>JAGPOW010000261.1:146162282-146174958 GCA_030014935.1 Caiman crocodilus | reverse complement strand
AAATGGGCAGCACCAGTGCTGCAATTTAATCAGCTCTTCCAGCCTCATGGAGCTTAGCCCAGTAGTGGAAGGCGGGGAGCGCCAGGGCTGCACTCCCTGCCGGGCTTAGCCACATGGGGCTGCGGAGTCGCTTAGCCACGGGGAGTGCAGCCCTGGCTCTCCTGTGCCTCCCACCACCGGGCTGGCTGCTTCAAAATTCAAAATGTTTCAACTGGCCTCATTTTGTTTCGAGGCTGTTTTGAAGCTGTTTGTTTCATTTCGATTTTGCTGTTTTGAGCTCGGAACAAGTCGAAACAGCGTCAAAACGAAACAGCTGGCGAAGCTTCACACAGCCCTACTGATTATATTAGTCTAATGCATAGTAAAATGTATCATGTAGATGTACCCTGTATCACTAAAAGTTAATGCATATTCTGTATCTGAGTATATAAAAAAAGTGTTTAGGATAATTCTCTTTGTATCATTAGAAATGGATCCAAATCAAACCCAAATTTAGACTTTCCTGAATTTTCAAAACTGGATTCAAACTTCATGGTTGAAACCTACCTCTGTCATGTAACAATAATACAAATTTTAATGCTACCAGGCATATTATGGTCTGACGTTTCCCACTGTGGTAGCTTGTGGTTTCAAAATAAGTCTTCAGGGTTCTCAACTTTCTAGCTTTGCTGGAAAATATGAAGCTCAAGATAAAATGTGTTTTTGTCTCTGTCTTGAGGGGTTGTTTCTAAGTGTTTTGTAGCTGCAGGACACCAACTACCAAATCAATTTTAATTTTTCCATGTTCTATGTAATGCAAAATATCAGCAGTATGATGTACAATATCTTTATCAGCTGAAAGATGTTTTGCCTTTGAATATTCGTCTTCCAGATGTAACTACAAGCCAGTAGCTGTGCAGAATAAGTCATTATAGGAGATCATCGAGAATGCAAGAAAACATGAATTTCTAAGGTGGATGCACTGACACTAACCACAATATATGAACTGACACTAACCTACAATATATGAACTAAAGGATAAAAATTGCTTTCCCCATTTTGACTTGACACACTATGCAATTAAACTGAAAGAACGAGGACCCCAACCTCCAGCCCAAATTCTAGCTGATCGAGAATGGAACTCTTTTAGGATCAAAGACACTTAGATTTTTATAGAATTTGCCCTTTTCTTTTTGCATACTGATGAGTTTCAAGGTTCTGAGCGGGGTCAGAAGTGGATATGTCAAATTTCTAAGATAAAAATCTGCTTTTATGAAATTTCCAGTGCAATTTTCTCAACCCAAGAGAATTCACTTTTATAGTTCAAAGCATAGTTTGGATGGAAATCTAGAATCAAACTTTCATCTTAGTTACATCAGCAATGGTATGATGAAATCACAGGGCTTGTATCATGTAACATGAGAAAACGTGATTCTTTAACATATAGTCCAGCTAAGAGTTCTACATTGACAGGGAAATAAGTGAACTAATTGGACTTTTTATCTCAAATTATTTTCTAAAGCTTTCATATTACTTTATCAGGTATAATATATAGATTATAGCTAAGTTTAAGTAAAATCTATATGAGATAAATGTTAAATAGAGAAGTTCTCTTAGTTACATAGTGCGAAAATGCCTATAATACACAATGTTAATTTAGCTATAATAATCAGGCTATAGATAAGAACATAAGAGCCGTACCAGGCCATAGCAATGGTCCATCTAGCCCAGTATCATGTCTCTGACAGCAGCAGAAATAGATGTGATAGAAGGAGATCATTGAACTAGATATCTAGAGTGATCCAGATACCCTCCCTAGCATCCACCATTATAGGTTTCGAGATGCCAGAGGAGCATCTCCAACCATTCAATTGATTAGCTATTAATAGATCTATCACCCATGAATATACCTACTCGCTTTTTTAACCTAACGTTGCTGTCTGCCTCTCTATCACCTCCTGGGTGTGACTAATGCAACTAATCTAGACATCATCATCTACATGTGCATTTAAATTAAGTAATTTACTCTGCCATTGGATAGTACTTGTGTCTGACAGGACTATCCAACAGCACAATAAATTAGTCTTTACCAACCTAATTGCCACACACAAGTAGATGGTGACACTTTACTGAGCAATAAATTAGGCTACTGAACAATAAATCACACATGTAGATGTGCCCCCTGCGGCAATGACTTCCACAAGTTAACTGCACATTAAGTAAAATAAAGCAAGATAAACAATAGCCTTTCACATCACTCTTCAGGATACATACATTAGTACATTAGCAGAATTCCTGCCATAAGAGAATGCACTGTGAGCAAACTAAGTTAGAGTACATGGTAATTGAAATTGGGAAACATAATCACAGTGAACATACAAAGCCAACTGCAATACTTGCCTGTTTTATGAACATGGGTAAGCAGAAGGTAGGGCAGGATGGCACCGCAGTATGCAGACACATGAAAGCTTGGAGCCCTTTCAAAAGGAGAGTGTAAAAAAAGGGCAATGTGAACAAGCTGAGAACGTTCGCCTTTTGAGAGAGCTCTAAGCATGCCTTTGCCCATATCCTTAGAGTATGGATACATTTAGCCATGTTTAAATGCAGTTTAAACTCAAAGAGGACAGAGATACAAGACTGCTTGTTCAATAAAAGCTTTCTTTTTAACAACAAGACAGGAAAAGCTAACCCATTTAACAATTTCTTTGCCTCCATTTTTCTGAGTAGGGACCTGGTCATCCCCCCCACACTGGGACCCCCGGTAGGCCCCATGGGAGGCACACCCAGGCCTAGAGTCAATGAGGACCTAGTCAGGGAAATTCTGGAGGGACTGGACATATTAGAATCAGCTGGTCCTGATGATCTCCACCCCAGAGTGCTAAGGGAACTAGCAGAGTTTATTGTGGGACCTCTGGCATGGCTTTACAAGCACTCGTGGTGCTCTGGCAATGTGCCGGAGGATTGGAAAAAGGCCAATATGGTTCCTATTTTCAAAAAAGGGAGGAAAGAGGACGCAGGAAACTAAGTCTTACCTTGGTTCTGGAGAAGCTTTTTGAGAAAATTACCCTGGCAAATGTCCATGAGGGGCCAGCAGGGGTTAGGGGCAACCAATATGGATTCATTAGAGGCAGGTCCTCTCAAACCAACCTGGTGGCCTTCTATGACCAGGTCACCAAATCCCTGGATGCAGGTTTCATGGTGGATATAGTCTTTCTGGGCTTTAGGAAGGCCTTTGAAATAGTCTCTCACCCTGTCTCATTAAAAAAACTAGAAGACTGTGGTGTTGACGCATACACAGTTAGATGGGTCACTAACTGGCTAGACGGCTGCACCCAGAAGGTTGTGGTGGATGGGTTTTATTCAGCCTGGATGGATGTGGGCAGTGGAGTTATGCAGGGCTCGGTCGTCAGGCCCACACTGTTCAACTTCTTCATCAGCGACTTGGACAAAGGGGTAAAATGTACCCTGTTCAAATTTGCAGATGACACTAAGATGTGGGGTGAAGTGGCCACATTGGAAGGAAGGAATAGGCTGTAATTGGATCTGGACAAATTACAGCGGTGGGCGGGTGAGAAGAGGATGGGTTTCAACACTTACAAGTGCAAGGTACTGCACCTGGGGAGGAAGAACCAGCAGCATACCTACAGACTAGGGAGCTCCTTTTTCATCAGCGCAAGGCAGAGAAGGATCTTGGAATCATTATTGAGGTCAATATGAACATGGGCTGACAGTATGGGGATGCAGTCACGAAGGCCAACCACACCTTGTCATGTGTCCACAGATGCATCTCAAACAGGTCCAAGGAGGTGATCCTGCCCCTCTATGTGACATTGGTTAGGCCACAGTTGGAGTACTCTGTCCAGTTTTGGGCTACACACTTCAGGAGGGATGTGGTCAGTATGGAGAGGGTCCAAAGGAGAGCCACCTGCATAATCAGGGGTCAGCAGGGCAGGCCCTACGAGGCGAAGCTAAGGGACCTGAACCTGTTCAACCTCCACAAGAGAAGGCTGAGGGGGGATCCAGTGGCCATTTACATTGGGCGAGTCCCTGTTCCCCCCAGCACTCCCAGGAGTGACAAGAAATAACAGTCACAAGCTAGCAGGGGGTAGATTCAGGCTAGGTATCAGGAGGCACTACTTCACTAGGAGAGTGGCTAGGATCTGGAACCAACTTCCAGGAGAAGTGGTGCTGGCTAACTATGAAACAAGCTGCATCCTCATTCTGTACTTGACCACAGTCCCTCGATATACTCCATGAGCCCCTGGGAACCTCAAAAATGTAGGTTCATGCATTCTCTCCTGCCCCCTTGGCCACCCCAAGTCAGGCGAGAACTCTACAAAGTTTAGTCAAGTGAAGGCTATGAAACTTTACTGAATTCAGGCTTAGGAGAGAAGAGAAAGCAGAAAACTCCCACAAACATGGTTCACTCAGCCCCTGAAAACTCCAAAGCATGGGTGCAAGCATTCTCTTCAGCCATATACTGAGGCATGCCGGGCTGGATTTTTAGTCCCATTCCTGTGCGCCAGAGCCACAGCACTTCAATGCCAAATGTCACCATTACACCTGGAATTCTTGGACAGTGTACAAGTGGACACCTTTGACCTGTGACAGTTGTGAACTAGTCCCTAGTCAGTGACATTTTGGAATAGTTCAATTGTTACTTGTACCCACACACCCTGAGACTCACTGGGTTAGAGGCATGAGCTTTCATAGGCAACAGCCTACTCTGTCAGATGCTATTCTATGCTACCTACAGGAAGTAAATGGTTTGACTAAGTAATGTGCACAAGGGTAGATCCAGGAGGCTTTGGGAGATGTAATTGTGGCTCAGGTATGGCTGAGGAATCCAGGGAATTAATGTCTCTGCTGCTTGCCTACCCACCTCCTTCTCTGCTGCCAAATGGGAAAAGTGGGCAAGGGTGAGTGACGGTGGTATCCCCCCCCCCGGATTCCAGAGCCACATCAAAGCAGGGACTCCAGCCAAAGGCATGCTGATAAAGGAGTGAGCTCTAAGAACTCATCGCACATGCAGCACATAACCAAAGGGGGTTTGGATGCCCCACAACCCCAGTCCCCCTCCTTGATCTGCCTATGGATGTGCATGTGTTTATAGTTAGAGACTGAGTTGAGGCAGCTGTGAAAATTTGGTCCATAATCTTAAAAGTAGCCTTTATAAATAATCTGACTCACCTGTTTCCCAGAACTGAATTTTCTAAACTCTTGAGGGGGAATATTGAATTTCTAGCTACTGTTTGATTTGCATTTTCTTACTCTGAGTGTTTGCATAATTGGATTATCTCTGAAATAAAAAAGGCAATCATATTTTATTTAAACAGTGGGAAGTATAATAACTTACCAGGGAAATGCCTACTTGAGCAAATATACAGTAGCAAATTGAAAAAAAATTCTTAAAATTTTAATTTTACAGAGGATGATCTGTCAAGAATGATGAAGTGCATGGAGTCTGTGAAATGTGATATGCTTCATAAGCTGCTTATACTCTGGTGGGTTACCCCAGAACAGGTCTTTCTAGTCATGATGGTCTACTCCCTAGCAATCTTAAGGGATCTTAAATCCCTTGCAGGATAGTTTTGGCCAATTCTAAGTATATTTTAATCAACAAAAGAAACCTATGGTGTGAATTAGCTGGGTGGACAGTTATAAAGCTAAAGCACAGAATTAGGTTTGTACTTTAAAAGAGGTAGGTTCTGTTCTCAGTGGGCAAGTCTACATTTGTGCTTTACTGCATATTAGCTTATCTTAAAGCACATTAAAACGTCACTAAAAAGTTGTGTTCTTTAGTTAATGCACATTAAGACAGGCTAATTCACATCTTTGTTGTACCTCAAAATAGAGGGTGCCTTTAGACATGCTATGGGGCTGCTCTGACATGTTACAATTCTAGCATGTCAGAGCAGACTCTGACATAATTACCATGCTCCAGTCAGCATCTATGTCTTGTGTATTAGCAGCCCACTACTTCAAAATGGCAGCGGGGGTACTTGAATTGAAGCTCATTTGATGGGGATGCTAAACACAAGATGTTGCAGTGCTTTAATTAGAGCAGCTCTTGGCATCACTGTAATTAAAGCACCTCCCTTCCCCAACTCCTAGAGCATGTGTAAAAGTGCCCAGAGGTACTAGATTTAATGTGCATTAACTAAAGCGCATTAATGCATGTATAGATGCACCCAGTGTTGTCCTTAAATTACTGTGGTGCCTTCGGTAAGTAATTTGGAATTGCTTGGTTAATTAATTTCCCTCCCTGTGGCACTAACTGATCAGCTTCTAGTTCAGAATACCATTTGTAAGAGAAATGCTATTTTCATTCCAACTGACTGTGAGAAACTGAAAGATACTCATCTGGGATAAATCCCCGACTGGGGGCACAGACCCCCTGGGAACAGGACATCCATACTGTGGCGGGAGCTCCCAGACTGCCCCAGCCCAGCTTTACCACCTTGGCAGGTGAAGCGGATTGGTGCAAATCTGCTGCTGGGGCAATATCCAGGGGTCGGGAGCAGAGCTGGGAGAGCAAGGGAGACTAGGACAACAGAAAACAAGGAGAATGAAGTATGGGAGCCAGAGATGTGAGGTCAGGGTAAGCGTCTCGTTGGGCTCTGAAGAGATGATGGAACCCTCACTATGAGGGTGAATAGGAGGGAGGAAGGAAGAAGATAAAGATAGGAGCGATCCAGGGGGAAGGTAGAGGAGGCAGATGCTCCTGAGCTGTCATCTCCGTGTTTTTTTCTCTTCTTTTTTCATTTTCTGTTTATTTTGAAGACGCAGATCAATTGCCACAGGACACCGAGTGAGCCAGAGGTGGCCACGGCAAGAAGAAGCCTCCAAGAGAGAGTGGGAGCTTCCTGGACAGAGGGAAGAAAATTCTGCTTCCCCAGTGGCTCCACAGCTGGATCCAAGAGATGAGAAGCTGTGATGGCCTGGGGAAAGAAGGATGGGGAAGACCACCCCTCCAGCTGCCTATTTCGCATTAAGGATTCTCTCTACTCATTAAGTGGTCATGAGCTGATAATTAAGCCAGGCATGGCCACAATCACCAGGGGAGCACGAAGAAAGCCCAAGGCAGAGGAGAAGCCTCAAACAAGCCCCAGGGGGTGCCTGGAACTCAATTTTCCTGAAACAAGCTTCAACAACTGTCTTACAGATAAAAATTAAAAAAAGGAAAAGAAAGGAAGGAATTGCTTTGGACTGATCCCTTTTCCAGGGCTTTGGGAACTAGGGCAGAAACCGGTGGTTGGTCATGGTGGAGGTGGGTTGTTAATGAAAGGGAGGTGGTGACATCTCCAAAAAAAAGGGAAAAAGAGAAAAGATCTCTTAAACATCAAAGTCATGGCAGGCAAGAAGAGAGAGAGAGTAGGACCCCACCTGACCAAAAGGTTGCAACCACCCTGAGGCAGCCAGTGGATGTCAGCGGGATGTAAGAGCATGCGCCCGTACTCGGTGGCTACCCAACACTGATATATTATATAACTACATTTTGAACAACCGAAAACAAGTGTTAGGATAATATCACAGTGTTCCATTTCCATATTTTGGGAACAATGTTTCAATTTGTCCTTTGAAAACAATGTTTATAACTTAAAAAGAATGCGTTTTTAATCTAAAAAAAATTAGAAGCAAAAATAGACTCTATTAGAAACTAAATGTTTTGATTTCATTAAAACAAAATGTATCAATCTACTCAGAATTAGCATTTTTGAAATGTAATTTTATGGGAAACTTCTATAATCCTTTGTTGCTTTTGTTCCATTTTAGAGCAAAACCACTATTTAAATTGTAGGATTACCATTATTTGGAATTCCAGTTCTCAGAAAAACCTGAGACCTCTCTGTCTCTGCTCTTTCCCCACCTCTAAACTCTTCCCCAGGATGGGAACAGTCTGAAAAGAGAAGGCACCAGTTATGTTCCACCCTACAAATTAGTGATGGGAAGTTCAAGTTTCACTTTCTTTGTCAAGTGGAAAGAATTGAAAAATGACTGCACTTCCCTTACTTGTTCCTGAGGTACAATAAGTGTGTCTACACATGAGTTTATGCACATCCAAACTTAATGCTTCTTACCCTTAGGCGCTTTAAGGTGATTTACGTGCATGCCTACACATGGATGCTTTAAGGTTCCTTAACATACTTAGTTGGGCAAATGCATTTGCAGCCTGCCCTGGGCAGCACCTGGACAGACCCCTGCATGCTCAGCCACACTGGGGTGCAGGTGGCAGGTGGGTGCTGCTCTGGGAAAGTGGCTGGGGTGCAGCACAAACAATGAGCACATTCCTGGCTAGGGAGCACAGAGAAGGGCATGGGGGCATGCCTAGGGACCACAGGGTCTGTCAGTGGCACATGCAGATCTTGGGCCACTGGACTGCAGTGAGAGGCTGCTTAACTCCAAGTGAGCAGAGGGCATGCTTGAGCCCCCAGGCCATGTGCTGGAACTTGAGACAGCTGCACTCAGTGCTGGGCCTGGCCACGGGGTACCAAGTCACCCACCAGTGTCCCAAAACCCGCAGCAGCGTAGCCGGGCAGTGTATCCCAGCACTAATCAAGGGGATGGCAGCCTCCAGTACCCTTGGATGCAATCAGCCTGGTCCCAGCTCTAACCCCCTCCCCATGCTCCTGCCTCCTTAGCGTCAGTTAAGAGTGGGCTGGAGCCAAACCCATGGGGACCTGCACTACTTTCAGGCACCGCCAAGAAGAAACAGCAGGCCCTGTTCTCCTGTTGCCCTGTGGGGTCAGGCCAACTCTCAGGATCTCAATATTGCACTGTTAGACAGGAGGGTGTAACAGAATTGCACATATACAAACACACAAATCAACTGGATGCATACAGACACACACACTACCAACTCAGGCACATACACATCCAAACTAGCCTAGGCAGATGCATACCTATCACCAATTCAAGCACATACACTATACACCCCAAAGGTTAGATAAAAATCAACTGTCCATACCCACACACTCAGTACACATACACAAATCACTAATTCATATATCATATAATGAAATATATGCACACGCGCGCGCGCGTACCAGTTCACACCCGTACAACCCACCTACATCTAGATAAGTTTCTAACTTGGATGGCATGGTATGTATGTGTGTGCTTGGAGTACCCGGGGGAAGTTTAAGGTGAAAGAGAGAGAGTTAAAGTGTAGGGAGTGAAAGTTGCCAGAATCAGAATTAGAACCTGTGCCTGAGTTGGTAGTATGTGTATGCATGCATCCAATTGATTTGTGTATTTGTATATGTGCAATTCTGTCACCCTCCTGTCACATCCAGGACTGGAGCTGCTCGCAGTGAACTGGTACCAGTTCTGCCAGTCCGACTGGAGAACAGGTACACGGCCTTGGTGACCCTGCAGGAGATGGAAGGAGAAGAGGACACCCTTGAACAGGAAGCAACACCACATTCTCCACACTCGGAACAGGTCAAGAGATCCAAGCGGACCCAGAGGAGGAGGCGATGAGTGATCATCATAGGCGACTCCATCCTGAGAAGTATGGAAAGGCCCATCTGTCGCCAGGACCTCTCAACATGAGAGGTCTACTGCCTGCCTGGAACAAAGATTTGGGATGTGACGGAAGTAATCCAGGCCATGATTCAGCCCACTGATTACTACCCCATGGTCCTAGTCCGTGCAGGTACTAAGGGGCCAAGAGAACCCCTGATCACCTGATGACAGACTACAATGCTCTGGGCAGCGTGCTGAGGGAGTTCAGTGCACAGGTGTTATTCTCTTCCATCCTACCAGTGAGCAGACGCGAAAGATGGCATGAGAACTGCATTAGAGAGACCAGCTGGCGGCTTTGGCGATGGTGTCTGTAGGCAGGCTTTGGCTTCCTGGACAACGACCTACACATCACGACGAGAGACATGTTCAGTTGGGATGGGTTTCACCTGTCCCCCAAAGGTAAGCGTGTGTTCTCTTCTAGATTGGCGGATCTCCTCCAGTGGGCTTTAAACTAGGCTCGTTGGGGGGAGAGAAAGATGAAGGCGGGGGAAGCTGTGGATCACAAAACCATGTGGCACCCACAAGGACAGCCCAGCCTGAAGAAGGAGAACATTGGGAACCTGCAAGCCATGGGACGGTCAGCAGTACAGCACAGGTAAGCAATAAGGGGCTCCTTGGGATTCGAACCTGGGGGGCAGCAAATGCACCAGTCACAGGGCTCAAGTGCCTATATACTAATGCTAGGATCATGGGGAACAAGCAGGATGAACTAGCACTCCTGCTTGCAGAAAACACCTATGACTTAGTAGGGCTAATGGAAACCTGGTGGGATTCATCCCACGAGTAGGCGGTACATATTGAGGGTTATAGGCTGTATAGAAAGGACGGGGGGGGAAGAAAGGAGGAGGGGTTACGCTCTATGTCAATGAGCAATATACATTGACCCTCATCAAGAAGGAATCGAAGGATGAGGAAGTAGAAGGATTGTGGGTTAGGTTACATGGGGGGCAAGGAGAAAGGGATTTGGTGGTACAGGTCTTCTATAGACCCCCACACCAAGGGGAAGAACTAGATTCCTAGTTCTCAGGAAGGGTTCCTGAGGCAGCTCTCGGAGACCATAAAAGCTAAGGAGGCAGTAGTCATGGGTGACCTAAACTAACCAGACATCTGCTGGGAGACGCAGACAGCAAAGTCCCACCGTTCACGCAGGTTCCTATGCTGTGTACACGACCTCCACCTGACACAGGAGGTACACGGTCCTACTAAGGGGAATGCCTTACTGGATCTGGTATTGGCAACGGGGGATGATATGGTAGGAGACGTACAGATCGGTGGCCATCTGGGGGACAGCGATCACCTAATAATAGAATTCTTCATAAGATGTCGAGTGGGTAAGGTAACTAGTAGGGTAAAAGTGTTAGACTTTAGGAAAGCTGATGTCAATGAACTCAGGTGATTAGTCAAGGATGCACTGCAGAGTAGGAGTTTTGAAGGGATGGGCACCCAAGAAGGGTGGCTGTGCCTTAAGGAAATGATCCTTCAGGCACAAAGGGAAACGATCCCGATACGAGGAAAAAGAGGGCAAGGGGCCAGGAGGCTTCCTTGGCTGACCAGAGAAATCCAGGGCAGCCTACGGGCCAAAAGGGGGCACAAAAAAAAATGGAAACAGGGAAGCATCACCAAAGAGGAGTATACCTCCTCTGCTCATGCTTGTAGGGAGGTGTGGTGTGAGTTTCCCATTAAAGTATGGGAACCAACACCAGGTACACACCAAGCAAGTCCGGGTGCTGCGGTCGGCCCAGGTGTGTTGGGATCTGTCACGGACGAGGGGGAGGGGAAGAGTATAAAGTGCAGAGGAGGTGAATTAATCGAAGAAAATAATCTTAACTTTACTCACGGGTGGCTTCAACTTGGATGACAACAACAACAGGAACAGGTAGACAGCTGGTTACAGCAATGAAGAGAGAGAGACAACGCAAGTGGAGGCGATATGATGGCTGCAGCAGTATAATACTTGAGGGTATGGCCAGTGGTCACAGAGCAAATCTATGTGGTCACTGGGAGACAGCCTAGGGGTGCACTCCAAGCCTAGCAGAGGGTGATCAGTCCTCTACCACATTTGAGTCCAAACGACGGCTTGAAGGACCCCACTCTGAGGTGTGATGCCCTTCTTATAAACTCGCCAACCAATCAGGGGCTTCACACAGGGGTAGGTTCTAGAAGCCCAGGAGGACTAGACCAGCTAGTCACGCTCCTGTGGTGATTTCCAATTGGTTAGGACCCCTGTGTTTACTCACTGTTCACGTGCACAGTGGGAACTCTGGTCCTTCTCTGCCACTGTGCAACCATCATAGGGATGGTACACAGCCATGTCACTTAACCTGTCCCAACAATCTGCAAGGAGTCATTCTAAGGAGGTGTTTCTGATTTTTCACAGAAGGCAGTTAGATGGGCCAAAGCTACCATGGAGCTGAGGATGGCATCCCAAGTTAAGGATAACAAAAAATTGTTTTTTAGCTATATAGGGAGTAAAAGGAGGGCCCAGGGAGGAATAGGACCCCTGCTACATGGGCAGAAGCAATCAGTGGTGGACAGGGGGACAAGGCTGAACTCCTCAACGAGTTCTTTGCCTCAATGTTCCTAAGAGAGGAACAGGACAAGTCTCTCACTGGGATTGTAGAGAGGCAGCAGCAAAGCTCCAGACTTCCATGCGTAGACCCTGAGATGGTGCAGAGTCACTTGGAGAAACTGGATGCC
Source organism: Caiman crocodilus (assembly GCA_030014935.1). Taxonomy (NCBI): domain Eukaryota; kingdom Metazoa; phylum Chordata; order Crocodylia; family Alligatoridae; genus Caiman; species Caiman crocodilus. The sequence goes on along the minus strand of JAGPOW010000261.1, from coordinate 146,162,754 downwards.
TTTAAGTCAGCAGGCCCGGATGAGCTCCATCCGAGGGTACTGAAGGCACTGGCCGACCTCATTGCACAGCCACTGGCGGGAATATTTGAATGTTCGTGGTGCATGGGCAAGTCCTGGAGGACTGGAAAAGGGCCAGTGTGGTCCCCATTTTCAAGAAGGGGAGGAAGGAGGACCCAGGCAACTATAAGCCAGTCAGTCTCACCTCCATCCTTGGCAAAGTTTTTGAAAAAATTATCAAGGCTCATATTTGCGAGAGCCTGGTAGGACAAATTATGCTGAGGGGAAACCAGCACGGGTTTGTAGCAGGCAGATCGTGCCTGACTAATCTAGTCTTTTATTATGACCAATTTATGAAATGCCTGGACACAAGAGTAGGGGTGGATGTTGTATACTTAGACTTCAGGAAGGCCTTCAATACGGTATCCCACCCCATACTGGTGAACAAGTTAAGAGGCTGTGACTTGGATGACTA
>JAGPOW010000261.1:146149286-146162182 GCA_030014935.1 Caiman crocodilus | reverse complement strand
AAATGTCCAGCATACCTACTGCCTAGGAAATGACCTGCTGGGTGGCATGGAAGTGGAAAGGGATCTTGGAGTCCTAGTGGACTCCAAGATGAACATGAGCCGGCAGTGTGACGAAGCCATCAGAAAAGCTTGACAGATGCATGACAAATAGATCCAAAGAGGCAATACTTCCCCTCTGTCGAGCTCTGGTCAGACCGCAGTTGGAGTACTGTGTGCAATTCTGGGTACCGCACTTCAAGAGGGATGTGGATAACCTGGAGAGGGTCCAGAAAGGGCCACTCATATGGTTAAGGGCTTGCAGGCCAAGCCCTATGAGAAGAGACTAGAGAACCTTTTCAGCCTCAGCAAGAGAAGGTTGAGAGGCGACCTTGTGGCTGCCCAAGGGCATCACGGGGGCACAGAAGGGAATTGGTAAGTATTTATTCACCAAGGTGCCCCCGGGGGTTACAAGAAATAATGGACACAAGCTAGCAGAGAGCAGATTTAGACTGGACATTAGGATAAAATTCTTCACAGTTACAGTGGCCAAGGTCTGGAATGGACTCCCAAGGGAGGTGGTGCTCTCCCCTATACTGAGGGTCTTCAAGATGAGGTTGGATATGCATCTAGCTGGGGTCATCTAGACCCAATACTCTTTCCTGCCTATGCAGGGGGTCGGACTCAATGATCTATTGTGGTCCCTTCCGACCCTGGAATCTATGAATCTATGAATCTATGAACTGGTGGACTAGAGAGAAGCTGGCTGAGGAACTGAGGCTTTGGATTACGTAAGGTAGATTGGAGCTGGAAACTGAGGCAGACTTCTGAGATATTAGTAGGGGGGCAGATAAGTGGTGGCAAGGAGGAGACAGCCAGGAAAGAGAGAGAGAGGCAGAAATCTGGGAGCCTGGGTCTGTAAACAGGCTGACAGCTTAGAGACTGGGGAGCGGGGGGCGTACAGATAAGTGGTGGCAAGGATGAAACCGTCAGGAAACAGACAAAAACCCAAGTCAGTGTTTCAAAATAACAGGTTTATTAAACAGACAATACACTACACAGCCCCATGAAGTTATTGCTGTACGCACACACACAAGCCCTCACAATGGCGGCAGGAGAAAGAGACTCAATAGAAGGGTTGGAGTCCAGGTGGGGAAGAGAAGTACAGTCCAAGTCCTTGGTTAAAGAGCGGGTATGGGGTGACAGCTACCTATCCAGGCTGGAAAGGTGTCCTTGTCCTGTAGGTGTTGTCCAGAGGGGGTCACTAGCAGAGCCTCTGGGTGGATAGGTGATTGGCATGGTACTGGTCCAGATGAAGAGGGTGTCCTAAGGAGTCAGTCTTCACTACCCCTTTTTATGGGGCAGACTACCTCTGATCTCCTATGTTGAGGGCCTGCCCAGGCAATGTCAGTCCTGTCCCAGAGGGCTCCAGGTGTTCTTACTGAGTACATGCAGCCTGGTACAATGGTGGGTTGCCTCATCTTTTGTTTCTTGAATGCTGATGGGTGGTTCCAATGGCTGGGTCCTGGGTCCAGGTATTGGTGTTGATGGTTCGGTCATTCAGAGAGAGCTATTTTTAGACCTACTGCCATTGTCTCTCAAGCACCCTCATTCATTTCCATTAATTCAGGAACCAGGTTAAACAGGAGGGGTAGGTGTGAGTCACGGGTTACATAACTGGGCCTTGGGACAGGATGGAGACTTGACAAACAAAATGAAACTTGACATGACTTATGCTAACTTACATATATAGGCCTAAATCATATAGTACCAGTCAAACAGTAATATAGAACAGTAAAAATCAATAGAAACATAATAATCATACAATATAAAGAAGGAGAAAAAACAAAATAAATACATCTTGCTACCAAAATAAAATGCTGAAGCTTATCCTATGTCTTAGCTTACTTATCTATAGAGAATAGAGAGGGAAAGAAAAAGTCAGAAATGGTGGGGAAGGGGAGGGAATGCATTTTAAAAAGAAAACAAAAGAAAAACTGGGGGGTTTGCTATACTCCAAGGCACAGATGCTGGAGCTGCAGCAGTGATTCCAGCAGCAGTTGTACCTGTCAGTGTACTGAACGACTTGGGACAGACGCACTTCAGTACAGTTCAGTCCTTGTTCATGGATTGCATAGTACTGTGATATCATGGTTAAAAATAAGGAAAACACATAGCATCCTCCAGTACTTCATGGATGTATGGTAGATTGAACCTTTGTATGCAGACCTTAGATAGGGGGCAATCTTGATATTCCACTTACTTCCCACCCCTAGGTAAAAAAAGACAATCATGTGCACCATTACCTTTTGAAATGCATAACCAGAGGCTTATTTATCATTTCCTATTTATTTTTCCCATTTATTTTTACTCTTCAAATACTAAAGACTCTTTCATCCTTAATTTCTGCATGGGGTAAGACAAGAAACTAAAATGAATTTGAACAACAAGTGTTTCCCTTTGTCCATTAGTTCTATACATTGAAGTGTGTCTGTCTTGAATCATTTAACAAGCTCTCTCCTGTCTTCTCTAGGGGATAGTTTGAATAGCATTAATTGGACCTTTCTAAATGGAAACCTCTTCTGGTTATGCATTTCAAAAGGCAAGAATTTACAGTGCACTCATTTGAAAAGGGTGCACATGAGTCTCTTGTTTTACCTAGGAAAGATGCTATGTAAGAAAAAGGACAGCTTTATGAACGGGACAAAGAAATAGCTGGGAGGAAACCAAGCCCTGTCACAAATTCCTTTTGTGATCATGCACAAAACACTTCCTGTCGCAGTGATCCGGTTGTAAAATTGGCATAGAAAAAAAAAGACATTAAGGTGCTCAGAATGCAAACACTTGCTAAGGGCAAGCTATTTTTTTAGAACAAGATAGTCTTAGCTAGTTCGATAATGCCTGTTTGGCAATTTAAAGATGAAGCATTACTGATGGTATTATACTAGGATTTATATATTATATGGAATACTTGCATCTCTTATATGTCACAAGGTTCAGTCACTTATCCTTATATTGGGCCCCATAACTCATTTTCCCCCCAAGATCTAACTTGTATTTTGGCTAAAGTATAGCCTTCAGAAAGTCTTCCAGCCCTTACTTAAAATCATCAACAGATGTGCAATCCAGAACTTTACTTGGTACTTTTTTCCAGTTGCTAATTATCCTTATTTAAAAAAAAAAACAAAGCAAAAATAAAGATGCTTAATTTCTCATTTGACTTTGGCTCTGGCTAGCAATTGTGCTTGTGTTTTTCTAGATCATAGAATCCATATAATCTAAAGATATTACAACTATAGTTTCTATTTTATTTCTAGTTGTGGCCACACTTTGCAACTCACCCAGGATGACATTTTAGCCCAAACATGTTACCCAAGCTAAAATGCCCTCAATATAATACGTTTTCCTTATCTATTACAGACAACAGCTGACAGAGTACTTACCCTGCTCTCTAGTTTGACTTGGTGGTCAGTAATGAAACCCTGTGACTAGTTGTTCCTGGACACTATTGATACATATCTGTTCAAAATCCTGTAGATCTCAGTTATAGCCTTTAAAACAGGTAATGATGTCTTCAATGTGCAATGCTACCCACTTCCACATCTTTTATCCTCTAGCTTCCTAAAAAGGCTATAAACACTGATTTCAACATTCCAATCATGAGGACAATTCAATTCGGTTTTAGTAGTTTCTGCAATGCCATTTATAACGAGACATCTAATTAGAGCTTCCAGATTCTCTTACTCTTCGCATTGGTATATATACACACACAATTGAAACCCCTCTTTTCACACTCACTGTCATACCAGTTCAATTCCTTCTGTCACGCTGAGTTTGTATTGTATTTTCTACCTTAGCATCCTTTCTCTGTATTGTTAATTCAATACCTGCCTGGCTATTCTTGCTAGCATCCAACTAAGAAAATGAGCAAAAAATTAAACTACCTTTATCTGCGAGTTGCAGGTCAAACCGTTTGTATATTCCCCTCTTCCTTAAACTATAGCCCTGTATTGAAAAAACTGAAACCCACAGTGTAGCAAGCATTCACCTCTACCCTTTCCTGTCTGCTGTCTTCTGTCACTCAAGCTCTTAAAACTGTTTGGATTGTTCTGTTCTGAATCTCCCTTTCACGGTCTCTGAAGGTACACTATGTTTCATCATCTGATGCCAAAATTTTAGCCCCAAAGTATATCACTATCAGTGGTTTAAAGACAATTTCAAAGCTGTCTAATATTGCTCTTGCATATCATGTTTTCAGCTAAGAGAGGTAGCACACTGTTCTGTTGGTCTACACTTTTTGTGGTATCTTCAGTCCATTCTCCCTAACATGGAATTGTCGAAGATGATTGCTCGACTCTTTACTGTAATTGAAAATCTATCTTGATGACTGATTGATTTATACCACAAGGATGCTCATATAATATGTGTCTCCTCCAACTTCCTGTTCACCTTTCCTGTATTCAGGCCTCTCACTGGTTGTCTCTTAGTTGGGTTGAGTGGCTCTTGGTTCACTTCTATCTCTTGATCACAAGTCACCAATCCACATCTTCTGCTGATAACTCTTTCTGGATCTATTTTGCTGAACTTCTTCCTTATGATATTGTGACAGGACTTAAGAGGAGGGGTCCTTGATCTCACTATGGTCAGTCCTGTCATCCCAGGGTCTACTTAGAAGCCTCCCTGGTCCTGACTTGCCTTCCTGAAGAAAAGTGACCTGAGAGGTACCATGCCTCTGAACAGAGCAGGGGAGGTTGGGGGAGGGAGGGCACAGAAACACCTGGTGACAGTATGCACTGACAAGGCTCCTGGTGTTCACTGTTTCCCTGGCTGTCTTATCTCAAATGTAGCTTCTCCAGTTCAATCCTTCAATCCAGCCCATTCTGGGCCCTCACTCTCTCTGGACCTGGGGTCCTTGGCCTTCAGATCCTGTCTCTCAGTCCGTAAATCACTCCTCTAAAACCCAGAGCCTTTAGCTTAGCAAACCCACCACCTAACCCTTAAGGCACACTACCAGGTCCTTAGGCATGACACACTCTGCTCAGGTTCCTGCACCTTCTGGAAGATATCGCGCAGGATGTTAGCACAATGTTACAATGTTACACAGCATCCTTGTCTCCCCTTTTAGCCCCAGGTACTGTCTGCCCAACATCCTTCCTCCCTCCCTGCCTATGGGGCCCTCGACCTCCCCTTCTTCCACTTACCTACAGGAGCTGCTCTCCACGCTGCCTGGCAGCCACGGGCATATACATGTGCATGGTGCCCCCTGCCTCACTGCCCTCCTCCTGCTCCCCACCACCCCTCGCAGGCAAGAACTCGGTCAGCCTACAGAGAGCTCACTGCAAAACTGAACAGTCCGTGGGTTTCTCTGGTAAAATGAGAAATCCATGTTTGTGTCCAGTAAAAGGTAAAATCCGTGGTTTTCTCCATTTTTCCATGAGAAATGGAAAACCCAGGTCCCTGGTCATGAATGTAACAAGGGCGACTTCCAAGCCTTGTTCTCCTGCCATGCCTTGTTGTTAAATTATTAGGACATGAAATAGGTGGGAGGCTGCCCTTTGAATGCTCCAGGTGCAATGGGGTACTGTTTACACACTCCAACCACCCCTTACATGTCCTGTGCCTTGCAGATGTTATGCTGTTGTAGTAAACTGCTCTGGCTCACAGCTGGGCCAAATCCAGACCTTTGTAATGTCTTTAGCACACCACCCCTATCTCACAGGGGTCTCTTTCACTTAGCCCTCTAGGCCACATACACACCACCCTAGTTCTGTGGAGATCATTAGGCTTGTCCTCTCACACTTCCAGAAGCCCTAGCTCAGCCTGTAGGGCCTCTCCTGCAGCCCTCATCTGCGTGGTGACTCAACTCCATGCTAACTCTGCTCTAGCCCCTCACCAGGCCTCTATGCCCCTTTCTGAGCCAACACTCTACCCCTTCCTTTGGGTCCTGGGGTCATACACCCCTTTGGACTCTGCCGCTTCCTCATAAGCTTAGCTTGCCCTACAACTCTGCCCTTTCCCTCACAGGACTTGGGGTTCCCCTCCTTACAGGCTCCGATGCTTCCTAGAGTGTGCCTGGCCCAACTCATCAGGGTCACGACCCTACAGGCTCAGGTGCTTCAGAAACCTTAACTGGCCTAACTGCTACAACACACTCTCAGCCACCAGATGGTGGAGGCTGGGGTTTAGGCACCCCAACCCACCTTAAACTGGGGAGGTTCTTGGTCCTGGTAATTACATGGTGGCTGCCATACCACCGGTAGTCCCACCAGGCCTCCCTATCCTAGCAGGGTGCAGTTTTACATCTTGCCCAGGACCAGGAGCCTCCAAGCCTTCCCCATAGCTCTTGCCCTTAGCTCCAGGTGTCCCAGGAGCAACTCAGCCTGATGTTGTCTACTTGGCTGCTCACTCAGACTGATGCCTTTCTGGCCTACGTTTGAAAATGGCTGCCACAATCAGCCACTTGGCAGCTGCCTGCTCCGTCATAATGAGCTTGCCATTTTGCTTGTCCTGTTTCTACCCTAAGCTCCTTTTCAGGCCTCTGGCTCCTGCTGACCCCAAATGTTCAAGCCTTAAAGGGGCCATGCTAGGTTTCTGGGTTTTTCCATCCCTTCTCTGTTAACAGGCATTTGACTCCCTTTTTCAGAGTCTACAGCAAAACTTCCCAATCTAGTTGTCCAAGACACCTTTGTTTCTCCAGTTGCTCATGGCATTGGGATTTGTACTTCCAGAACACCGTCTTCTCTTTCATTATGGCCATCAGCTTGCATTTCACACACTTGAAATCTCATCTGTCTTCCATAGGAATGGAAATCAGTGCATCTCAGACTGCCCCAAGCAACTGATCTCTTGTTATACATACTACTTACTTTCTGTAGCCATTAACAACAGAAAAAGACTCCTTAAAATCACTCTCTGAATGCCTTCCTACACTACTCAGTTTGCTGCTTTTATTTGCCTGGTGAGTACAGTCGTGTACTAAGTCTTACTGCTCAGCTCCAACCTTTTGCCAAAGGGAAGGATTAACCACTTTAAGACTTCAAACACTGGAGTGATCACAGACAAACATAGTTCCATACTGCCACATGGCTCTACTAGAGATACAAATACACATGATTCCCTGAGAGAACAAACAAATGGCAGATAAACCAACAAACTATTTCCAAATCCTGAGCACCTCCAACCAAAATGGTCTCGTGTACAAGAAACTCAATTAGAAGGCAGACAGCTTGGGCTCTGGCCAAGAAAGAAGCCAGGAAGCCAGGCTTTTAAATCAAAGTTTAGATACTTTTACTGCCATTTTTTAAGCTACCAAAAGCATTCAGATACCCAAATCCCATTAGACAATTAATAAAAAATAATTAGTATCCTGCTACCCTAGGTGACTTTGTAAAGTCCACTCTTAAATTAGACCCTTTTATTTTTAAACTTAGAGCAGTCAACAACTACTGAGATGTTTTTGAAGCCACCCACTTAGGTGCTGATATCTGATCTTAGGAGCCTAACTTTAAGCTTTTATTTTTTAAAATCTCGCCAGTTGTCCCCAGCTTTGCCATAGATTTTCAATGTGATTTCTATAGGTGTCATGGGACCATATGTGTGTTCATGATAACTATGGAAGTTATATATAAGAAAGGAAAATGCCTTTGAATTTAGATTAGATGGCCAACACACTGGTTTTACCCAGAGTTCTCTACTGAATGAAGCCCTGATAGCAAATACTGCTTGCTTGAAAATTACCTCAAACTTTTTACTCTTTCTTTCCCTTCCATTTCCCCCTTTCCTCCCTCCATATAGACAAATCAAAATAAAGTTGTATAAAATTCCTTTGGTGAAACAAAGATGACTGGCAGCAAAGTGGCAGACACTAAGATAAGCCTTAGGCACTAAGGAAGAAGAGTAAAAACATTTGCTTGAATGCACAAAGTGGGAATCACAAGCGTTTTACCTGTCAGTGCTCTGTTGCCTGAACACAACATTGACACCAGAGATGACAGGGTCAGGAAAACCATTCAGAAATTGTACATGACATTATAACAATAGATCATCTTGCTGTTGAGTTAGTGCTCTCCTATGAATGAACTGAAAGATAACAAATTAGAGGAGCTTATTAAATGCCAGTCTTGGTAATTAGTGATTTTGACAGTATTTTTTGAAAGACACAGTGGCTGCTAGGCATAGCGTAAGGGAAGTGCATGAAAACCTTCAGGGTAGTACCATAATGTCATAACAGGAAAATGGCAGCTAGATAACATTAATGCCTTCTTGTAGAAAGAAGACATTAGCAAATCATTCCCAAATCTCTTTTAAAAAAAGGGTAGAGGGAGAAATATATTTGTTTTTATTCTGTTGACTGAAGTGGCTCATCCTTAGCCTTTGAAAATGCCACTCCATAACATTTTAAACATTGCTTAGTTTTAATGGAGAAAACATTGCCATCTCTTTGCCTTTTCTCCACTGCCTTTGCTCTCATCGCTGGTTGCCTACTGACTGTGATGCCATGGTGCTCAGAAGACAGAGTGTGCAGCTAAAATGAATTGCAGGGGAGGGGATAGAAAAGATAAAGATGAAGTAACTCAGCTGTCTCTGATATCACTTCTCACTGGCAATCTGCAGAAATGAAAACCTTTTTAGAATTTGATAGAGAAAAATGACTTAAATCATGGAGAGAGATTTTTCATGCCTCTCTGGTAGATAATTCCAGGCATGATTTTGCATACACCTTGATCTGAGTTTCCTGATACGAGTTGACCTGAAACAGAATGGAACCAGTTAAGAAATAAAAAGCAGTGCACACTTCAGGGATGTGACTGCAGTGGATAGTATTAAAAATATTAAAATTCATTCAGTCACCAGTTTTCTCCTATACTTCAAGCAGTAAACTAGATCCATTTTTGTGCCATTGTCAGGTAACTGTTTAATAATGCTAGTAATTACTAGTAAAGACTAGTAATTAGTCTACCAAATCTAGGCATTACAGCAGTAGTATTGCCTTACTCACAGTGATATATTTTAACTAGCATTATGTAGTCACAAAAGGATATGAGGCAGAGTGAGAAAGCCACCTATATTCTGTGGCCTGGCTTTGTGGGAGTAAAGGGATGCTACATACCCTTTTTTCTTCTCCTGGATCTGGAGGGGCGAATTAAATACTTGTCCCTCCTCTGCCAACTAATGCTAGTTTATACGTTTGGGCTGCATAAAATGGATGTTGCAGTTTACAGCTGGTGTAGGACAGAAACAAATTCTTTTCATTTGAAAATTTTCAAAGAGAACATTTTTCCTTTGGTTGCTTTATTAAAAACAAACCTTTCTATGGGCAACTTTCTTAATCCAAATACACTTTTATTTTTTCCAATGTATTTGATATTTCTATATCTGAAATTACAATGTCGTATAATATTTTTAGAGACTCAACTAGGAATATATTTCATTTTATTGAAATCCAAACATTCAGAATCCTTGGCTTGGGCTGAAATTCCTTGGTTTGACAGTTTTGTTTCATAGGAAATGCTAGCAATCTTTTCGAATATGGGACAAGATATATATTTGAAATATTAAGATTTTTCAGAGGCTACAAATCCCATTTTCTGGCTTATTTTAACAAATCCCTCTTTCATTTCCCTAGATCAAGGGAGTAAACGGAAGATTTCTTAGCTCAAGGTGAAATGCAAGGCCTCCTGAGTCTACTCCTGGAATGGTGAAATGGATTTACCATCCTTTCCCCAGGGCTTTTCCTCCAAGTACTGTATAGCTCACTGTGACTGCAGAAATGTGTTATATTGGCAGTGAATCACATTCAGCATCGTACTCATTTTCTGTGGGAAAAGGTACTGTTTGGGCTTATTCCTTGTTCTAGGAATGAAAGCACTGTAATCTGATTCACTTTATGACAAACAATAAATAGATACTTAGCAACTGGGGCCCCGATTCAGATTCAAGATATGTATACATCGAAGCTGATTTTCCTAGCCATGTAGCAAAAAGTTTCTAGTTCTGCAAGGGGAGAATTTGGATTTAAAACCCTATTCCCTCATGAGGCAACATCAATTCACCCCTATTCTACTGCCAAAGTATAATAAAAGCTAGGGCTGTGAAAAATGGCACGGTTCCATTTTGCCTTGCGCTTGGACAGAACAGTGTTTTGTTTCAAGTTTCATTTTGATTTGAAACCCCTGTTCTGTTCCATTTCCTCAAACCGGTTTTGATGTTTTGCCCAAAGGCTATTATGGGGAAGCTCCAAAGAGCCTGTAACTCTGTGATTTATAGTCTGATTTGGATGAAACTTGCAGAAATGGTAGCCCCTTCTGAGGGCATGAAACTTGTCAAGTTTCAAGGAGATAGATGCAGGGGTTTGGGGGAAATTGCACCTCAAATTCTTGAAAGCCAAACTCATGTCACGTGCATGTGTTAAGCCACAGTGGGGTCAAACCTGCAGGGATGGTAGCCCGTGCTGAAGCAATGATGGCGGCCAGGATTCAAGGAGATCGGTGCAGGGGTTTAAGGGAAACTGCACCTCAAGCTGCGGACAAGCAAAGCGTGTGACATGGGTGACACTGTGTGTTAAGGTGCAGCAGGGTGAACGCTGCAGGCTTGCTAGTCCCTGACGAGGCCACGAAGCATGCCAGCTTTCAAGGAGATGGGTGCAGGGGCTTCTGGGTGCTGGGGCCCGGCACCTCTGGCTGCTGACAAGCAAAGCTCGTGACATGGGTGGGTGACACTGTGCGCGTGTGTTTGTTAAGGTGTGCCCTCACTCAACTGACACCAAAGTAGAAAGCAGGGCAGTTCAAACAAGTGCAGGTTTCCTGCAGGCAAGCTCAGCTTGAGCTTTGAAACTCAAAACATTTAGAAAATGTCAAAACCTTTCAACTTGCCTTATTCTGTTTTCGGAGTAAGGCTGTTTCGAAGCTCTCTATTTCATTACAATTTCACTGTTTCAAGCTCAAAACGAGTCAAAACAGCATCAAAACAAAACTGCTAGCAAAATTTCACACAGCCCTAGTAGGAACCACCAGCTGGCCATTGTTCTGTCAAATTACTGCATGCAATAAACAAAATCAAACGAAATCCACAGTACTAAGACCACCATCTAACTTTAATAATTTGAATTTTAGGGCTCAGAAACAGTTTACTGCTGCATCTTGCAAGATGCAGCCCACTGGTAAGGGCTGAGGTTTGACTTTGAGACCAGCTAGTTTGCAACCCTTTTCTAAGCAGTAGCTCATTCTGTAAGCAGTCCCAGTGAAATCAGTAAATCAGTTCTTTGAGACAAGTGCTTCTTAATGTGTGCAAGTGAGGCAGAATAAAGACTTAAATGAAAAGTAATGAATAATGTAATAAGTAATTAAAAGAAAAAAACAAACCCTTCCCTTCCTGAATCCCTTGCAAATCTCTGTCCTATAAATTTCAGTTTGTCACAAAATGGAGCAGCTGTGCATCTAGGGCTTGTAAAAGAATTTAGATTAATGCCAAGAGCCTTGTATATATGTATCTGTGTAAATAGATTCATATATGAGCATATGTATATAGAGGATATGCATGCATGCGCACAGGCATGCACACATAGACACACATGCAGGTGGACACTGATATTTTCTCTCTGTTACCAGCAGGGAGAGTTTTTGTGCTTTTTCTTTCTATAAAGGTAAATTCTGAAGCTGAATAGGTCAATGCTGATTGAGGTGGGGGCAGTCTGGAAGAGGGACTATGAAATTCATGACCCCTATACATACAGACAGAATTCCACTAAACTTTACCACACGTAAGATGTTTAAAATTCAAGATTTGGCTTATTAGCTTTAAAAAAAAATGATTATTCAGCTTCTATCTAGAGCAATAGTTATGCTCTCAATTATACCAGTCAGTATTTTAAGTTATATTTCTCTTTTGATGATAGTGGTTATTTTCACTGTGGTTCATCAGCTAAAGTAATTTCAATGTATTCTTTCCTTGAAGTGACAATATTTAATCAAAATGCCATTGGCTTATGCCCCGTTCCTACTTAATATTTAACTTTTGTTTTTTAGTGCTTCTGCATAGGTAACCAGCATGTATCCACCAGTATTACGACTATAAATATCTTTTCACACACACACATCTTAATTTGTGCTTGCGTTCTGTATATGAGAAAGCACTGAAAACCTAAATAGCATATTAAGAAGGAAACAAAACACAAGCAAATGGTGATACATGATTTCTTCAGGGAAAATATCCTTTCAATGATCTTGGTCTGAACTGTGGTAGAAATTAGCATGGTCATGCTTAGAGCAACATCACTTGTCAGGCAATTATGGTCTTAGCTTTAATCTGGCTCATAAGTGCTTTAGACAGTCAGACAGACAGACACAGCAGGAGACACCGAACAGAAGAATGCCTTATGGCTTTCCAGTAGGAGTTAATGTTTTGCCTTTGTGTTTCAGACTGCTGAAAGAAACATGCACCCTGGCTGTTAAGAAAGCAGACAGTTAAATAATGGTAATGTTGGTGATACTGAGAAAAGTAACAAAAAGTTTTTCCTCCTTGCTCATAGTAGGTATTGCCTGAACAGTCAATCTTTTTATTTCACATGTATTTTATATTGTACAAGTTAGAAACAAGGCTTGATTTTTCCAATCTCAGTATGTGACCATAGCCAAGTCACTTAACTCAGGTTTACACATCTGTAAAATAAGTAACTTAATAATAAACATCTCAAAGGATATTGTGTCACTTCACCAATGATTATGCAAAATCCCATAGTTCTCAGTGCAAGAAGCTGTATAATTGCAAAACATTATTTTTACTGGAAAACGTTTAAGAGGAAAGTTAAGCACGTGCCTGCCTTTTAGATGGTTTGCTGGATCAGAGCCAGGAATGTCATTATTTTTTATAAAACCATAGTTTTTAGTCACAAGGAACTATAAAATCATCTAATCTAATCTAAT
>JAGPOW010000261.1:146122032-146139781 GCA_030014935.1 Caiman crocodilus | reverse complement strand
GTGACATGTACATCAGGGGCATACTCGAGGTCCAGCACCAGTGGGCGAGGGTATGAGAAGCTCCTTGCCCCAGTTATTTGGGAGCTCTGCACCTCCCAAGCCCGGGCACTGTTGGCTGGGCAGCAGCACAGGAGAGCAGCTGGCTGGGGCGTGGGGGAAACGATGTGTGAAGCCATGGCAGCAGGTGCTTCCAGGAGCCTGGCCTATCCTAGCCTGGGAATGGGGCAGGGGATGCAGGCTGCCTGAGCATCTTATCTGAGGAACGTTACAAACCCCCACAAACAGCTCCTTTCTCATAGTTCTGCAGGTCCTGCAAGCCACGGCTGGCAGCCGGAATATGTCCTAAGGGTCACTGCCATCCAGAGCTGGGATGGCTAACTGCTAGTTAGCGTGGACTTTAAAGCTAATTACTGTTGACATTAAAGCCACCACAAGAACCCAAACTGCTGACACTTACGCTGTAAGCCCCTTTAAAACCATCCCCTGCCAGCACTCTGCCCTGAGTTTAGAAGCTCTAATAAACTTTAGGATTTGAGATTAAACCCCTTTCTGATCGTCCTTGCAGTGTGTTCAGAACTCATTCAGGAGCTATGGCACGTGAAGCACACTTGCAACAATCCCACAACTCGGTTTTCTCATTTCTGGCTATTTTATGCCTTGCTTTCTCACTCAACTGCCTGCACTTAGTGCCAAGCACAGAAAGAAGGAACGGGAGATTCCTAGTAGGGCCCAATTTAAGGAAAAAGAAACATAATATGTATAGACATGGTGCTGACTTCAAAGTAATTGATAGATGAAGAGGAGTATCTCACAGCGTTTGGACTGGTTGAAGACATTCTTTGATATATGAACCGAAATGCCCAGAGAGCCTCTGTCCTGTAGCTCTTACAGCTTAAGTTTCTTGAATCAGTAAGACACTTAAGTGTATTCGTACTTTAAATAGGAGATTAATGCCTTTGAAGGCCTGTACAGATTATAGGAACAAAATGGTGGAGAACTACGGTGGCTTTAAACTACTTCAAATTACGCTCTGCTTTCCCTAGTCGTGGTCTATTCAAGAACCCAACTAGCTCTTCACATAAATTAGAGACATTTAAGGGCTGCTTTAATTTATGTTTTAGCTACAACAAATTCCTTTTGGCCACCTTCCAGCTAAGAATAACTGATGGAGATTATCTTCCACCCATGCTTTCTGCTAGCATGCAGGAAAGAGAAACAGAATAAACCCTTTCTAGTAGTATATATTATAAGAGGAATCCCTTATGGAGAAGATACTTGTGGGACCATTTATACTTTGTTTAAGCTCCCCACCATAAATTGCCAAAGGCATAAAAAAAAAGCCTTAAGGCAGCTATATGTGGATCCTGTAAGTGTAGAAAATTAGATGTCTTATCATTGGACTCAGTATTTAGAAAGGCTCCAAGTCTTTTTTATCCTTATCTGGTAGTTTTCCAAATCTGTACTGCTTTAAGGCAATTTTCATTGTATTGAGTGAGTTTAATGTACTTGGAATTCAGTAGGTATTGATTGAGGAAGCTTTATTTTTGTGGATGGAATAATTGATCTGAGCCTGTTGAGACCCTGTAGAAGCTGAAGCAAGCCACTCATTACTGAAGCTGTCCCACTGGTTTAAAGTGTACACAAGTTAGTTAATTGTATTTCAAGTAACAGTCAATTTCCACATTAAAGTCACAGATCCCTTCTTCTAATCTGAGACCTGTTCTAGCTGGGAAGGCATTGTCAGTACCCAGGAACAGGATGTCAAAACACTTATTTAATTGGCAGAGGAATGCTGGGACAATGATTCCATGTCAGCAGAAATCAATGTAGCATTTCTATGTAGTATGTCCATGTCTACATTTCGATGTGTCCCTAAATGTGTTGCTGTCCCTTATATACAAGACTATCAAGAATTGTGAAGGAATATTGCTAAAAGCAAGGTGAGCAACAGGTTGGCTCATGCTTTCCGCTCAGCAGGTACACCAAGTTGGTGGGGCAAGTCAGCTTCATGAGCATCAGCATCACCTACTGGTCAACATTATATCCTAGCACACACTTGGCCACAGCTTTGAGGGTACACTTAATAAAAATGTATACACTTCAGCTCCTGCCAATGCAAAGGTTTGACCACTCTCTCAGTCAACCCAAGGCTGAAGGGCTTCAAAATGACCTCCATTTAGATGAAGGGAGGAAGAGTCAGGGTGTTTGCACATTTATTACTGCTTAGTTTCTCTTAAGGTGTCTGCAGACTCAGAAAGAGAGAATGGGGTCCATTAGGTCCCATTCAATTGTGTTACTAAATAGAATTTTGCTAACCCTTAAGAGGATGAGGTGTCTTTCTTCTTCCAGGTGCATTGCTGGTGCTAATGTTCCCTCCATTCAACTTTGTCTGCAGTGTAAACATGTTTTTAGACCATATGGGAGCATTTTAGACAAGTGCCCCAAATACAGCAACATGGTAAGAGTCTACTTTCTTACTACATGCAGGCTACAGTGCTGAATGATTTAAAGCTGAGGAATGGGTAAATGTATCTTGTGCTTAGTCACACTAAATGCACATAAAGATTTTCTCTGGCCTCCAATACACATTTTCCTTCTTTGTCATAGAAGAGGAATGTAAACTACAAGAAAAGGAGAACATGCCAAGGAGAGACACAAATTTGCTGAATGGATCCCTTGGGCTAGATTCTAATGATCTATTTGATACATGTGTAAGTGGACATAGGCCTCTAAGTGCAGCTCCATTCCACCTTGTCCAAGTTCCTGAAAAACAGTTAATGTTAAAAGTGGGTGAGTCCTCTCCCATGCTGCTTTTTATTTAAACTTAATTGTAAGGGTAAGTTGATTGTGTTACAAAGGTAGATGCATTCATGGATTTTCTGGACTTGAACAGAGTGGCTTAGAATCACACTTAGGCATTAGGGCTGCGTGAAATTTCACCAGCTGTTTTGTTCCGACACAGTTTCAACCAATTTCAAGGTTGAAACAGCAAAATCAGAACAAAATAAAGGCAGTTGAAATAGCCTCAAGACAAAACAAGGCTGGTCAAAACATTTCAAAAGTCAAAATGTTTCGACTATAGGCTGGGGACAGGAAGTCAGTCCAGCTTGGATGACTTCCCGTCTCTGGCACTAGCTTGTGCTGCAGGCAGGAGGCAGCCCAGCTGGGCTGACTTCCCATCCCCTGAGCTAGATCATGCCGGGGGTGGAAGGCAGCCCAGCTGGGCTGATTTCTGGTGCCCTGCACTAGATCGTGCTGGGGACTGGAGGCAGCTCAGCAGAGCTGCTTCCCAGTGCCCTGTGCTAGATTGCTGGGCTGCATCCTGCTCCTGGCATGATTTAGCACAGGGGACAGGGAGGCAGCTGAGCTGGGCTGCATCTCAGACCCTGGCATGATCTATCACCAGACATCGGGAAGCAGCCCAGCTGGCTACTAGATCACTCTGGGGTAGGAGGCAGCCCAGCTGGGCTGCTTCCTGGAGCCCTGCACTAGATCATGCCAGGGTCTGAGGGCTGCCTCCTGCCCCTAGCACAATCTAATGCGGGGCAATGGGTAGAAGCCCAGCTGGACTGCCTTCCACCCCCGCCATAATCTAGAATGGGGAATGGAGAAGCAGACCCACTGGGCTGCCTCCTGCTCCTGGTGTGATCTAGCGCAGGAGGCAGGGAAGCAGCCCAGCTGGGCTGCATTCCAGACCCCAGCGCAATCTATTACGGGGCATCGGGAAGCAGCCCACTGGCTGCTAGATCATGCTGGGAGTGGAAGGCATCCCACCTGGGCTGCTTTCCAGTGGCCCATGCTAGATCACTGGGCTGCCTCCCGCCCCTGGCACAATCTAGCATGGGGCACTAGGAAGCAGCCCCACTAAGCTGTCACCCACCCCTGACACGATCTAGTTGGGGGGCTGCCTCCCACACTCCGGGCGATCTAGTGCTGGGCATGGGAAGCCAGCTGGGCTGACCTCCCATCTGCAGCAAAACTCAAAACAGTGTCAAAACAGCCTTTCTGTTTTGATAGAATGGAACAGAACAGCTGTTTCGACATGAAATTAAATTCAAGATGAAACACTGTTCTCTTGAACCATTGAAACACAAGGCGAAATGGAAAGGTGCCATTTTGCACAGCCCTATTAGGCACCTAAGTACACTTAAAGCCTCTCTCCACATGACAGTAGAGGCTCAATGGGACCTAAAGCACAGTCCATACATGCATGGCAGGAAGCATAACTATGGGATCACAAATCAGATCACATCATCCCATACCACAAGTGCAAGTTCATTTTTGCAAGAAGCGAGTTCCCATGGTTGAGAATGCCCCCAAATAACAAGCTTCTCAGCCTTACGGGCTCCCCATGAACCCCTGTGGCTAGGAGACCAGCTGCTGTGACCTGCCAGCCATCAGCTAATGGGAGCCCTGTCAAGTAATGGGGCTGCCAACTGTGGGGGCATGTTCTCCTGCATCTGGGAGCTGGCTTTCTGAGTGTTAGGGGTTAGCTTTTACTGCAAGTCTTGATAGATTTGAGTCCTGAGAGTGGAATCTAACTAACTTGCACTCTTGGCAGCTGTGCTTCTCCACATAGCACAAAGTACACTAGCCACAGACTGCTAAGGCTGGTTTCCTCTTTTGGTATTATGATATTTGCATGTGTGTCCATAGCTGCATCTCTTCCAATAAGGACATGGTTGCTTCTTGTGTTCTGGAACAATTTTTTTTAAAGACTATCCAGATTTGGGCCGTAGCAACCAAGAGAATCATCAGAAGACATGCATGTTGCGTCTTTTTGTACTGCAAACACACCATTAACTAGATTCAGTTTTTCACAAGCTGCTAGGCCGGGGAAGGCAATTTTTTTGGGTGGAGGGCTGCTTTAGTAGACTCACTTTTGGTGTAAATTTTAGTTTTCCTTATTCTTTCTCTGGTAGATTATTAACCTAAGCTCATGTCCAATTTAAATGAAATCATTGTTTCCTTCACTTCCACTGGCAAAATCCAGTGTGTTGATTTTGCTTGATTCAACCATATCTAGAAAAAAAATCTCCTCTTATAATGTATATTCAACCATGTGGTTTGTGTGTTTGGATCTGCAGCACCTGGCAAAACAGTTCCTTCTCTAAGAGTTAGAACATAGGTTTCCAAATGCAGGCCAACATTTGGGGCCATGCTGCCTTCCACATTTGTTGCATGTGAGCCCCCTCCCTTAGCGGGATCCATACCAATAGAGAATTCCACCCAGCGAAGAGGCTTCCTCTTTTAAGCCTACCTCATGGACAACCCCTTTTGGTATAGACAGCTTTGCAGCTTGGGCCCTCACAATTTTTGCACAATTTTTACCCAGTGGTCTGTGTATTTGTACAGGTTTTTTTAGGGATAAGGCTCCCTCGTGCAATAGCTTTTCTTGAAATGCCACAAAAAATTCTGTTTCTAAGCAGAGATTCTGTCACATTCCCAAAGACACAGTTCTTACTAAGTCTCTTTAGTTCAGTCATGTATTAATCTCTACTTCCTCTGCTCATAATAAATCTTTCTCTTTTAAGAGTCTCATTCTTTCTGATGTGCAGTGCTCCTCACATTTTGGACATCATAACACTGTCAGCTGCTACAGGCTCTAGAGGCCTACTAGTGCCTACAGCCTCCAATCTCTCCACTATTTAGTAGTCTCACCTGCCATGTGCTGATGTCAATATTATTAGGCAAAACTGCAAAGAATGCAAGGCACACTTTTGAAGAGGCAGGCCCTGTGTGGTCTGCGGTTCCCCCCAGAATCATCTACATTTTACTCTCACTGAGGCTTCTAGCTCAGGGCCTACTGTTCAAGGCAGCAAGCCCTGGCTCAGCTCTGGCGATAGCCCATGACTTAATATTCCAGACCCCACAATACCTGCTGTATAGGCAGCTAGGGGCCTTCATCCTGTTTTTCCCTTCCCAGCTTCCTGCCCTATAGTCCAGGCAAACTCGTCTTCATTCAGACACAGAACACACTCTAGATCTTATCCTCAGCAGGATTTCAAGTTTGGGGGGTCCATATCACCTGCTTTCCATGGCCTCTGCCTCCCCTATAGATACAATCCAAACAAAACCCTCAAAATACAAGCATCATTCCTGGCTCAAAGGAACGTCCCACAGGGATGACAAGGTCGAAAAGTTATAAACTCCTGCAAGACTGTTTCAGGCTAGACTTAAGGAAGAATTTCTTCACTGTCCGAGCCCCCAAGGTCTGGAATAGCCTGCCACAAGGAGTGGTTCAAGCACCTACATTGAACGCCTTCAAAAGAAAATTGGATGTTTATCTTACTGGCATCCCATTATCCCAACCGACTTCCTGCCCCTCGGGCAGGGGGCTGGACTCGATGATCTTCTGAAGTCCCTTCCAGCCCTAATGTCTATGACATCTATGAAAGCTATGGGGTTCACAACGTCCCTTGGTAGCAGGCTGCAAGTAGACAGGAAAACAAAACAGAACGTGCTTGGGGTATTTAGCTGGCTTCCTATTCAGGTCCCCAGCTTCTCTTCACTCAGGGCTTTTGATTTAATTATGGAAAAATGTGGATTTGGAGGTTTTTTTATATATATTCCAAAATTGGGGATTTTTTTAAATCAGAGAAAACCAGGATCCCTGGTCATCAGGCTCTGCCTGCCTGCCTGCCACTAGGGCTAGCGGCTATCTTGCTTCAGGCTCCCCTGCCTGAGTTTGCCTCTGAAAACACCACCAGTGCACAGACAGAAAATACACAGAGACAAAGTAGAAGGAAGTGAGTGGGACAGGGGGAGGGAATAAGAACCACAGATCAAGGAAACCAGGAGAGGATCACAACCAGGGAAAGGATATACCAGCAGACACGCAAAAGGTAAGAGAGGAAAAGGTGGAAGGAGGAGGGAGAACGGACCAGGTAACACTGGATCCCTTTACCATTCTAGTAATGGGGTAGGGGCCCTAATACAGACACTTAATTACATCATTTGATCCCCTTTACAGGTAAAGCTGTTATAAACAGCCAGGGCTTCCTCCCCCACAATACATAAGAAGATAATTTATTTGACTTCTATCATTCTTATATTCTGCCCAGGGCTGCTAGTTACCACTCAAACCTTTCTCTGAATACTCATAAATCCTCTGCTATATTGCCCAAGAGTGGAAGGGCAGATAGAGGTTGCAAAATTTCCTTGACCAACTGTCCTTAGACTCTTAACTGTGCAGACAGATCACTCTCTCCTTCCATGTGGCTGTGTTGTTCCACTTGCTCTCAGTTTCTAACTTCTTTTTCAGCTCAGAATTTTTCAGTTCACATTTTTTCAAGTTCTTTCTCATTTGACACTCTTGCCAACATGAAATGATCATCAGCTTCAATAAATACAGGCATACAAGGAATGAGAAGAACAACACTTAAATATGAAGCATTAGGCAGCTTCTACAGACCTCCACAATGTCTGTAACTAACTGCAAGAAAAGGTTGAGAGGCGACCTTGTGGCTGCCTATAAGTTCATCATGGGGGCACAGAAGGGAACTTGTGAGGTTTTATTCACCAAGGCACCCCCGGGGGTTACAAGAAATAATCCCCACAAGCTAGCAGAGAGCAGAGTTAGACTGGACATTAGGAAGACCTTCTTCCCAGTTTGAGTGGCCAAGGGCTGGAACGGGCTCCCAAGAGAGGTGGTGCTCTCCCCTACCCTGGGGGTCTTCAAGATGAGGTTGGATATGCATCTGGCTGGGGTCATCTAGACCCAATACTCTTTCCTGCCTATGCAGGGGGTCAGACTTGATGATTTATTGTGGTCCCTCCCGACCCTAACATCTATGAATCTATGAAAACTAGCTATTTAACTGAGGGACCACATCTCAATTACTAACTTGTTTGGTGTCCTTAGAGGGGGAGCATCTTTAAATTAAAACTTCTATTCATAGATTCATAGATGTTAGGGTCAGAAGGGCCCTCAACAGGGGTTCAGATGACCCCAGCTAGATGCCTATCTAACCTCCTCTTGAAGACCCCCAGGGTAGGGGAGAGCACCACCTCCCTTGGGAGCCCATTCCAGACCTGTCCAGGTCTGCTTGTAGGTGTTCCCTGCCCTCCGGTGTGTCCACTTTTCCCCACAGTTTTGTGTCATCTGCAAACTTGGACAGAGTACACTTCACCCCTTGTCCAAGTCGCTGATGAAGACATTGAAGAGTATCGGTCCAAGGACTGAGCCCTGAGGGACCCCACTGCCCACACCCTTCCAGGTCGATACCGACTCATTCATTACGACTCTCTGGGTATGATCCTCTAGCCAATTTGCCACCCACCAGACTGTGTAGTCATCCAAGTCACAACCTCTTAACTTGTTCACCAGTATAGGGTGGGATACCGTATCGAAGGCCTTTCTGAAGTCTAAGTAAATGATGTCAACCCCTACTCCTGTGTCCAGGTATTTTGTAACCTGGTCCTAAAAAGAAACTAGATTAGGCAAGCATGATCTATCTGCTATGAACCTGTGCTGGTTTCCCCTCGGCATAATTTTTCCTGCTGGGCTCTCACAAATGTGAGCCTTGATAATTTTTTCGAAGACTTTGCCACGGACGGAGGTGAGACTGACTGGCCTGTAATGCACCCCAAACTATTTGGAATGTTCAAATCATAAACTGAAACGTTACTGAAGTAAATAATAAATATTTGTGAAAGAAAATTAAGTGACAGCCAACATGTCAATACGGTGCTGCATCAGATTATTAAATATCATGCTTACTACCAATCAAGTAACATCTATAATAATAATTAACCCCATAGCCTATTCCTTTGATGCTTTATGTAAAGTGAAAAACCCAGATGGCTTAAGCCAATCCACAGTTTGGGACAACTCCAACAAACAAACAAACAACTTAGACATTTTAGGAATCCTAGCTGCAATTCACAAGCAAGAAACCCCACTGAAAAGAAAACTATCCAGTTAGAAAAAGAAAGACTAAGAAAAGAAGAAATGCCTTGGGCTGGAATGCTTTTGGATGCTAAGACCGGGCTTGTGCTCTTCATGGTTGGGGCTGATGATAAGTCACATGAACCTCCCCAGTAATTTTTCAATGGACTCCTATATAGTCAAACTCGTTTGATAATATTTTGGGGATCAGTGTTTGTATATGCTCCCCCACCCCACTCATGAACCAGAAAAATACATTCCTGGTCTTAGGGGCACCACAAAATAAATAATAAAGAAGAGGAACTGCTGGACTCCTAATAAAGAGTTTCATGTAGTTGATAACCTTTACTTTCTGCCTAGTAACTCTTGCTTCTAGTTTTCTCCTTAATCAAATGGCTCAAGATGGACAGGGTTGTAAAATGTTTATCAGTTGGATGGATTGGATGAATACTGTAAAAAAAAAAAAATCACTCTCTCAAAGTAATATTTTCTCTTCTTCTGCCTACTAACTCACTGAACTAGCACCTTTAACAATTTCTCCCTTCCTCCTTTCCTTAAGAAAAATCTCCAAGTCAATTGACTGGTTCTCAAAGATCATGAACTTAAAGATAATCTCATTTTTCTCAATGTCATAAAATAAAAATTTCCAGAGAACTGAAGATCCTGTTTTGCTCAGCTCTATTCACAGAGCACTTGGATTATCTGGGTTTTTTTTCTATCTGTGGCAGGTTCATACCCCATGGGGTGGCCACGTGACTCCTGCCCAGCTCAGTCCAGCTTTTATTAGAAGCGGAATAAGGGATACTGCTCATGGGATCTGAGTGCACCTGAGTGGGTACACGAACATGAGATGCTACATCACTGTAATGACAAGCTATGGCAATATAGCTCATCACTACGATGAAATAGTGTCGGCAGGCACTAGCCATGACACTGCTGCTACGTCCATTTTGCAAGTGCAAGCAGTTAATAGAAAGCTGCTCAGTGTCTAAATCCTTGCATGAAAACCTGCTAAGCACTTACATTTGCAGGCAGATTACCTGCAAAACTGATCTTGCAAAGTGAAAGTAATGGTTGCAGCTTCTATCCTTTCACATTGATCAGATCTCTGATTTTAAGGAAAATATTAAAAATGTTACTACCTCTTAGATACTTAATCCTGAAGCACCTGTGGCTCCCCAGTCATGGTCCCACAGAGGCTGGGAGTTCTGGAAATGTCTTTCACAACTGGCAGTGCAGGCAAGGTAAAGGTTTGTGGCAAGTAGAATTACTGGCCACTTCCTCCCTGCTGGTGGTATGGCAAGGCTGCTAGTGGGCTCCTTAATAGTTTTTCAGTTGACAGATGGGTTTTGACCTGTGTTATGATGGGCAATGCCAAGACCTTTGGCAGACAGCTGCTTGATGGAAGCCTTAAAAGTCCCAGATGGCAGATGACTTGGTTGCAGGAAGGTTCCTTGGCAGCTAGTATCGCGTTTCAGTGACTTTTCCTTTTTCTCCTGTATTATGCAAAACAGAGTGTATTCAGAAGCTAGCCAGCTTCTTAGGCTGTCCTAAAACCAGCCATTTGGGACAACTAGGAAACAGGATAAAATGAGAATCTGGATTAAAGCACTAGATCTGGATTAAAGTACTTTAGTCTGGATTAAAGTACTCTGTCATTCATCCAGTCACCCAGTGAAACCTCTGGAATTACCTAAAGGAAACAGGCTGTTTGGACATGGATTTCAATGACAGCAGAAGTAAGGTACATAAGGTTTAACTTCCCTGAACCTTTTTCAAATAGATATATATAATATGACAGCCTTCCATTTTTCTGTGTTCATTTCCACTAAAACTTTCTTCTGTGCCTCATCCAATTATATCACTAGTTACTAGGGGCTCTCTGAGGTCATTAATTTAAGAGAAAGCATTGAGGGGAATTGGGTTTTTACACTGTGGAGGGGCAGTAATCTAAAGCAGAACTGTGGCTAGGTAGAAAAGAGCTGTGCAGCTGCCATCTCTAACTGGGTTATTTGTCCATCACTCTCATGGTGTTCCAGAACATGATGCCCTGGTAATAAAACATAGCAGTGCTATAACATAGACATATAGTTTGTGCCCAGACACAGAGTTTGTGCACATTTCAGATCAGGAAAAAACCTCATAGGCCATCTTTGGCTCGGTTTTTTGTTTGTTTGTTTACTCCTTAGGCTTAGAAATATTTTTTCCTCACATTCACGAAATAATACATCAGCCTTTGTTACATTCCTATGTAGTGCTCTCTCTACCTTGGCAAGGCTGGCAGTATACTAACTCAGCTCCCCAGTCCTCAAACTCAAAACCTTTTACTGTACTATGCAGACAGTTTGTGCTTTCTCCTCTGAAAATCACTTCTCTGCCACTCTCTAAGGAAGCAACAAGCAAATTGCAAGAGGAACAAGCTGTCCCAGCACTAAAGTTTTATTACAGCGTAATGAGTTTCTATCACTAGGCAAAGAAAAAAAAAAAAGACTTACCACCAATCTGAAAGCAGTTTAAGCCCCATTCATCATTTGAGTCCCTTGCTGAGAGATTCAATGTAAAAGAAGGGCAATCAAAATAAATTCAGGTCCCTGCCCTAGTAAAACTGGAAGGAGTTACATGAGCTGGTCCTTCCTGGAAAACTAATACAGTATCAGTCAGAGGTGTGAAAAGCCGCAGTGCCCTCATATGTCCCCTGCCATTTATGTAAATGAGCAAGAAATTAATAACATCATTTACTTCTTAAAAAATGGGCTTTCACCTCTGAAACAGACTTCATTTTATTTATTCCTGTCAATGCTTCAACCACAACAAAGGAAGCAGCCAAGAATCCTGTTAGGAAAACAAAAGAAGAGAAAATCATAATATATGTAATAGTCTTCCTGCACTCACAAAGAGTGACTAGACATACCAGAATAGTTACTTAAGCAAAGTATCTAGATCTTGGCTCAGAAAGATGAAAATATTATGTTTGAGGTTGAACTAGCGGACACCGGGTGCGTCTACGTGTCGCCCTCTGGTGACAGCAATATGCTACCTCGCCATCCAGTGTGCTATGGTGACGTAGTGATTGCATGAGTCTACACATCATCATCAGCCACATCACCGTAGCAGCATGCTCCAACACAGCAGTGCGATCTAACCATGTGCCACGCACACAGTGAAAAAACGTCCATATTGCGTCGCGCTTTAGTACTTCCACGGGGAAGCTCTAAACACAGCGCTGTAACATCACCATGCGGTGACATGTAGATGCGCCCACTGTGCAACTCTTCCTACACCTCATACGAGAGGTTTATACCCGTTCTTATACATCACCATTGGCTGTACAATTCTGGGATACCCTGAGCTACTAAGCCCCTGTGACCTTGGTCTGGACAACGTACCTTTTTTTCTCCCAGGCATGGGCATCATCTGCGTATCGAATTGCAGTGTAGAATACTTGCTGTTAACTGGATATGGAGCATTTCTCTACGTGGAAGAGTACATTTTCTGTATGAGATGGGTCTTTGAGCTCCTTACATGTAGATCCTGCAATTTTTGCTTCTTTGTGAGAGACGCATAGGCTCCGACAACTGAAGATCAGGGGCACTAGACAGTGTGGCAGCTTCACCTGGTAAAAGCAGAGGATTTGCTTTTCAGTCTCACCTATGCATGACTTAATCTAGACCCACTGAAATGTGACATGTGAATAAGAAAAGAGACATGATAATTGCCTGCACTGCAGAAAGATGAGAAATGTCAGGGAATATAGAAAATAAGATTTTATTTAAAATTTGTCTCTTGGAAGGGCAATCTCATTTCACAGAGAAAGAAAATATAGATAAAAAGTATTATTTTGAAAGCTTGGTTCTTTATTCCCCAGTCAACAGACAGTGTTGACTGGCTTCTTAAGATTTTTGAGTCCCCAGAATTTTTCTCTTAAAACTTTCCAGAGTCATGTATATGTATATGTGACTGATTAAAGGAAGGACATATTTTCCCTTTAGGGCCAGATCAACACTACAAAATAGTGCTGCTTAGCTGTCTGCCTATGCCGGGGGCAGATCCAGAGGGCACTGGCATGGCTACACCCTCCTTTCTGACTACTCAACAGGAACAGAGCTGGGGACTTTTTAAAAATTATTGAAGGAGGTAATATCCCCTCTTCTCCACCCCCCTCACCTGCCACTGCCACTGTCTCTGCTGTTCCAAGGACAAGGAGAGCTTCACCCTTGCGGGGATGTGTGGGGACTGGGCTCAGCCCAGGACAGTGGCTGCAGGGATGGCAGCAGCTGAGTTTCTCTCCCTTCCCGGACCTACTCCACATGCCTGGGAGTAGGTCCGGGAAGGGGGAACCTGCCTACCTGCTGCTGCCTCTGCCACTATCCGGGGCTGAGCCCAGCCTACATGCAGTCCAGCTTAAGTGGCTCTGAAGGTCCCCTGAAGCCCGAGACAGCAGGGACAGCAGTAGATAGGGGAGAAGGAGGAAATGGGGAGGGAAGGGTATGTGCTTGTGAGCAGGGAGAGGAAGGGTAGAAAATGACCTGTTTTGGGGTCTTAAAAAATTCCTGAGTGCTGCTCCCATGATACAGTCCACCTGCCCTGGTGTGGAGGGGGAAGAGGTTGGGAGTGCGGGGTGCATTCACCCCTGCAGCAGCAGTCACTGCCCCTGCCCTTTCTAAAATCCTGACTCTACTTTGTCATATGCCCAAGGGGTTCCATCTAGCTTTGTGCATCGTGTGGAAGAACCATGACTGAAACACACCAAATGTGCATGGAAAGCAACTTCGGGATTCACAATTGCAAGCATTTACAGTGCAAACTTGATTCTAACAATTAAGCTCATCTGAGTAATGGAGGAAACCTGTTTATAACCTATGTTTGCATTCAAAATAGTTTGAATTGGGGCTATCACATGGATTCTCCCACAACAACGTATAGGCCAAGGATATTACATTTAAGTATGGAAAGGGATCAAATTCAAGAACAGTGCAATGTTTGTGACAATTCAAGAGTAGAAACAGAGGTGAAATCCACTGAATGCATTATTTGCCACAGATTTGTTTTTTCAAGCCTTACTCCTGACATAAATTAGATACATATCAAACTTAATTTAATTGCCCACAAAAGGCTCACAATATGGAGGACAAAAAGGACAATGGGCATCCATCAAACATTAATTTAATTGCTTACAATAGTCAGGACAAACAGTCCCTATCCCTCGTCCCCCTGGCAACCATAATTCATATTTCTACAGTGGTCCAAGGTCAGTAAACTAAGGCTCTGGCTATTTCCCAGAAAAGGCAACCTTTGTGTCTAGGAACCCTTCACTGATAGGCTAAGTACAGATGTTGACAAGGCTCAAGGCAGAAATCAATCAATCTTATGTGGGCAGCGCAGGTTAATTCAGGAGTGAACCGAGCTCTTTGGTAGGAGGAGGGGGCACAAGGACTACCTGCACTGGCCGATGCCAGCAGGTTGGAGCTGGTCCTGCATGACTCCTAGTGGCACTTCTGGGGCTGCTGGAGACTGCTAAGTGAAGCCAAGCAGAACCAAGCAGCTGGACCACCTCTCTGATTAGCTACTGGGCATGGTCAAACACCCCTCTCACCCCCCTTCCCCGTCATCATCAGCCACAGGCATTTGTTAACTGCCCTCAAGCAACTGAACCAACCATGCTCTCTCATCCCTTACAGTCTGGTCATGCTTCCTGAGGCTGTGCCTGCTCAAGTGGACATGAAAATTCCTGGGTGGGTTCCTGCACACCCACACAGGGTTCCCCATGCCCCCTGTGAGTACAGCCAGGCTGCAGGGTATGGCTGAGCATCTCTCCCCCATCACAGCCACAGGTACCTCTCTCTGCGAGAGCCCAGGGGTGGGCCTGGCTGGGTGTTCAGCCAGAGCAGACAAGCACAGGGTGAGTGCTAGCATGGCTCCCTGCAAGGGGAGGCTAGCAGGGCTGCAAAGGCCCCTGGGATGCCAGCGGGCAGTGACCTAACTTGAACCAGTAAGGGGTCTGGTACAGCAGTTCAATGATCTAGTCTAGCCAAATCAATTAAGTTAGAGTGCACATCAGTCCAGGTCTATCTTAGACTGAATTCTGCTATTTTCAAACCAGTCTCTGTGCGCTGAACTTCTGTACTGTTATAGGTTTACACCAGTTTCCAAGCACTCATACCAGTAAAAGTGAAATGTCTGTACCTGGCCATAATGCTTAGCTTTCAGTTCTCAAATATGCTGTTGGAAATGAATCACATGTACCACATTTGCTGCTTTAACACTGAATAGGTAAACAGGTGGTTCCTCAAGTATCTAGGTCCCAAAGCATACAGATTTTGCTGTGGTGTTAGAATTAGAGTGTTATTTACAAGTTATCCCTGCCTGCATAAGAACACTGCACGAGTGGCTGGCTCTGAGAAGAAACAGGATGGATTTTACAGAGGCCACAGATGCTTGATCTATGTATATGGAAGGCCTGAAAGTACCATTCTTTGAGAGCATGGCTGAGACATATTGCTTGAGCTGAGGGGGCAAGCTAAACCTCTTCTGTGGAAAAATACAGGGTACCAGGGCTGAGACTTTGGCAGCATGTGTTCAAGAAGCTTGTTCTGCCCAATTGTCAATGATTTTCAATACACCGTAAATTAAAAAGTTTGACTCGAGCCTTCAATATTATTGGCTTAGCACTGACCTCAGGACGATCTGTGCAAGGAAGAAGCAGCATGAAAACAGCATAAAAGTGGAGCAAGGATAACATGAGCATGCAGCTGAGCAAAACGAAAAAAGAATATAGGGACAGTGATATATAGGGGCCAGGAAAGGTGTGAGAGGGAGATTCTGATGAAAAAAGAGGTACAGCATATGAACAGTATGTAGGACGCTACTTATGCTAGACTACAAAGCTTTAGGGGTTTTCTTTTGGTCCTACTACCCAGGTTGAATGTTGCATTATGCTAGGGAAAGAATTTATTTTATAAAAGTAAGAGGGATTCTGGTCTTCTCTGATTTTAAAAGTCCTCAATTTTCGGTTTAAAAAAAAATAACCCCAAATCCACATTTTTCTGTGATTAAAATTGAACCTCCACTAATTACAGATATAGACATAGAGGTGTTTCATTTTAATCAAGGAAAAATGTGGATTTAGGCTTACTTTTTTAAAACTGAATTTGGGGATTTTTTTTAAATCAGAGAAGACTAGGTTCCCACCAGTCAGACCCTTAGCGGAGGTAACTCACCACGATTCCACTGAAGTTACTCCCAAAGGATCTAGACTACTGGGTTCACACTGTCAGAACAAAGCGTTTATGACCTTCTCCTACTCTTGCAAAGAAAGAAATAATTTCCAAAATTTACAAGCCTTATACATGATCAGCTTCATGTTCGCTAGAATTGTTCCCTCTCCTTTCAATTAGATATAGTATCGCTGTTTATTTCCTAACATTATCTTGGGGACTTCCCACTTACCAAATGTTCCTCTTTAGACAAAAAACAAAGAGAATGGTCTGCAAATCTGTTGTTATTTTTGAAGTAGAAAAACCTACAGGTGAAACTGTTTTCCAAGAATATAAATATACACAACAGGATAAAAGCACATGAGAATAAGGAATTAATTGCTTACTGTAGAGTTTACTAATCCTCTCTCTATCTATCTCTACTTCCTATCCATGTAAACCTACATGCCTTCAACCCTGAATCTCTAACCTCTATGTCTATCCATTTACACATCATTCCTCTTTCCCATACAACTGTATTGTTCACTAATTCCCTACCTACCCTTTATCTCTAGCTCTAGTATTACTTAAGGGATAACTCCATGCATCCAACTCCCCTTTCTTCTAAATCCTGTTTGAAACTAACCAGGCTATTTAAGAGTTACCAAACCCAGCAAGCAACCCAAAACTGGATGTAGCTGACATCACCATCCAAAGTATATAACAGCCCAGAGAGCTACTTCTGTTTTCTTTTCCATTCGATAGTCTGTCCAGATGGCAGAATAGACTGGCCAGTGGAAAATAAATAAGCATAAGACACACAATGTGTCCTTTGCCCTCCCACTTCTTCCCCCAGAAGACTTCCTGTCCCCTGTCACCTGCACTCCCCATCCCCAGCTCCTCACAGCCTCTGCCCCTTCTCCCCACCTCTTCCTTGCTGGGCCATGCAGCAGCATTGGTGCTCTTGATTAGCTAGGCAGGGGATACTACTTCCATGTGCTCGGTGCCTGGGAGGGAATCCAGTCTGAGCCAGAGCAGCATTGCACCTGACAGTAAGTGGAAGTAGAGGGGAGGGGGGCAGAGGGAGCAGAAGCTGCAAAGAGCAAGCAGGGGCAGGGGCAGGGGGAGAGGGGCAGGACACTGTGTGTGTCTGACTCTGGCTCCAACTTGGGTTAAAGCCAGAGTCTGAGCTCCAACTGAGATTTGCTTCCCCTTCCCCATTTTATGTATGAATCTAAGCCATGCTAACTAGGTGGCGGGGGGGTGGGAGGGATGGGCGCTCGTGTTAGATTTGAGTAAATTGTAATATCATAAAACATACAAGCTGTAATCTGTCTGTCTGTCTGTCCATAACGTTTCATTCGTGCTCTGATTGGCTGACAAACAGCAAATCAGAGTGCAAAGAAGCACCGTGACAGGAGGTGGTTGTGCGGCAGACTGCCGCCCTGCCGGCAGGGACAACAGGGGTGGGAGGAGTGAAGCCAGCACCCCACCCTGCTCCCTGGAGGTGGCGGCAACGGGGTGGGTGGAATTGTGGGGGGGTGGGGTGGGGTGAGCCCTGCAGTATTTGCCTCACCCCCCCCCCGCCCTGTTCCCTGCTGGTGGCAACAACGGAGCGGAGCGGAGAGGGGGAGTGAGGCCACTGGAGCTGGTGTCGCCCCCCCCC
>JAGPOW010000261.1:146111523-146121932 GCA_030014935.1 Caiman crocodilus | reverse complement strand
CCTTGCTCCTTGGAAGTGACAGCGGTGGCATGGGAGGGAGCGGAGTGGGGACACCGTGGGGGGGATGGCTGTTGTCACTGCCTGCAGGGCTGACGTGGTAGCGGTGGAGGGAGACGCGGGCACGCAGTGGTGGTGAGCGGAGGGGAGAAGTGGGCCCGGGCCCAATGCGGAGGAGGGGAGGAAGAGCAAGCCCGAGCGAGGGGAGAAACTGGCCCACTGTGGCACTTGGGGGGAGTAGTCAGCTAGGCCCGATGCAGCCCAACATGGCAGTGGCTGGGGGAGAGGAGGGGAGGAGTGAGCCTCCTTCCCACCTTGGGCTGGGGCCCACTCCTCTCCAATCCCTGCTTCCCCGTGTCAACCTGAGCCCGCTCCTCCCAATCCCCTGCCGCTGCAGCAGGGAGGTGGGGGAGCAGGCCTGGGCCCCAAGCAGCAGCAGGGAGGTGGGGGAGCAGGCCTGGGCCCCAAGCAGCAGCAGGGAGGTGGGGGAGCAGGCCTGGGCCCCAAGCTGCAGCAGGGAGGTGGGGGAGCAGGCCTGGGCCCCAAGCAGCAGCAGGGAGGTGGGGGAGCAGGCCTGGGCCCCAAGCAGGCCTGGGCAGCGGGAGGGCTCCATCCCCACCCCACCACTCCTGATGGGCAACTCACTAGTATATTAATACTAATAAAACCTCGGTTGCGGACGGGCGGAGGGCAAGGGGCCTGCCTGACCTGCCTCCAGCCACTACTTTCCTACTGTAATCAGCAGGGGCAAGGGGAAATGAATCTAAGACAATCTTCCAATAATTACATTATTTACCTGGAAAATTACAGCACATTTATAATTTTCCTTATACAGAATCTAATTTGCAGTCATACTCAGGACCCTCTCAGATTCATGTTAATATGGAAGACACAACACCACGTATCGGTGTGGCACTTCACATAGAGAAAAATAAAATACATTCCCTCCCTCACAGTGGTTAAAACTGTAGCCATTGCTAGAGGTCTGATTTTAAAATGGGTAAATTGAGCCTAGATGATTTGATTACCCATTTCTGGATGTTATCTATTATATATAGAAAGATCTGCAGATGAAAAATGGTGCGTAAGAGCTAACTATGATACACTGGAAAGCTGAGGCATTTTCACATGACAATTAGGAGTGATGACTAGAACACCGAATACTGATTAATGGACTCCTGACGCAAAGTTGTGATGTTTTGGTGTTTGAGAACATTATCATGATCTCATGGGCTTAGAGCTGTTTGTAACTATCTCACATATCTCAGAAGCAAGTTAAGGAAGTATGGGTTGGATTAACTGACTTAAAGGTGGATAGAAAACTGGTTGGAATGATGGGCTCAGAAGGCAGCAATCAATTGGCTACATCCCAATGTAGTTTAGTTTGCAATGATGCATTGCACCTATTAGTCAGCTCACCTCACCCACGAGAGAGGTAGGCAGATCTAAAGAAAAAAAAAAGGGATTGGGCCCCTTGCTACTTCTGCCTTTAGCAGACATCTCCAGCAAAACCAAGGAATCACCGGTATTGGTGAGACCACAGCTGGAGTACTACATCCAATTCTGGGCACTGCACTTTAACAAGGATGTGGTAAAGCTTGAGAAAGTCCAGGAAGGGCCACCTGTATGATCAGAGACTTCCACGGCAAGCCATACAACCTACAGCTGAGAGACCTGGGACTCTTCAGCCTGAAAAAGAGAAGGCTAAGAGGAGACTTGGTAACAGCTTACCACTACATCCGGGTGTATATCAAAGGCTCGGTTCACCAGCCTTTGGGAAAACTAGGAATAATGCTCAGAAACTCCTTGAAGACCATTTAAGGCTCAACATTAGGAAACATTAGCACGTCCAGACTGGAATAAGCTCTCTCCATAGGTGGTGCAATCCCCTACCCTGGAAATCTTCAAGAGGAGACTGGACAGTCACCTTGCTGGGGTCACCTGACCCCAGTTGTCTTATCTGCTTGTAGCAGGGGGCTGGTCCTGATGATCTTTCGAGTTCACTTCCAGCTCTACAATCTATGAATTGATGAGGGCCCAATTCGGTTGTTTGCAGTGGAAACTACCTGCCTCTCCTGCAGTCAGGGGATGACCTACTGGTGGCCTGGGCAGCTTCTGAACTGTGCAGAACCCCAGGCCTTCCCTTTGCAGTGGCAGCGCCTCCCGCCCCTGCCCCTGCCCCTGTCCGGGTGGGCTGCTCTTTGGCTGGGTGATACCCCAGCTCAGGATTGGGAAAGGGTTGGATGAGGCTGGGTGCTGCCTCTGAGCTGGGACAGAACCCAGCCTGCTAGCAGCCTGCCCAGGTGGCCTCAGGGGCCGCTGCTACCATAGAGGGAAGGATCAGGGTCCCCACTGGTTCAGGGGCCACTCAGCCCCCCAGCAGCTTGCCCCCACCAGCTGCAGGAGAGGCAGACAGCCCCCGGGCCCCCCAAAAAGAAGGATCAGGCCCCTTGCCACTTCTGCCTTCAGCAAGTGCCCGCTAAAGGCAGCAGGAGTGAGGAGCCTGATCCTTTTTTTGTGTGGAGCCTCCACCATCGTTGAAGGGCAAGCTGCTGGTAGACTCTGAGTTGCAGGGAGCCGTGGTCCTTCCCTCTGGCATGGTGGTGCCCCCCCAGGGCCACCTGGGTGGGTTACTAATGGACTGGCTGCTGCCCTAGCTTGGAGGCAGCACCCAGCCCAATCCAACTCCTGAACCTTAAGCTACGGCAACACTTGGCCTGCTAGCAGCCCACCTGGGCAGCCCCAGGGGGCATTGCCACCATGGAGGGAAGCACTGGGGCCCCTGCAGCTCAGGAGCTGCTCGACCTACTGACAACTTACCTGCCGACCACGGGCAGGCTCCTCTGGGAAAAACAACAAAAAAAGGAGCTCTGCTAGTTCAGGGGAATGAGGAGGGGGGTTAGGGCGTTTACAGGTTGGTGGGTATGTGTGGGGGTGTGTGCACATGTGTGTGTGTGGTGCTGCAAGGGGGGCTAGGCCCCAGGAGCTAGGCTGGGGAGAGAGGAGAGGCAGGGGCCATGTGCAGCAGACCTTACCTGGGCAGTTCAGGCCATGGCTGCCCCTGCAGCACTCCACATGGGGCTGAATCCAGCCCATGACACACTGCAGCCTGCACCCACTGGTCTGGCCCCGGCCAGTGCACACAGCTTACCAGGGCTGGTTCCAGTATACCTGCAGTCATGCAGCTGCTGCTCGGCTTCCCTTGCTTCCAGTACCACCTCCTCCTCCTACTTCTGCTGTGATGCTCTGGACAGGGAGTAAACTTTAGCTGGGCAGCTCTTGCCCCAGCACAGAGCAATGATTGCCAGTGCAGGCAGCCAAGTGGTTGGAAGGCACCTGGGAGCTGGAGCTGAAGCCCTACATGCTGGGTCAGCAGCCACCCAGCTGAAGCTTCCTCCCCCCCTGAAGCAGCAAAGGAGGGGCAGGAGGAGGATGAGCTGCTGGAGGCATGGGGAGCAGAGCAATACCCACGAAGCTGCAGCTACACCAGGAGCAGCCCCACCACTAAACTGCATGCTCTGGTTGGGGCCAGGCTGGCAAGCAAGGGTGGAAGTGCGGAGTTGGCCCCATGTGCAGGGTTTGCCCCATGTGCAGGGCGTCAGGGGCAGCCACGGGCCAGATTTAATCAATTCGTGGACGCCCCCCACAGGCCACTCCAATCATTTGGTGAGCAAATCTGGCCCACAGGCTATTATTTTGCTCATCTCTAGTTTAAGCCTTTTCCATGGCTACAGTAGAAGGGAGATACGATATAAAAAGAGCCTGGAAGAAAGATGAGCAGGTTTAAGGCGGAAGCAACAACAGCCAGCATGGGTAAGGGAGCAAAATAAAATCTTGTCGTTATTTTGGAGATTGTCTGCTTAAACATGTAAAGGCTTAAGAAGTTCACAAACTTCAGTGATAGCAAAGCTACACCCACCCCCACTGTCCACCTCTCTCTCAGCTTGGTGTCACTTGCAAAACTCCATCCCCACGTTTCATTTTCCTGAACTCTCCAGGCCAGGATCTGCCTTGAATAGCTTTGCAAGATTTGGTAGGGCAAGGTTCCCACCCTGGTGATCCTAACATACACATTTTAACTTTGTGCTTGTTAAACTAAAACAACTGAAGAAATTCACATGCTAAAAGCAAACAAACAAAAAGTCTTTGTTAAATTACAGAGCTAAAGCTGAAAAGGTGTTTTTGTGTAGTAAAATTAGATGGTGGGTAGAACAGAGGAGAGTTTTATGGCAGTGAGGAAATAATCTGAACTCTTAACTATTCATTTCTAGGCAGCCTAACATCTATTTCCGGTAAAGGGACTCCATCTTTATGAAGCGTATACTTCTTTGTTAAGGTTAACTAGGTTCCAAACAGACATGCATTCAATTACAACACTTTTAACAATGTTTTCAGTTAGGACTATTGCATTTTCAATTTGACATGAATATCATATTGACATTCTATTGTCCTAAGAAGCAGCAAATATAGTGCCTTGTATTTAAAGGAAGCAGTCAGTTGTCTGATTTGGAATCTGTGGTTTTGTGTAATACTTGGATAGAGTGAATGAACCACTAACATGGCTGGATTTTATAGCAACTTAGCATTCACACGTAATCTTTTAGAGCCATATTTAGCACAATTAGTACTGCTGCGAAAAGTTAAATGTTATTTTGACAACTCCAGATTTTGGTCGAAGTGGAAGAGCTTTATTTATCGTTCTGAGAGAATTTTGCTACAGTTGACTGTAAATTGTTCTGACAGTGAATGGATGACAAGGGTTATATTACAAAAGTTGAAAGCTGAATTGAAAACTAGTTAGAAATAAGATCCATGGGATAAAAGACCTGTTTTATTATTCCAGTCACAGACTGATGCAACCTGTTTGGTTTTATCTAATCTTTGGGGAGAAACTCTACAGCCAACATAGTGCCATTGACTGTCGGGTAGTCTACGGCAATCCTCATTTTGTTCTCGGCTGTCAATATGAACAATTCTTTTCTAGTCTGATCCTTTCATGTTATGAAAGGAAGCTGGTGACCTGTGTGAAATGCAGCAGGAAGGTAGCTGCTTCTTCAGGGCCTGGAGTAGAAGTTTCATGGTAATGCTGACTAGCTGCAGAAAATGTCACTTCTGGGCAGTCTCTGAGGTGAAGAAAGCCTTGTTTGCCTAAACTACTGCAGGCCAACATTACCATTTCCTAACCTACTGACTAAAATCAGATTACAAGGAAATTAAGAAATTAGGAAACAGAGACCACAGCCCTGGAAACAACCATGCACGTGGTTAATTTATGCAACATCCCTATCTCCATTATTAGACTGAGCATGGAATTTTATAGTCTGGCAGTAAGAGCTTCTGCTGCTTGAATTAGATTAAGGGGATGCATAAATTAAGAGGCACAGCCACCTCTATGTACTCTAACCATTAACACGGACAAAGATGCACACTGGTGTCACAGTCAGTTACGGAAGAAGCATTCACAACTAAGTAGTTCCAATAAACTCAGCAAAAATACTGACCTTGTGAAAATTTATTTTGCCAAAGGACCTAACTAAACTTTGGTTTTGAACAGGACCAGGAAAACAGCTCAGAAGAAAAATAATCTGGGTTTATTTTAATATCTAGAATAGTTAGACTTTGAATACCACGAACCAGCCTGAACCCCCTTTAGGTGTGTAGGATTTAACTCTTTTTTACATATTCAGTAATTGTGGTATTAATTTCTATAGAATGTTTCCTAAAAAAGACAGTAGTATTAGAACAGGGGTTTTCAATCTGTGGTTTGCAGACTCCTGGTGGTCTGCAGACTACGTCTAAGGGGTCCCCAAAGATGACTATGATCAATCAAAAGTATGTGAATACCCATACTTACAATTCGAAGGGTTCTGTACTACCATTCAAAATTTCCAAATGAGTCTGTACCTCCATTCAAAATGTTTTAGGGATCTGCAAATGAAAAAAAAATTGAAAACCACAGAATTAGGGGGATGCTTTAGCCGTGGTGGTCCAGAAATTATGTGCGAGACCAGGATTTCTTTTAGTGATATCTTTAATTGGACTAATTGCATAGTTGAGATAAAATTAGACAAGCTTTTGAATGCATGGCATTCTTTTTTGGGTCTGAGGAGGAAAGCAAGCACAGCAGTTCTTAAGAAGAATGAACAGACGTGTGAAATTGGAGGGGAGATAAATCCCCAGGGGTAGCAGACACACAAGCAGAAATTAGCAGAACAAAAGAAGCTGATTATCAGACCTATCAAAAAAGGGGAGGGTCATTATCACCTGTAGTGTGTAGAAAGCATTTCAGGAATCAGATAGATTGTTGTAATACAATCAGTATTGATGTTCAGTCTTTGGTTCCTACTGTACAGGCAGCTTATGAATTCGTGTTTCACCTAAGATCACCTCTAAAGGTGTTAGATTTCCGATGAGCATGAGGATAGTGGGGTCAGAAGAGGAAAATCAGTGTTCTGTGAAAAATGTGCTACTAATGGTGTGTGTGCATCTTGGACCGTCTGTGAGAGTTCATTCTGATGTGTAGTCACTGTTTAGTTTCAAATACATAGGTATCATGAGAGCCTTTGGGGTGTTTGCATATGGTTTTGGGGGGGGGTAAAAAAAAACCCCAAACCAAACCATGCTTTACTTTAAACTTGGCGTATTCCTGCGCCAAGCCCCACACGTGCCCAGAAGAGGCAATGCGTTACGTCAACCCAGCTTGCCTGACGTCTGTATAGATCAGGCACTTTACTGGGGCTTTTTTGGTGCTTTTATTTAACAGCTGCTTGAATCACGTTTAACTAAAAGCACCAAAAAGCTCTCCTGAATCTTTACAGATGCTGTAGAACTGGGTTGAAGTGCATTTAAAAAAGAAAACTTTGTAATGCCTGCGAGCAGCCTTGGTGCCCTGAATCAGGTATATCACGCTTCGTGGAACCCACAGATTCTAATGGGTTCGTTGTGTAGGTTGTCGATTTGTTAACCATCTCTTGTTAAGACTGTGTCCCATTTGATGTCTATGGAGCAGTGGAGAATTTTCTTCTCATGATAGTTGGGCAAGGCTACGGAGGATCGGGTAATATTTCTCTCGGAGGCTGATCTTTGTCCAGGATAAGCTGTAGTTTCTTGATGATTTTCCCAATTGGTTCCAGCCTGCTGTGGTAGGTGACCACCAGAGATGTGCAGTCATAGGCGGTTTCTTTTTGTATTGTAGCAGGCGACTGTGGAGTATTTGTGTGGCTCTTTCAAAGATACGGTCTATTTTTCTGCTGGAGTGTCCTTGTTATAGGAAGGCAGATTTCAGATTGTTCCCTGCAGAGAAATGTCTCTCTCTGCAGAGAGCAGATGCAGTGGTATTTGAGGGCCTGACTGTAGCTTTTACCTTTTTTGGTGTGCTTGGGATAATTGCTGATCTTGTGGATACATTAAATATCCACAAGATATTGAGGTTGATGTTGTGGATTTTTTGCATATGGTAGTTTGTAGGGTACCATCCAGGATGTGGATCATGGTATTAGAAAGCTGATCTTAATGTAGGAGTATTCCAGAGAAAGTTTGATTGAGAGTTGATAGTTATTCAACGTGTGATAGAAGTCAATAAATGGGTCCAAAAGCCAGTGGAAGAGAACGCTATATCAGCTGATGAAAATGTCATTTACTGTAAATAATACATTGATACTAATGATTTGCTTGTGGAGTTTTCTAAGAATTTCTTCTGTACATGGCTCGGCTCATGAAGTAAGGGCATATTGAGGGGCCATTTTTGTACCCATAGCTGTGCCCCTGGTTTGGAGGAAGTATTAATAGTTGGAAGTGAAGGTATAAATGAGGATGAAGTTGATGATTTTTGCAACATGCAGCAATTCTGAGCGTACTCCATGTTCTCGTAGGCATTTCAAGCAGGCATCTGTGTCTTCCTGCCGTGAGACGTTAGTTTACAGGCTGGTGGCATCCATGGTTGCAAGCATGGTATTCCTGGGGAGGTGGTTGGTGTTCTCAGTTCTGCAGAAGCAGGCCTTTGAGTCTTCTAGAAAACTTGCTCTTTGAGAGACAAGTGGTTTCAGGAAAAGTTTTGTGTTGTGATTAATTAATGATGATGTTGGTGTTTTGGGGGCCGTGAGCTTGATTCTCTCTTGTGTTGTACATGCGTTGCCTATGAGGTGTTTCCTGTTGTGATAGCCGATTCCACTTTTTCTTCTTATGTGCACGGCTGTCACCAAATATTTTTGGTAGTATCTTTGGGTCTGCTTCACAGGACCCAGATATATCTCCATGAATCATAAAAAAGACCACTCAAAACACTTGCAGTTTTCCCAGCCAGAAGCACGGGGTGATCGTTGGTTTGTTTTCTTCCAAGAAATGCAACCTGTAGCTTTTTCTGACTGTCACAACAGCTGGTGGAACAGAACTCTATATCAGAGACCATCTTCACTGATACACGTAGGAAAAAGTCAGGCTCTGGGAGTGCACGCTCTGCCTCAGCTAGAGCAAAGAGATGGCAAGCGATGCAATTCATAGATTCATTCATAGATGCATAGATGTAGGACCTTGCAGATCTTCTAGTAGTCTAACCCCCAGACAGGAGACAATATTTCTATAAGCTTTTCCATATAGTTTCTCTTGCAGACACAAACGTGAAGAGTGACTGTAAACTCTGATATAAAACCAAAGATCATTCAAGGACAGTTTGGATTGCAGATTAACTGGGCACGTTTTGCTGAAGGGGAAAAAAATAAAAGCTACAGTGCCAATAGTGATGCTACAGAGATCTGCTCAAGCACTGAACCCGCTTGTGCAGGACTTAATGGCAACGCTTCTGTTGTCCTCACCGGAATTAAGAGGGGTTCCTGAAGTTAGGCTAATGCATCTGCCTCTAGTCCTCTAAAATTGATTTTTTACATCTGCAGAATAGCAACAAATATTTTCTCAGGACCAGATTCTCACTTGGTGTAACTTGGCACAGCTCCATTGAGATCGCTGGTGCTGCACCCACTTGTACGGGCACAGAGCTTGGATAACCGCCATTAGAGATTTCCAGTGACATGGTCTGTATTCATAAAGCACAAGACCTATGTCCTCAAACCAAAAAGAATTTAATGTGTAAGAGAAAATCTTTATTATAAAGGTAAAATCCCATCCAACATCATCTTGGAACCAAAGAAAAGATGAGCTGTTGTCTTTTATAGCCGTTGAAAGCTGCCCAAATCTCCATTTTATGATGTCTCTCACATTGTGTAAACTACTTATTGGATGATAAATCATGCTCTTAAACTAAGTGAACACAAAATGAAACGAAAAGTTATCTGGCTTGCTTTTTGTGCTTGGAACCAGAGGTGAATATATGCACTTGGGGTGCATCTATCCCTAATTATTGGAGATGAAGTGCCAGATCTTTAGCACATGTGATTTGGCCAAGTGTCTTTGCCTTTAGGGGAGCTATTGTAAGACACATTAGACATGTCCTGATGAACGCGCACATGCAGGGGCATGCGTTTCCCACAGAACAAATAGCAGCAGCACATGGTTGTGCTGCTGCTGCTTAATGTACACCTCAGGGTTATGTATTGTAGATGAGGCCACATTTATAGGATTGGGGTCTCATCACTGTACAAACCGTTGGCTCATAGGCTTGTGGTGCACAGTTTATTATCCAGCTCCTTGGTGCTCTATCACTAGTGACTCATTAAAATTTCATAAAGAAAGCTTTTAATGCTGTGCCATTAAAAATAAAAAATCTAAGAGCAAGCATCCCATTTCCTTGGCTTCTGTACATGAAAACAATGTTAATGGGAAAGTGGACAAAGAGCTTTCATTGAAAGCCCACTCTGCACCAGAATTCACAGCAGGCATTTCATCTAACCTCAGAGTACCCAGAGAGCTTTCAAAATCTTTATGCATTCCTCCTCTCCACATTGTTCAGCAGCTGATTTCTCTGATGGAAAGGAATCCTAGTTTCTAACAACACTCATTTACCCCACATAATATAAGACTGACAGCCCTTCTCCTCTCCACCCTCTGAGAAAGACAGCTTTTCTCAGAAGACAAATGCAATACAATGTAAATAAAATATACAAGTCAAGAGTGCTTTTTCATTTCATTACATCTAGTGCAAGTTCAAATATACATAGCAAGGACTTGACATCTCTTATTTATGCAACAGTGTGAGTTCAGGTCTGCTGTTAGGAAAGCCTATAAACAACATTAACCCAGAAGCCACAACTTCTACTTTCACGTTTATAGTCGATACATGTCCTTGCTACCATATACTGACAGATATGATACTGGGATGTTTTCCAGAAAAAAACATTTATGTCAGGCAAGCTGAAGGACACTCCACTACTCATTTCTTTGATGCAGATGGTTTCTCTGCAGTTGTGTACTTGAAAGTGTCAGTCTTATTCTTCAGTCCCTCAGATATTGATTTTCTGTAC
>JAGPOW010000261.1:146074837-146098778 GCA_030014935.1 Caiman crocodilus | reverse complement strand
GGATGCTTAGAAATATTGTTTGGTGTGCTTGCTACCTTGCACCTTTATTGCTAGCAATAAAAGCTTTTTTTCTTTCAAACTTCCACGTCCTGGTATTGATATTGGCTTTGTATACCGGGCAACGAATTCAGACTTGGGCTGGACCACAACACCACCACAGCTCCTTGTCCCTGGGGGAACACCCATGCCACATGTGCTTTGGCACATGGCATGTTACTCTGGGGGCGGTAGAGGAGGCTGGGGCCAGCACAGTGCTGGCCCCAGCAGCCTTACCTGGGGCTCTCGGGGGCTCGCAGGGCAGCAGCCACAGCAGTCCTGCCAAGTGGAGCCTGGCTGGCAGCTGCAGCACAGCTCCAGGTGGCCAGGTTTGGCTTTTGAGCAGCGTGCGCTGCCCGAGCATGAGCCGCTCCAGGTTTTTTTTGACACCCGGAGGTTGTCTGTATGTTGGAATACAGGACTAGAGGGGGCCCTCTGGGCTACTGAGTTGACTTGTCAGCTTTCACAGGCAACCATTATTAATCCAAAGAGTCTCAAAATGTGCTCACAAAAGCCCTTCACAAACAGCAACCTCAAAGCATATTACACAACCAGAAACACCCTACATTGTGCTACCGGGGAGGCAGGGCCACTCTCTCCAGCAATGGCAGAAAAATTAGCTATTAATAATTGCTTGGAGACTCCCATTTAGAGGACTATGCCTTATGCTTGTGCATATAGAGGCATATTTCCAGAAGAATAATATCTGCTGTAAATCTTTTTAAAGTTGATGAAAGTGTTTAGTGTTGAATTGAGCAAATAAGGCAAACCTTCCTAGCTGTAAATCTACTCAGTCTGACCTCAGACCTTCCTTAAAATCTTTAGCAGATATCAGCTTAAGTCGCCATGTAATATACTCCAAGGATCAAGAAGCACTGGAGTACTGCTAAAATGGCTTAACAGAGATAAAATTATCATATGCCAGAAAGCATCAGTTAAGAGACTGGGCTACCAGCAGGGCCATTTTTCTGTCTTGCATTTAAGATATAAGAAAAGCATCAGGAAAGTATTTGTTTCTTAGAGCAAGGGAAAGACACATTCACGAACACCTATAGAAAGACTCTGCATCTCACAGAAATTGCTTACATCTTTTGTTCCTTTACAGACAGAGCCTTCCATCTTCACTCACATATAGACTCATTTTGGTCATTTTGTGATATGTCAACCACAGTGTCTGGTGCTGTTGTCCTACTCTTCTACCCCCTCCCAATCTTCTTTTTTTTATCCTGCTTCCTATAAATGCTCCTCCGTAGTCTGCTCCCTACAGTTTCTTCACTAGGGCCTGTGAGAGATATCCGAGGCCTGGTCTATCCTAAGAGACACTTCCCATTTTGGAAACAGGAAATAGAGAATGATCGGATTGGGAGGAAGGCAGTACTACTGTAGTCCCATTTTCCTACTCCCCCCCTTAAAGGACACTGCCTGAACTTGGATAAATCATTCCACTTTTTCTTGCCTCCCTATTCCTCCTGAATGGGCCTGATTCCTTTCTCTCCTGAACATGCTACTTATACCCCCAGTGCTCTTCATCTCCAATACAATCTAAGACTGCCTTACTTCTTTTTCTCCTGGGCCTCTTCTTTGGTTGCTGAAGGACAGCTTGAGTTCCATGGTTGGTTGCAGGTGTTGGAGGATGGGAACAGTGGTGGAGGGAGCAGCTCTGGTTTTCTTTCTTCCCATGCACACTAACAGCAGTCCCTAGTTGATGTAGGTATGCTTGCTTTTGTCTGTTTCTGTCTATATTCACATGTGCTAATATTCTGTGCAATGAACAGCCTGGATATTGAACAGAAGGAGCTAGTACTTTAGAAACAGAAATTCTAGGCTGGAAGGGATTTCTACAAAGGGGCTGGGGCAAGGTCTAATACACTCACACCACCTACAGAAGAAGTTTGTCTAACCTGCTTTTGAATAACCTTCAGTGAAGGAAATTCCACAATATCCATCAGTGCCTGGTTTCACTGTTTCATCACCCAAACAGTTACAAGCACTTTTCTAATATGTACATTAAATTATTTCTGCCTCTCCATCCCGCAGGGACTTTGGAGAACAGCAAATGTAGCTGGACAGCTTTCTATCCATATATATAGACCAGTTTACAAAGCATTATCTAGTTCAGTAGGTATCTGGGGTTTGGGGAATATTTATGAATAGCAAATTGCCCATCATGTATGATGGGAGGGGGCAGGGATGGAGCGCTGACCCCCAGAGTGCCACCGGATCACTTCCAGCCCTGTGCACCGCCCCCCCACATTCCCCTCATCCCCTTTCTCCAGCTCCATGGCCCCTCTAT
This sequence comes from Caiman crocodilus, assembly GCA_030014935.1. NCBI lineage: Eukaryota > Metazoa > Chordata > Crocodylia > Alligatoridae > Caiman > Caiman crocodilus. The sequence goes on along the minus strand of JAGPOW010000261.1, from coordinate 146,096,449 downwards.
CACCTCCTGTATCCAGCTCTGTGGCCCCCCTGCACTTCCTGCATCCAGGCCCATAGGGCTCCCCCACACCTTGCTCTTCCTGATATGGCCCCGTGTACCTCCCTGTCTCGGGGGCCTGAGCCAGCCAGAGGATCACTAAGTTAATTGGACGTCAGGCAGCTGGCAATGGAGAGGCGAGACAGCTTATTGGTTTTAAAAGATTATTTTACTTACGCCACGTGGAATGGCAGCACAGGCCTCGAGGTAGCTTGCTTGTGTTGTCACAGATAATTAAATGAGTTGCAAGTTATTGAGTTTTTGAATGAAAAGGAACCTGAAGGATAACAAAGGTACATCAAAAGGACCCGGTGATGGGGAGATATTGTTGGGTGATCAGTCTGCCAAGTTTCATCGGTCGTGCTACAGAGTTCTCTGTGGTTACTCTGCCACGTGCTCGGAAGTCTCTGACTTGGGTGGAAGCTGCATGAACATTTATATGTCTGGAGTGGCCAGTAATGGACTGCTAGGTAGGAATAACTAATGAAGCAGAATGTGACCAAATTTGGGGTAATGGTTCCGTGCGGTCTATTGTGACTTGGACACTCAACTGATTTGGTTATGACACTCCCCACCCATTACTGCTCCACCCTGCACTGCCACTGGCTCCCAGGAACAGAGCAAGGAAGGGAGCTTGCATGTGGCAGCACGCAGCTTGCCCCCCCTCCCTGCCTCCCTTCCCTCTCTCCTCCCTCCCTCCCCACCACCCCCAATCTCTGCCAGCTGGTGGCAGTGGCATCAGGGGGGCACAGCGGTTGTCAAGGCTGGGTGCAGGAATATTGGAGTGGTGCCCAGTCTAGCCCATCCCCTTCAGCCACTGCTCGAGAACGAAGAAGAGGAGAAACAGGGCTGGACACTGTGGCGGGCCAGTAAGGCGCACTCCTGCATTAAGCCGCCCACCTCACTGAGCCCACCCACCTTCCAGGCTCCGAGTGCCCTCCCTGGGGTGCCTCACATCCGGCCCACCCCTTCCCTGGAGCACACCCGCTAGCCTGGGGTTCCCACTGCCACCATCCAAGGCTCTGGACTCAATTCTGGCCCTGAGCACCTTGGAGAACACAGGCCTGATCGTCCACTGGGTACTAGACCTAGTACAAGCACTTGGGCTACTCTCCCCAAGTCAGGGGCTTATTAGGGAAGCCTCCTTTAGTTCACAGACCTAAGGGGCCTCCTAGGCATAATTTAGACCCATCCCTCAATAAGTCTCCCACACCGGTCACAAAGGAGAACTTTATTGATTACAGGAAGTAGGGAGAAAACAGGGTAAAAGGTAGAGCAATATCATGGAAATATCAGAGGCATATCAGAGGAATCCCATAAAGCAAACCAGCATGGCTGAGGTAGCCGTTTAAACATGCATCTGAGTTACTGTAAGCTAAATATCTAGTCTCATCTCGAGCAGCTTACTCACACGCATCATCCAGAGGTGGATGGAGTTTTCCTCTGGAGGCCGGTCACTCTTTTAGCATGTCGTTATGAAGAGGAAATCTGTTTCAGATTCACCTGGATGACCGCATGGCTAATGGCTGCCCTTCTTCCTGGACCAGGCCTTTAAATAACCTCTCTGACCTCAGTAGCCCAGTCCAATTGAAGCTGCCAGTGCTGGCCACAAGCCAACCAATCTAAAAAAGGATCACTGGCTACCTGGGCCTGAGCTGGGCTTTCCCAACCCCCCCACCAGGTGACCAGAGCATCCTCCTCTGAGGCACCAGGCTTTTGTCATGTAGACAAGGGAGGGAGATCCCCACCCTGAGAAATTCAACACCAGCCTCTCACGCTGGCAGAGACAGATCTCTGGAGAGGGGAACAGATGGTGGCATTTCTGCCACAGGCACATGTGGGTAGAGTGATGCCTGCTCTAGTCTGTCGTCCTGGCTCCCATGCAGCAGCAGTGCTGACTGTCCTCTTGCCTGCCTGGTGCACCGGGACACTCCATCTACCTCCTGGGCTGTGCCCCAGGCCCCTGCTTGCCTGCCTTTGCCTACAGCAGTGCCACTGATTGTGGGGAGAGGGGGCGGGACAGGAGATGCAGTGTCCCAGATTTCCTTAAAAATAATATGGTCACTCTAACTATAATTGCTAGCTCTAGGAATAATGTTGGAGTCAGCAGCTCCATGTGTCGAAAAAATATGAATCAGATCCCCTCAAAATCATCTATGCATCTATCTATGAATCTCTAAGATTGAGTTAAAAATCGTGACATTTGGGGATACACTTTATTTACATTTAAGTTATTGATTCCCTAGAGTTTATATTTCCATGATTTTCTCTGCCGCTATAAGGGCTTGGAACAACGTTTTTCTGAATGAGACCTGAGATTATCTTGTAACAGCATGATGGCAGCTGCTGGGGCTTTAAGAAGAATGCTAAATACCACTTGACTCACAAATAAATCTGATGCTCACCATAATTGTCTAAGATTAGATGCTTAGAACTGATGCTGAATAATTCACATTCTGGGCTAGATCATCAGCAAGTCAATGGAGCTACACCAATTTGCAGAAATTGAAGATTAACACTGTATATTCTATAATAATCAGTATGGTGTGATACAGATTTAGGGCCTACTTCATTTAAGATGACTGGAGTTTTGCCACTGACTTCCAATAGGAACAGGAATAAGCCCTCTGTTATTAATAAATTACTGTTGTCTTTGGTTGTCTAGAATAGCAGCAATCTTGATTCAATCAAGCTCGGCTTCAGGTCCACCTCACCGTTCATTCCTGACTTTCTTACCGCTTTAATAATTCAGATTTTTTCATAACTGATGGGCATGTCCTGTATAATGCTTCATCTACACTTAAAAGGTTGTCATAATTTTTTTCCTCGCTATTACAATGTCATTTCAGTTCATTACCAACCAAGAAGAGTTCCTTTTTATGCTATGAAGTAGTTTCAAATGGCATACATTTTTAAACACTGTTAGTGTCTGAATCTCTCATATCAACCTGCCCAAAATAATTTGATTTTCAATATTAAATTCTTCACATATTTGAAATGTTTACAGCAATGCTTATACCAATATGCAAAATGTTGTGTCAAAATCATTGTAAATTTACATTACATAATGTAAAGTGTCAAACACACCATAAATAATCTTTATTTTGTCTAATTTATACAAACTGGAGACTAGCTGAGCATCAGCAAAATGGAAATTTTGCTAACACCCAATTGTAAATTTAGTCTAGCAGGTTTATAGTTCACTTATTTTATGGGATCAACAGGCAAACTTTCTGTACTCTTTATCTGGCTGCATAAAGGCAAATTCAATTCTAATATGGGATGCCACAAGTTCAAGCCAGTAGAGTTATGTATGCTTACAAAGCATCTGAATCTCACCTAAGGCTTGCACTTGGTGTTACTTAATTTAATGAATTAGTTATTATGTTAGACTCCAGCAACCCAAACTATTGCCTGTTATATCTCGTCATTACTGGCAATCCTCAGAAGGTTACCCCTTCTACTGCTCCACAGTACTACTCCAGCTCATATGCTTTTAGAGGACAGTCAGGTGAAGGTAATGGTCCCATAAACTTGATAAGCTCTGACATTCCATATGGGGAGAGGCACGTAATTACGGAGAGACCCAGAAATTTGGTATTAATAATTTCTTCAAATGGTTTGATATGACTATGTTATTTTATAGTTAAAAGATTTTTAATCAGAAATTTAGGAGCTAAACTTACCAGAAATATGTTGAACTGTGGCTTTTGCAGTGCTGCATAGTAAAGAAAATATGCTAGATCTTCAAATCCCAACCAGTCCATCTTCAGCACAGGCCACAGGATAAGGTGGTCGTTTCAGCACAGAGTACTTGACCCACACCCCAGGAATGTCTCGTGCCTGAAACGGGACAGTTGGTATTTCGTCTGTCCCAGGAGAATCCCCAGACATCACTTTAGGAAGCACTGTCGATCACTCTACGGATCACTGCAAAGAGGATGAAACTGAATGAGGTGTGACAAAGGAGGGGGGTGGGCTGAGCTCTAGCCTGTCGTTGCAGTGGGGAATACTTCGGGAGGTTCAGTGTGAACAGGTTTTGCTGTAAATAATTGCAGAAGCAGGAAACCTACATGCCTTTGCATCCCAAGGGGAGCTGGCAGTCTGCACCTGGTAGCTGGGATTGGAGACTGCTCCTTGATTGGTGCTCTATGATATAATGTATTGGGTGAGTGAATACCATAGTTTGGTCGCTGCATTGTTGCACGTGTAGCTGACTGAAACAGAGGAGAATGTGTATGCTCCAAGTAAGCGGGAAGTGTGAAAAGGGAAGCTCCCAGGGGCACAGAAGAAAAAATCCTAGCAAGGACAGAGAGAAAAGGAAAGTCCCAGGGAAGACAGAATAAAGTCTGATTGAGAACAAACAGAACAGGTATGGCACAATAAATACCGTTTGCTGCGAAGCGGAGCCTGCTGTGCTCTTAGGAAAGTCAGCACTCTGCTATCCCTTCTCTTTAAGAGAAGATCATAGAGGTGCGGGTGCTGCAGATTAGGCCTCTGCGACGCTTCAGTTGCTGATTCGATTCAGCGGAAGTATGTTTTTCCTACATACCTCTAGGTAGCAGGGGCTTGTGAGAGCTGCGATGCTGGGATTCAGGGAGCATCCCGCAGAAGCACGGGGGGCTTCCCAGCGCCCTTGGCAGCAGACCCAGAAGTAGACAAGAAGCACTTCCAGTCCGCTTCCGGGTCCACTACTGAGCACGTGGAGGGCCCCCCCGCATTCCCGCAGGACGCTCCATGCGTCCCAGCATTGCAACGGTCACAGGCGGTGCCTGCTACTTCAAGGTAAGTAGAAAAAACTTCTAAAGCTGTGTCTATGTCCGAAGTGCTGATTCTCTGAATCAGCATCAAATCTTCAGATTTGGATTTGGCTGAATTGAATCAGGGACAGTGATCCGAATCTGAATCGAATAGGGCTTGCTTCATATACCCCTACTACAGATTGCCAAGGAAGCAAGAGACTGAGAAGAGAGAGCAAGAACTTTCCACTTCCTCTAAAAAGGGGCCAGTGGTCCTGTGTGACAGGAATTGATCAACCAGAGTGAGATAGCTGGGTGTTTTACCCCATGACTGGAAAGAGGGAGGATTAAATTTGTTATGGATTAAATACTTTCTATGACTCTTTGTGTTTCTGGTAGTCATTCATGTATAACTAACTGGCTTCATTAGATTTCCAAGGTGTACTGTTTCAGGTGTCATAGTCCAAACAGGAAGCTTTGGCACATTACTGATGCACCAGAAAGAAAGCAACGTATTGATGAATAAAGGCTGCCGGAACGCTGATGGGATGTGGAAGGTGCTGAGAGGCTCAGTGAAGAAGAACAAAGGAAGGACAGAGGATTTCGGAAGTGAGAGCGAGGACACGGGAACAATCTCAGGCAGGCCATTCCTTTCTCTGCTAGCACTAGATAAGTTAGCTTTGTGTCGTTGGTCAGAATTCAAGCCAGGACTGCAACACCAAATCCTAAGTCGGTGTCAGTCGACATAGCTCCATTAACTTTGTGAGGAGTCCCCTAAGTTCAAATGTTGTACCTGCTTGAGTAAAAAAAAAAAACCCGGCAAGAAAAAAACAGTTCCCCAAACATGGATGAAAAGGTTTAAATAAAAGAGAATCAATAAACTATAGGGCACATATTCATAACTTCCAAAATTGCTAATGTCACGATGCTTTATGGGAGCAACTAGCACTCCTAACTCGTGGCCTGACATTTTACAGTAGGATGAACACGAACTTTCTGTTTATCCTCCTAAAGTTGAAGTTATTTCTAGAAACAAAACACAACCCACAATTATTTCTCTTGCTGGTTGCACAAATAACCTTTGTGGAATTGTCATAGTCCTGGCATGTTGTGTATTGTAAGATCATCACAGACAAGATGAAAAATGAACATATCTGAAAAAATGAAGTTTGGCAGCCTGAGGCTACTTTCATAGAACTTTTCAAAAAAGACAACGGACCTACAGGCTCCCAAACAAAAAACATCCCGGACAAAACCTCCAGGCAGATATCACCTCCAGCGCTAGCTGAATACCGTGTGTTGAATAATGCTTTTGAAGAACAATTCTGTTATTCATTAACTATATTATTTATCATATACATTTTTGTATTGCTCAACCAGCTTGATCAACTAATAGCTATGTTGTCTATTTCTTTCTGCTATAAAAGAAATGTTGTTTGACATGATTGGATATAGTGCTCAGTCACTTCTCATTGCCACGTGAGCACCATTCTGACCTCTGCTGTAATAGTTTTATCACCCCCACCTCTTTCCAGCTCATAACACACAATAGATCCCAATATTCATTATCAATTCTAATATAATAAAAGCCTCAGTCTAACTGCCCACCCACCTGCCAGATGCACCACGCCATCCTGCCTCTCCACGGGACTGCATCAGTGCCCCTTTGAATACAGGACTTTTGTTTCAATTTTCAACTAGAAGTTGGGACCAGCCTACAAAATCTGGGACTGTCTCAGCCAAAATAGGACCCATGGTCACCCTAATTATAGTATAATTAAAATACATAGCTTAGATATAAAATATCAGAATTTAGCTTCTGAAGACCACTTCTCCTTAGTACAGTGATTAAACACTTCTCCAAGTAGAAGTATTTCTTGTTTTAGATCTATCTGATTGCTAATGGTTAGAAGTCTCCTAGATATATGCACAGGATCTGAATGCCTGATAATAGCTATTTTCTGAGTTCTCCTTTTTTCATCCACCTGAAACACACACGCACAGTATTTGGCTAATGTATTCTACAATATTTCATTCCTTTTTAACTTAGTTCAATTGATTTTTAAGAGTCCATTTGTATAACATAAAAATTACAAAATTAATTAGGCTTTACAACAATATATGAAATATCAACACACTTGTTGCATCCTTCTTCCACTTGCTTTCCCTGTAAAGGTTCGTAGTGAAACATCTCTCTAACATTGTTAGGCCTGAAGAATTCAGATGATCTGAAAAACTTCTTCTTCATCGTGTCTCCAGTCTAATCTTTCTATATGGTCTGCTCCCAATATTCTGCACAGGTCATTGCTTCTGGTGTAGGTGTTGTGGAGTGCATTGTAGTGTTACAGGGCATCTCAGGAGATGATCCGTGGTTTGCTTCTCCTGACAAACATATTGGTCAGTTGCGTAGAGGCCCCATGATTCTTTGAGAAAGTTGCATCTGCTGAGATTGACTCTCAATCTGTTCAGGCTCTGCCATGTGTGCCATTTGTAATTGGAGCTAGATGCTAACACCTCACTGGTGGTGATTCCTCATCGGCTCTATTTTGCCTAGTTTCTCCCATTTTTTGCCAGAGGGTAGTGCTGGCTGATTGCAGTGATGTGATCAATGGTGTGGTAGAGGACCAGAAGCTATTTCTCAATGAGAGATAACAGTGCACTGGTTGATGTCCATATAGTAGGTGGTGGTCATCTGACTCAGACCTGCTGGTCAATGTCACCTGCTACTTTCCTCCTGATGTAAGGGGGCGCTATGCCAGATAATGCATGTAGGCAGGGAACAGGGGTGGGTTTTAGGCATAATGCTCCATGTATCATTTAGGGTGGTGTCAATGGGTTTACTGTGACTTGAGTGTTCCCAGGCAGTGCAGGCATATTCAGCCACAGAGAACCAAAGTGCTAAGGCAGTAGCGAATAGGGTGGATGGATGTGCTCCCCACTTGGAGTTTGCGAGCTTACTCAGAACCTTGTTTCATGTGTTGACCTTGACTTTGTTATTTAATATGTGCTTTTTGTAATGACGCGTACGGTCCAGTGCTACCCCTAAATAACTAGGTATTTCTGAGCTTCGAGACTCTAGTCACCTAGGTGACATTTAGGTGTCGTTCTGCAACCCGGTTTCTCGGACGAAAAGCACAGATTTGAGTTTTGCTAGGGCTGGGTTTGAGATAATTGTTTGGGTAGTAATTTGACATGTCATTCAATGCCCTTTCCGGGATCTTTTCTATGTCTTCCAAATTCTTTTGCTGTTTGGTAATGCAGAGATCATCAAGATAGATAAAGGGCTGGCATTTGGCAGGAAGTGGCTGATTGTTAATGTAGATGCTGAATACAAGTGGGGTGAGCACGCTGCCTCGTGGTAAGCCATTCTTTGGGGAGTGCCATCTACTTTTCTGGACTTTAGTTCCAGGTAGAAATGCCGGCTTTCCAAGAGGCTATGAATGGTCTGTCTTGGTTGTTAGACATGAGGTACACTTTGATGATCATAATATGGTGTTGGACAGTAGCGTATGCAGCAGATTTGAAAAGCAACAGCTAATCACTAGTCCTGGGATGTTTACAGAACAATTTTTAAATAAATTGAACAACCTTGTATAAATTCAGTTCAATTTATTCCTTGGAGTTTGTGCCTTTGTTGTATGTTTAGGGGTTCTGGTGAGGAACTTTTTTGGGCAGGCAAAAATAAAAATCAATTGTGTATTGCCATTAGGACCCCTGCTATGAAAGGGATGGGCAGGTCTATTTGGAACCAGGACTGATATTTCAACTTAGTATCTTATAAAATCCTTGCACATGAATAGAAAAAAATTAATTATGTGAACATTAGTGTAAATGTTCATGGTATGTGCCCACTGGGTTTATGACTATACTGATTACACATTAATGTAATGCTGGCTTTAATGGAATGCAGTCGTGCTGCACCTGAAACACAGACTCATGGGGAAAGGTCTCGTACCCAGAGCCCTGCATGCAAGGTCAGTGAATTGTATAGGCATGCTGTGCATATTTCCAAGGATTTATGTGCACACATAGGCAGGGCAGAAATAAAGTCAGAACTGTGTCTAACCAAGATGTGGGCAGACACAGAGGATAAACCAGATACCGCAGCACTGAGAATCTGAAAAATATTTTCTGAAATATTTCATCAAGCCATGGTGTTTCCTTGTCTAGATGCAGATCAGTAAGATACCTTGTCACCTATTAGCTCTTGAAAGCCATGCTTGATTGTGATCCTGAACAATCATTGCCTTGGCACAACTCAAAGACCGCAGCTGCCTGTCGAAGAAACATTTGACTAAAAATTGAAATACTAGTCAATGCTGCCAGTTTTGAACGTCTGGGAAATTAAAACCACAAGAGCAGATATCCAAAAAATGATTTTGTTCATGTAATCATTAGGATGATGCTCTTGGAGATGTATTTTGTACATATTTCCCTAAAAAGAACTTGACTACAGCATTTAACCCTCAGACTGCTGTCACTGCAAACTATCCTTGTCAGTCTAGTCTAGAGTTTAGGCTTAATTTTAAGGTTTACGTTTCCAGAAATAATGCATATCTCAATATGCATAGATTTTCAAGAGTTCTATTTTCCTACTTTTCCATCTTTTTAACAGGACAGGCCAGTGTAAGAAAAGTCATCTGTTCTAGAAAGTGGTAATGTCATTAAATGCCTTATGTCTCAACATACTGTACAACAAATTGGCATAACTTTCTTGTCCAATGCTTGGGTATATTTCATTCCCATCTGCTTATTTTCTTTGATGTTCCCAGTAATAACTGACAGTCACTTGGGTCTCTCAGCTATCATCTGCACAAATAAAACCTGACACCGCTTTCATAAAATAATGTCAATAGTATATCAAATTCTCCCTACAAACTCCCTGCACAGCTGCACCAAGTGACAGAAACAAAAAATGCCTTCAAACATAATTTATAAAATCATAAATGGAGTGAACTGTTCTCCTTTGTAAAAACAGAGCTCAGCTACCTTGTAAACAAGATGACAAATCACCAGCACATTTGTTTAGGGTTTTCTTCTGGACAGGAAAGGTCACTGGAAATGTTGTTTTCATCTGATGCCGTCACATGAGATATAGCAGGATAGAATGCAGGAGTAATTAAAGAAAAGAATGATTAATAGAAATTGAAATGCGTTTTTATGTAGTCACAGGTTTTTTTTTTCATAAGTATCCAAGACCTTTACAAATGTCGTGGATTTGATGTCTTCCTATGTCCAAGACCTGCCTGGCTATAGCTTCCTGGATCTTCAGCATCCTCCCAAACTCCAGCATCAGCTCATATAGTCTTGGGGCTCTTCAGCTCTCCAAGTATCAGCCATCAGGAGTATAGAGCGCTGCCATGACTCTTTTTAGGATTAGATTCAGGGTGGGCTTGGCTAGCGGAGGAATTGACTGCTACAGATATGCTAAGTGGAAAGTTCCCTTCTGCAAAGGGAAGTTTGCAGAGTCTGGTCCCTTTGCCTTTTCTTACCAGATTATCTTGTCCAGTATTTATTCTATTCTAAAATACATATTGCTTTGCTGAAATAAAATAACATACTTCTACTGTATATGTACTTAACTTCAGTGATCTCCACCTAAGCTCCTGGCTCTTATCTTCCTCCTGCCACCTTCCAGTTCCTGCTGGGGTACCACAGGGCTTCCTTCCCCGCGTTCCCTTCCAAACTGTGCCGGGGCCCAGGCTAACAATAACTGGTGGGATAAAACCAGTTATCACTGAGCTGATTGGTTAAATGATTAATTGTTTAACCATTCATATCCGTATTAAGCTGTAATTTTGAACTGTGTCAGGGGGAATCCAGGACAAATGCTATCCCAGAGTCATTCAACCTGGGACCAGGACTTGATGTTTACATTTCGGGACTGTCCTGCTCAATTAGGGATGGGTGATCACCCAACTTCAAGGCATAAAGGAGTATTTGGGCATCACATCTGCAGGGAGTGGCCATACCTTAATGGAACAGGAGCTTGGGTAGTGCAGATCAGAGATACTCCTGCCCCGGAGTGGTGTAACGAGTGCTTAAAACCACATTCAGGTCTTAATGTGCAGGCAGTTCAAGGATTAAGAACTTTGACCTTAGTTGGAACCCATAGTATAAAACTACAGAGAAAACTTCTCAGTAGTTTTCCTTTATAATCCTAACTGAGGAGGGATGATGGCAGGGCAATCTCTCCTCTTGCCCACGCCATTAGCTCATGCACGTAGCCAAACGCTGAGGGTAGCACACATTGCCCCCATCTAGTAAATCCAGTGAGAAATCTCCAGTGTTTCTGAGATCTTCTTTGATGTGATGTCACTCTGAGGGATCTGATCTGTGTTGCAGTACATGTCTGTTTAGTGCTGTGGGACTCAGATCTCTGTTGGATTAGTAATATAAATAATCAGCGGAAATAGTTACAAGAATGGTCATGACTGACTTGATTGTGGCTACTCGGTGACAAGGACAGGACTAGAACCTAGAGTCAACGCATGACCCGTCAGCAGCCCATACTGTGCCTTGGAAGACTGGGGGAAGATATTTTTGCATTTGGTGTGTAAAACATGAGACCTACATCTCAGTATGACATGCCTATAGACTTTGTCTGTGCATGCTACTTGTGCAAGAAATGATGAAGAGTACTTCCTACAGGTTTGTAGAGGAATTTAGGTGGGGGCCAAATTAATTGGTTGGGGTGAGCTGTTGCTCATTAGGAGAGTTCTAGCAAGCAAGGTCAGCAGGTGTGCTGCATCTCCTACACAGCCTTTCATGAGGCAGTCATTACATCAGTCCTTCAGTTTTGACTTCTTCCCTGCTCCCAAAGATGGGGCCAGACCAGCGTTCACAGAACCTGTGCATAGCTCAGCTATAACATGTCATGTTGTTTATTTCATCAGTGCAAGGGCAGAGATCAGATTCTGGTTACACTAAATCCGGTGCTGGACTGCAGCTTTAGGCCTAGCAACTAGCCAAGGGCAAAGTATTACTTTGCTCTCCCTGGAGAACCTTTGGGAAAACCAGTGGCTCAGAGATGGAAGACAGTTTACTCTGGACTTGGAGAAGGTGTAAAGCCCCTTACCTATGTACTCAGTCAGCTCTTCTGGAAAGCTCAGAAGATGAACCTCCTCCTATCTCCTCCTTCTGTCTCTACTTCCTAACTGTAGTTTCCCTTCTAGGAGAAGTATCTGTAACGCTGTTCTGGTTCCTATCTTAAGCCAGAGCTCCAAGACCCTGGTAGCCATATAATAGCTTTGCACAAACTGAAACAAAAATATACAAATTCAGCAGTACAGACTGGCAGAGCAGGCAGTAGCTGGTGTACTCACGTACGTCATACTCAGGGCATCTCCACGTGCACTTTACTGCCGAGTTAACTAATTAGCTCCATGGTAAAACATCATTATCTACATTTATGGTGCTATTAGACAACAGTAAACTACTTAAGTCCACTGTAGGATAGCACTGGCTGACAAAAGTAGTGTCCTATGGTGGAACTTATGTGTTGCACTGCATGTGTAGATGGTAACAAGCTGGCTGGGGCATGAGGGTAGCTACAGTGTGGGGGATGCCCACCAGTTAGCCCCATAGTGTAGCACTCTCATGCCCCAGCAGCCCCTCCACAGCATGTTGAGCCAGGGCATAGCAGGTCCAGGCTGGTAGACTCACATCCTGGGCCCACTGCAGCTGAGGCTGCATCGCCCTGGCTCAATGTGATTTGGCCCCAGGCAATGATGGCCCAGGGTAAATCAGCCTTTGCGGGATCCCACCCCTGGACGCAAGGAAGCCAGAGGCAGATTCAGTGGCGGGGGTATGGGGTGGCGAGCAGCCAGACCTGCTGGATTCAGGGGGTGTGGCACGTGATGGGGGAGAGCCGAGTGGCCAGACGTGAAGCCAGCAGCAACGTGGACTTACTGTGGCTGCTCTGCCGAGCTCCACAGGGCCCCCCCAAAGTGCAGGGCCCGGGGCGGTTGCCCCAATTTGCCTGCCCCAAGGACGGCCCTGGTCCCAGGTACATGTGTAAACACTGCACCCCAGAGCAGTAACTCCAGCATGAACTGCTCCAGAGTTTAATCCATGGTCTAGGTTGTAGCTGTGTTGGCTTAAGGACATAGGCAAACAAGGTTCTTTGGGTAAATCTGATAGCTTTTATTAGACCAACTCAAATAGCTGGAAAAATTCGTCAGGAGAATTTATTCAGGCACATTAATTTCACATGTAGATGTGCTCACTGACAACATTTCTCTGTCTCTGTTAATATTCCTGAACTTCATGTTCAGGAAGAAATTCTTTATAGTGAGGGCTGCCCAAATATGGAATGAGCTTCCAAGGGAGGTGGTGCTTTCTGCTACCTTGGAGGGGTTCAGAAGGGGATTAGACAAGCACCTGGCTGAGGTTACTTGACCCCAGAGCTGTTTCTTGCCCAGAGCAGGGGGTTGGACTCAATTATCTAATAGGTCCTTTCCGACCCTAGAAATCTCTGAGACTGTAACTGGATAAGAATCGGTTAAATGTAAAGTTCATTCCAATAAGACTGTCCCTTTCGCTTCCAGCATGCTTTTGAACACAAGCTTTGTGTTATGCCAATTAGTTCTTGAGTTGTGACAATGTATATCACAATGACAATGGCTTTTCAGCCATTTGAAGTACCTTACTGGTTTGAAAAAGCTTATTGAGAAATTGGGACATTTCCACACGTCATCATCAGGATTTTCACCCTCATTTTAAATCTGAAATGAAAGTCCTCTTATTGTTCTACGGTGCTTCTTTTTTTAAAAAAACCTTTAGTTTATTTATCTATTCTGTAAATGGTAACATGGAACCTGGTTTTGCAAAGAGCTGAATGTCACCTAGAAGGCCCTAAGCATGAGTAATTTCTACAAGGTGCTCAACTGCAAGTCACAGGGCATGAATTTTGGTTACTAGACAGCAAGATTATATAAATCAGTATGCAACGCGCATGTGTGCACATGTACACACACATACACTCTACATCTAAAACAATTATGAAATCCAAGAATCATTGTACATGTTCTTATATAGCATACAGTCCTAGACCTGCTTCTGTACTGTAGGTTTTTGTTCACCTTGTGTATCTAACTGCTTATTCCTGTAACGGTTTCTTCTTTCTTACTACAAATAGCTAGTATGGTCCATCTGAAAAGCACAAGCTAACAACCTTTCTTTCTTTCAAACTACAGTTTGACATTATACTAAATTACTATTCAGCATTCTTCTTCAAATATTAATATCCAGGTTTAATATGCATAAGTCAAATCACAGAAGCCAGTAGTATAATTGAGATCTGCCACTAATCTAGGACCATCCTGAAGTGTATGATTATACATTAATTTTAATTATTATCTAAACGTCAGGTTCCCCCCCATTCCCACCCTACCCCTACTCTGCATTTATTAACTAGGCATGATTTGTACGCTCAATATTTCTGGCAGCATGTGCCTATATTACTTGCATGAAAAAAATATGGTAAAAAATATCATTGAGGTTGTAATGTCAAGTACTCAAAAGTTAAGAAATGGCAGAATTATGATTGTCTGCACAGTCCTAGTTCAGCAGACTTGTGCATTTGCATTATGATAGTCTCAAATGCATACCATATTTTCCCCACAGGACTTCTGGCGCTTTCAGTATATTGAATGAAGGGTGCCCGGTACAATATTTTTCCCCTCATTGCTCAGTGTGTGCCGCCTCCTGTCTCATCTCAATGCACTATTTAAGCCCTGCAATGACAATGGAACGATTTATTCCCACATAGGCTTTTCTATGCTGCTCCTGACTACAGTAGACAAGTGCTTTCCAAATATTCATGTACTTCTTTTCTTTACATTTCTGTGAGGTGAGGGGGCACTGTGGTGCTAAGACATGAAAAGATTAAAGTGAGACATAATCACTAATTTTCATGTCCAATTTGAATGTCTTTCATTTCTACCCAGGAGAGCTTTTACAATCTTTTCTCTGATGCCTGATGAAGGGTGATTGTGCCCAGAAGCTTGCAATTAAATCTTTTTTTGCAAAATCTTGTTGGTTTAATAAACTGAGGAGAAGCACTGGTTGGTTTAAGCACTGGTAGCAGGAATGGTACTGGTGCCAGCCTGTCTTGGACCACAGATTGGCCATTCTAACCTGTCACCACAAAGCACTGCCCAACATGGATGTAGATCATTAAAGAAGTCTCAGGATATATATTTTTTAATGGGTAAAACCTAGCTTCATTCTTGGAAATAGCCAAACAGTTTTAGCTGAGATGCTGAGATGTTCCAAAATAATTCAACTTGAGGCAGCGAAGCTATCAGCCACATGTGGTCATACAATCATAGAAGCATAAAGAGGGCCTAAAGGGACTTACACAAAAGGGATCATCTAGTCCAACTCCCTGCCTCAGGCAGGATCATCCCTATCCAAACCATTGTAAGCAAATACATTGTCTAACCCAAGGGTGAGCAGTTATTTGGGCTTGCAGGCCATGTAGGGAGTTCTGTTAAAGTATCATTGCCTGGGTCAGCACCCCACCCTGCTGTGCAACAACTCATGAAAATTCCCTACCTGGGATGGGACTGAGGGTGGGCTAGGAGTGGTGCTCAGGACTGAGATGGCTGGGCAACACCAGGATTATGGTGTGGGGTCATGGCAAAGTGACAGCGCGAGGCTGGGGCAGAGCTGTTATCCGCTGCCCGCACACCCCTGTGACAGGCATGGATTTCACAGCCAGGGGTATGCAAGGAACAGACTGCGGATCTGCCCCAGCCTGGCCCTGCACTGTCAGCACTCGACGTTCCCAGGGTCTTCATGGAGACTGGCTAGAAGCCAAGCAAGCCGGGTGCTCTGATTGTGTCTCCCCAGTGGAGCATCCTACCAATGTGGCTCCTGGTTGATCTCCATGGAGACCCTAGGGTCTTGAGGCAGTGGCAATGCAGGGCGGAGGCAGAGTCCTAATTCTGTGGCCAGGGACATAAGCTGAGCGCATCGCAGCTCTACCCCAGCTCTAGCCTTGGCACTACACCGTTACTGCCACAGGAACCTGTGGTCTCCCTGGCTCCTCCCATCTGTCCCACTCCTAAACGCTGCTGCCCACCAGCCCATAGCCCCATCCCAGCTGCTGGGCCACATGCCCTGCCCATGTGAGTCCTGCCCTCAGTAGCGGGTGCTACAAAACAAGGTGCCTGGGCAGTGGGGGTGGGTCTGACAGCAGTAGCAGCTGAAAAGGTCCCCCCATGCCACTGGGGCTACTGGCAAATGGAATCCAGCAGCTGCACTGCCCCAGCCCCACTGCAAGCCCAGGCACATGCCATGGCCTGGGCTTCCTCATGCCGGGGCTGGGAAGAGCCAGAAGATCTGCCATAGGCATGGCAAAATTGCTCAGTGGACCAAATCCTGTCAGTGGGCTATATTTTGCCCACCAGTGGTCTAACCAATTAGCAAAACTACACAATCAGTCCTGACATACTAAGAAGGCACGAGACCCTCGTCTATCACAGAAAAAGCAGGGGGACCATGGGTGGCCAATCTCCTGCTGCAGCAAAGGTTGTTAAAATATGCTCCTGAGATCTAAGGAAGAGGCCACAGCTCCCACTACAGAGGAAGGCAAGACTTCTCCCCCACCCTTCAACCCCCCCCCGAAACAAATCAACCTTAGTCCAGACCATGGGATACAATTCCTTCCTGACCCCAAATATGGTGACTGGCCTGACCCTGAGTAGAAGTGCAAACATGTCTATCTAGGAACCTCTGGGTTTAAATCCCAGCCAAAGCACTTGCATATCTTAGTCAAAATTCCCAGCCTTGGCTGCAGCCAGTACCCATTGGTCCTGCATCCCTGACCAGTGACTGTCCAACCCCTGTTTGAACACTTCCAATGATTGAGAATCCACAATTCCCCTAAGCAGTCTATTCCACTGCCTCACTGTTATAACAGTAAAGAAGTTTTTTCTTAATATCCATGCTGAACCTACTTTGCTGCAACTGAAGCCACTGCTCCATGTCCTACTCTCTGCAGCAAGAGAGAAAAGGTGTTTTCCCTCTTCTTTATGGCAGACCTTCAAGTATTTTAAGACTGATATCATGTTCTTTCCTAAGCACTTTTTCTGCAAGCTGAACATAACTATTATTTTCAACTTTTTTGTCTGCTTTACCTTCCAATCCTTCATTTTATGTGTTGCCACCTCTGGACCCTTTCTAAGTTCTCCACATCCTTAAAATGTGGAGCCCAAAAATGCACACAGTACCCTTGATGAGGCCTAACCAGTGTTGAATGAGGAGGAGGCACTATCACCTCTTGTGACTAGCATCTAATGCTTCTGCTGATGGATCCCAAAACTGCATTTACCTTCTGTGCCACTGTACCACATGCAGACTCATACTGAGTCTGTGATCTACCAAGACTTTCAGATCCTTTTCTGTAGTGCTGCCATTCACACAGGTGTCACCCACTTTCTATTTATATTTTTTATTCTCCTTCCTGAGCTATAGCACCTTCAATCTGTCAGTATTATATTTCATCCTGTTAGTTCCAGGTGAACTTCACAACCTGTCAAGGTCCTACTCAGTTGCACTCCTGTCCTCTAGCATGTTCACAGTCTTTCCCAGTGTCATGTTGTCTACAAGCTTGCTCAAGAACCTTTCTGTTCCAGACTCCAAATAATGAATGAACACACGGAACAGCACCGGTCCACACCAGGACAGATACTTGTGGGACTCCACATGAAACCTTCTGCCATTCTGACATGGATCCACTTACAATTCCTTTTTCTTGGGACTACTGAGCCAGTTGTCCATCCACCTTGTGGTGTCTATCCACACAGTTCTCCAATTTGTTTATGACAAGGTCATGCAGGACCTTGACAAAAGCCTTGCTGAAGTCCATTCCCTTCATCTACCCATGTAGTTACATTGAAGGAGATCAAGTTTGTTTGACACAATGTATTATTAATAAATCCATACCAAGTGTTTGTGATCAGTCTTGCCTCTTCCAGATGACTGAAAATATATTTTCTGAGGATACACTCCACTAACCTCCCAGTTATTGAGGTGAGGCTAACTGGCCTGAACTTCCATGGGTCCTCCATTTTGCCTTCTTTTTAAAGGGGACACTACGTTAGCCCTTTTCCATTCTTCCAAGCAAGTTGAAGGCAACCTTAATAACGGGTGGTGTTATCAGTTCTACCATCATGTAAGCGCACTAGCTTTATCTAGTTTCCATATTTGCTAGCTCTGGACTCTGCACAGGAAAGTGAGTTCAGTTTAACATAAGACATTACGTGTGAGCAGAAAGAGGACACTGGAAAAAGAATTATTCTTAAGGGAGGGATTGATGTAACTGCCAGTAGAAGTCTTCGCAATAATAGCCAAATGTTTGCATTCAGTTCAGTGAATTAAACAATTCAACTCTATATCCCAATTTCAAATTGTGCTTTTATTATTACGTGCTGTATTTCAATTATCATCTGTCAGCTTATTCTAGCTAATTTCCTTTACTAAGATCTAGAAAAGGCTTCAAGTACTTTCTCCCATTACAATATGTTATTTTAAGAACCGAAATCTCTGACTTAGAAATATCAGCCTATGCGGCTTTGACACCAAAGTCTGTAAAATCTGCAGGAAACTCTGAAAGGACTGACACTTTCATGAGTCAAAGAGATGTTAACAAAAGCATGTATTTTTAACACGCTTTTTATTCTGGTTAAAAGCAGATTGATGCTAGAAGAGTTAGACACCATAGCATGCCTTTTGCCCTAAGCAATTAAGATTGGTGGGAAAGCTCTGTGTTGAAATTTGTGCATCAAAGGATGGAAGCTCAAAAGGGCTGGTTATGTATGTGTAAGGAGGAGAAGACTGTGCCAATGCTACCTGGCAGCAGGAAAGAGATGGTGAAGGAAAAGAGAGCTCCCGGGGAGTTGCTTTTCCATAGTTACTGCTCTGTGAAGTTAGAGTGGCCCCGAAAAGAAGAAGATATGGTGAAAGACCCGGATGAAGAAAAAAGGAGTGACACCGTATGGGAGAGATGAACCTACAGGCCCTCAACTGCCAGCATATGTAAGGGTGCTGAGAGAATGGTTACAAAAAACTGGGGAGGTCACTCAGGACCATCTCCTTCAAGCTCAGTCGAAACAAAAGGAACCACATGACCAGGGTTCATGGCAGACAGAATTCCAGGTGGGACAGAAATTTTTAGTGCTCCTTCTAAGCATCCTTCTCAGCATGGCTAGTAAATTCCTCACTAATTGGCAAGGATCATTTGAGAATACAAGGCAAGTTGGCCCAGTGGATTATGAAATGTTCCAGCCATGATACAGGAAAGAGAAACAAATTTTCCATTTCAACCTGTTGAAGTTATGGAGGGTAAGAGGGGGCCTATTATCCACTCCCATACAACAAAGGAGAAATACCAATACTGAAGAAGGACGTGATGTAACAAAGGAGGCCTGCCTAGGCGTGCAGTTGATTGAGGAAGAGAGGGTACAATTATCACAACTAGTAAGAGAGTTTAGGGATATATTCAGTGAAGTTCCCAGATGTACAAAAGGGATAAAACACTGAATTATCACTCCTCCTGAGGACAAGGTGGTACAAGAGAAATGGCAGAGAATCCAGTATCATTGTTATGATCTTAGTTGAAAGAAGATAGACAAAATGTTGGCACAGGATCATGAAGCCCTTGGGGGAATCTCTTAGTAGCCGTGCCTAAACATGATGGCTCACTCTGGCTATGTGTAGATTTTAGCAAACTCAATGTAATTTCCAGATTTTACACTTTTCCAATGCCCCAGATTAATGAACTGTTAGAGAGGGTCGGGCAGGCTAAGTTCATTTCCACCTTAGACTTGACCAAGGAATATTGGCAAGTGCCAGTTTGCAAGGAGGATGAACTGAAAACAGCTTTTGGCACACCTTGAGGACTTTACAAATTTAAACATATGCTGTTTGGTTTGCATAGTCCAGCAGTTACATTTCAAAGGCTCACTGATTGGGTCCTAGCACCACATCTAGGATACGTGGCAGTCCACATAGATGACATTATTATACACACAGGGGGTGGGAGCAACTTCTGCGAGCCCTCTGATTGGTCCTTTAGGAACTTCAGCTAGATGTCCTAACTGCCAATCCCAGGAAGTGCACTTTGGGAAACACAGAAAACAAGTATCTGGGATTTTTGGTTGGTGAAGGCAGAATCTGATCCCTGGCAGATACGATAGAGGCAATAAGACACTATTCTCCCCCTCAAACTTGAAAACAGCTGAGGGCCTCTCTGGGATTAGCTGGTTATTATTGGCATTTCATCCCACATTTTGCTGAGGTAACATCACCTCTAACTGACACACCAAAAGGGAAAGCTTCAGGTCCAATAAAATGGGATGAGACCCATCTCAAAGCTTTCAACCAAATGAAAAAAGCACTATGCAGGAATGTAGTGCTTCAGACTTTGGATTTCAAATGACCTTTTGTCCTATAGACCAATACATCAAATCAAGCAGTATTATCACAGGAAACGGAAGGAGTGGACCGGCCCATAGCATATGCCAGCTGCAAGCTAAACCCCCAAGAGTAAAGGTATGCAATGAAAGAAAGAGAAAGTTTAGCTATCAAATTGGGGGTGGAATATTTCCATTATTACCTTCTCAGCCGGGAGCTTATGTTAATCACCAATGTGGGAATGTTCATCTAAAATTGTTACAAAACACAAAGACTGATAATGCTTGCATGATCTGGTGGGCCTAAGCTTTGCAAACTTTTCATTTTTGTATCAAATATAGGCCTGGCTAGACTGACGTTGTAGCAGACTTTCTATCTAGATGTCATTCTGAAGACATTTATTTGAATGCCAATGGACACCAACAGCCAAGCACATCCCTAATCAGGAAGAGATGGCGAAGGACCCAGATGAAGAAAAGAGGAGTGACACAACACAGGATGTAACCTGGGAAGATGGGTGGGATGGCTGCGACGGTGGTGACCCCTCAACCAGCTGGCTGAGGGGCTTGGAAGAATTATTCTAAGCCGAGAGACACGGGCTGAAGAAGCATCTCTGGGAACGTGGTGCCGGAGCCAGGACAACTTCAAAGAGAGGGAAGGCTAGTCGGGAGGAGTCAGCTGAGCCCCTTCAGACACAAGTACAAACTTTTCCTTTTTAGTTTCCATGGTTAAAGGGCAAGCTGAGCTGATCACTATAGAGAACTACAGGTTTTAGAGACTGACCCTCCGACCCAGTTAGTCAGGTTAACTGGCAAAGAACAGCCTTTGCATGATTTGTACATCCCTAAGGGAGGGTTGGATTGAACAACCACAGCCCCGAAGGTCATTTAATTGGTTATCATTATTTATTTTTCCTATTTTTGATAAAGACTGGACATTGTACTTACCTGAGGCTGATGAAGCTGTCTGTTAGTATTTGGAGATGTATGTCTGTCATTCTAGGCACAGGGAGATCCAAGGTATCTAGACAGTGAGAGAAAAATAATTTAATCAATAAAAGATAATAAAGAGAGTGAGCATTGTGAGTCTGAATAATAAGAACTGCAGAATTGTCAGCATCACTGAGCTGTGTTACAAGACAGTGTGAAGCCACAAGAGAAGGTGTTTAAAATTCAACCCTCGCAATAGAAATCCTTTCACATCAAGATGTGTCATTTGTAGAAATGAACCAAAACTAAGAGGCTAGTACCTGAACCAGCCCTAAATTAAGTGGAAAGTCCCAAATCAACTCCACTGGTTTTGTTGCTGCACCACAAATTGAAATAATCATTTTCAAACTGAAATCCGATGAACTATTGTGTGGATTCGCATGACTCCGGGTTCTAAAGGGGATGGAAACCTTTAAACCTGGAGG
>JAGPOW010000261.1:146061464-146073837 GCA_030014935.1 Caiman crocodilus | reverse complement strand
CACAGATGCCTCCATGATGTGTGCCTTGCCTGTTTACTCCTGCTCAGGCACACAGACCAGTTGTGTAACTAGGGTTGGGCAAGTTGGGCATCCACCCCAGACGCCAAGTTAGGATGCACACTGGAATTGCCCCTCACCCCTCGAGAGCCTGCACCGTGACAGCTTACTCATGCCAGGGCCTCCGGTCTCCCCTACTGCTGCTACTGCTTTAAGAGAACCCGCCAGGGCAGGCAGCGTGCAGGGCAGCAGGCGCAGCAGCAGCTCAGCCAGAAACGTTTAGGAGTTTCTGGCATGGGTAAGTCTGCTGCCCCCCTGCAGCCCCGCTCACAGACCCTGCTCTCCTCCCTCACCCGCTCCCCTCCTACCCCTCAGGGTTTTCCCCGGGCGCCAACTCTGATTGTTATGCCACTAACACTGATGTCCAGGAATGAGGGAAGGTAGCTGTCGCAGAACTGCCCAGGCCTCAAGATGCTCTTGCTGGCACGCACTCAGGTTATGTTGGTTCATTTCGGGAATCTGGTGGGATCAAATGAATGGAGCACATGTTCTGGTAATAGTCCGGGATGTGGCAGAGAGGAGGCATGGACACAGATCCATGGATCCACGAATATGCTGTATTATTTTATTTACAAAAACCCCCGAGCTGGATGTAAGCCATTGTTCTCTGTGTTGTTTAGCTTAATCTGTCTCTGCACCTTTACTAGACAGGAGGAAAGGCATTGTGTGTGTGAAAGTTTGTCTAGCATCTCTACCAGCTATACAGTTAGGATATCACCAACCCCCCCAGCAGTTACCTAGATACCTCACGTATTTACCTTTGCACTCTAGCATTTACTATGGTTTCCTCTGCCTGTCTTGCATGACAATCAAAACTCTTGCTTATGCTTTTTAATTCAGAGAAACTAAATTATTGTTTAGTTATAATTAGCTATACTAATATATTTAAGTAATAACATTAATGCTTTAGTCAGTAATACTACCATCTAGTATTTCACTGTATGATACAGGAAAATGACTCAGCCCTCAGAATCTCTGCTGATCTTTTCCAGTCTTTCAATACTTTGAAGAAATGCCTAGAAGCTTTTTGGTTTGGACAAAACAAAACTTCTCTCCATCCCCTTCCCTCAATGTACTTTCAAACCATATAAATTGAGCAAAACAAGAGATTCTAGTAAATACCTATAGATAATGATTTAAACAGACAAAACCACACATTCTTTTAGATAATTTTAATTTATTTCCATCAAAAAACAAAGTAGGGATTCTCCTATTAAGGTTTCTATTAAATGGGAATGGCAGTAAAATTATAAAGCTATTTTCCCCCAGCCTTTATTATAATGCCTGCAGTTAAAAAGCTCATTCCAGCTTAGGCCAGTTTTGACATACTCCTCTATATTTTAAATAGAGGACATCATTAGAATAAACAATATCTGTAGAACCAAAATAATCTTTCAGCTTGTAACTTCTGATTCATTTGAGTTATCACATTCAATATATTCAACACTTCTTTTAGTATCTTAACTTATTTTTGAGCCAACAGATAAACCTGACATATAATAGTTTACAACTTCCTTCAGAAGAGCCAAAGAGCGATTAGGCTCGCTGTCTCTCAAATCTTTGTATTTATCACCTAGTATCCCAGAATCAGATGAGAACACTTCAGTTTTCTTATGATATTGACACTTTGCCCAAATCATTGGATAAAACTGACAGACCTGCAATGTGGTCCTTAAAGAAAATAAATGATTTAGGAATAGGTAGATAGGTAGGGGTGAGTAGTATCTTCTCTTCCTTACAGTAGGGTAAATCAGGAAAAACTCCAAGTCACAGGAATACTACTACTCTATAACTAGTGTGAAACGGAGCATAGGTCTATCATCAACATAAGCAACAAAGACTTGGAAACATGCAGGTACATATAAGAAAATACCCTGAACTTGCCCATCTGGAAGACAATGTGAATTCCAAGAAATTCTGGAAGACAATGTCTATATTAGCCTAGCACTGTATTAACTTACCCCTTGTGACGTTGGTGAGTTCGGGTTCTTTGGTACCCCCTTCAGGCCACCCCTAGCCCCTCATCTCGTCCGCCACAACTTTGATGAAATATATGTACTTGTAGGGAGGGTGTTCAGTGCTGATCTTAAATACTGTCGGGGTATGCCTGAGGGGTACTCACGACCTTAGGTCCTGATGGTCCACGAGGCTCCGCCACCCCTATACCTCGTCCACACGCCAGCTGGTCCTCTGTTGGTACATCAGCTGGAAAAGATCTTGCTCTTGATGACATTCAAACCCTCCGGGATAGGTGCCTTTTGTATCAAGCGAGTCTTTGTATTCCCGCGATTCTCCTTTCTTTTCTTCTTTTCAAAAAAAATATTCTGCTGCTACTAATGGGCTCTCTGTGATAGAGCCCTGCTCTGGCTGGCTGGTAGCAGCTAAGCCAGTCAGGGATCCAGAGCCTACTTGTGGTTTTCCCAGCCACAATGCTGGGACCTTTCCTTCTGCGAGCAATGCGGGTCTCTCAGGAGCCGCAGCACCGGCTAGCTGCAGCCTCCTCTTCTGCTCCCACTCGCGTTCTTCACACTGCTCCTTTATGCCACGCTCCTCTCCTCCGCGCTCTTCTCCGCCACCTCTGCTGCAAGGCTTGCCGGGGTTTTTCAAGTTTCCTGCGGTAGCCATGCCGGCAGCCGCGATTGGTTCCCCTCGCCGGCTCATTAGCGTTAGCTGCTTAAACGAGCGGCAGAGATGCAGCTCGCGTGGTCGTACCAGCGTCTGCTGTGGCTGCTGCTGCTCCTCTTCTCCCTGCTCTATCTTTCCCAGTAAGTTTTTTTCCTCCTCCTACCGACCCCTGGGGTCTCTCCTTTCTCCCTAGCGATGGCACGCTGCCGTCACACCCCTCTATCTTTTTCAGTGTTATCAAGATCACTGTGATATCCCAAACCATGATGCTTAAGTCTCCTGTCTGTGCAAAACAGTTAATGAGATGCCTCGGCACAGCTGTGTTGAGCACATTGCGAGCACGGATGCAGGGATTTTCCCCTGTAGCACGGGAAAAGTTTCAGTGCATGGTCAGAGCCCGCCAAAACCTTGCAGCTGCACCACCAAGTGCATTCTTACGATTGGCCCACCGTAAATTATGCAAACGTGTCGGTAGGCAATTGGCTCGCTGACCGAATAAAAGGTTTGGGCGATGCCCGTCCAAACCGGAGGAGAGCTCGGACACACATGAGGAGAGATCCCCGTGTGCGTTTCCAAACCATGAAGGAGGCCTGATCAACCGACGACTCCCCGCCAGAATCATCTGACGCCCCATACCCTGCGTGAGTGTGAGCTTCTGTGTGCCTGAGTTCCTGTTTAAGTTTGTAACTTCAAGGAACGTACCTACAGCCTAAGGACTGAAAGTAAAGTTTTTTTTGGCTTCCAACAACCTGTGTGTCTAGCGCCTCAATTCCGCTCCATCAGCGGCCCCATTTCGCCAGCGTTTCTCAGCCCCCACATCTCCCAACTAGAGCATGTTAAAAAAGTCTCAGCAAAGTGAATCTCCAATGGAAACCATAGTTTCTAGAAATGAACATTTTCTGAGCAGACTGATTTTCCAACCATTTACAGTTTTTCTGGAGGAAAAAATCAAAATGAAGTATTTCCTTTGTTTGGATTGAAACAACCCCAAGTGGAATATTTTTGAGGTGACCTCTTCCAATTTTGAATCAGACTGGGGCAAAAAACTCAAAGCAACTCTGGGCTGTATTCCCTGTGGTGCAATGATTTATTGGAACTGTAGTTCCAGCCTCTATTCTATCTTATGGTCTGGGGTTGCCGGAGAACTACCATTCCTGTAATGCATCATGAATTATAATGAAGAAACTCTGGATGGAAAAAGGACTGGCAGGATGAAGAGCCTCTTTTATGTGATGAGACTGAAAAGAGCTTGGATGGCTTCAGCAAGGAAAACAGAGGCTGAGAGGAGATTCAATTGATTTCTGTAAATAAACCAGAGGGATAAATACTGTAGGGAGAAGAGCTACGTGAAGGACAGTGCTGGAGCAAGAAAAGATGGCTTTAGTGGCTTTAGATTCACGATGAATAAATTTAGGCTAGAAATTAGAAGAAGGCTCTCAACCAGAGGAGTGAGGTTTTGAAACAGCCTTCCAATTGAAGCAGTAGGAACAAACCATGAATTTATTCTAAGGTGGAATTTATTACAGTGATTATACAAAGAGACTGCCTATGATAGCAGGGGTTTGGACTCAATCATCTGGTAAATCCCTTTTAGTACCACATTCTAAATGCTTATGATTAAGACAGTCTGGGGCCTCAGACACTGATTTGATTCTGTAGCCACTTGCTGGCCTTCCCATCACAGCCCTCCCTCCATACCACAGCCACATTGCCACTTGGAAGAGCAAAGATTTCCACCTTCAATCATTTCTGAGACACAGGCATAGCTGGATGAAGACATCTTTCCCTACCAGGAGGCAAGCTTCCCCTCTTCACTGAATCAGAGTAGGACAGTAACGCTTACTCTAGGAACTAGAGCATATATGCAATGGCAGATGAACAAGGCCAACTTAAACACTTCTGGTCATGTCACATACAGAGCCCTTTGCTGTGGTGGAGCTGTCAGGAGTGATGAAGAAATAGGCCTTGAAATCCTTACCTCAGTGCAATGCATGATTCACTCCATCCTCCTTCAGATGGCTGTTTTCAGGTTCTGCAGACTCAGAGAGAAACCTTCACTTTGGTCAGATTCAGGTCAGAGTTTCACACTTTTCTTTGCTATCTTCAGGCCCAGAAAACAGATTCTGATTAAATTGTGTGACTCCAGGGTCTTGGACCCTAGAAAAGGGGTTAGGGCCAGATTCTGTTCCGTGAAGTAGATGCTCAGATAGACTTAGGTGTTTAAGTGCAATTTTATTCCACCTTGTACAAGTCCCTGAAATCCATTAATGCATCTACCTTTGTAACACATGAGGCATGTCTACACATGCACTTTAATACTTAGTAGAGTATTTTACTGTGCATTAAAGTGTTGTGTAAAAAGCCATGAGATTATGCTAATGTACAGTAAATTAATCTACTGCACATTAAGCATCCCTAAAAATGTGTGCAAATGTGCTACTGCACATTAGCACAGCCTAATGCACATTAATTTAGTACCTCATATTGGAGGTACTACATTTAATTCACATTAGAAAAGGTACATTAATGCACATGTACATGTGCCCACTGTCATCTAACCCTTAAGACTGAGTCATAGAAAAACAGTAAGGAGAAGGACACACAACAATTTGTATGAACTCTTTTGCAGGGATTCAAGCAGGGTAGAATATAATCACATTTAGGTTCTTAAGTCTATCCCTTAGTGCCTACTCCTCAACTTACCATTTCCTCTTCCTACCAACGTTGCTTCTTTCTATTTAGTTTGAATGTGAGCCAGTCACTTTTCATGAAGACACTTACCTTGCCCAGTATGGGGACATCTAAGTGATATCCGTCTACACATGGGATAACAATGAACTACGGAGCTGAGCACTATACAAGAATGATCCTTGTGGGACTTTACAGAGTAGAACAGGATCAGAATCAGGATCAGGAGGAAGCCCAGGACATAACAGTTCTCTGGGATACTTCTGAAAAGAACATTTATATTGACTTCACCTAGCTCTTCCAGGCTTTCAAAAATGAGCCCATCAGGACCTTATGGTTAACTGGCTCCAAGCAATATTGGTATAAGCATTAATTACCTTCATTCCACTCCAGTTTTGTGGAGACTGTCCATCAGTGCCTTCTCTTTGCCAAGGCCTTGACTAGCATCCAATTTGGAAGGGCTGCTATTGAGTAGCTTCTGAGCTTGGCTTGCTGCTATCTTCTCAATAACCCTGATTAGTAAGGAAATGTGAGATATAAAAATTTACCTGACAAGAATATTTTGTATTGGAAAAAACACATTCTTAAGCACTGAACCAAGTGAGGGTAGCCTGTCTTCTTTGAAAGAGGTTCCACAACACTCATCTAATTCTTCCCACCACTTAGCAATTAACAGAGCTGAGGGTGTATTCCATGAATGGTGGTTTATCATTTGCATTGGACTTTCAGGGCTGGTGACTCAGATGGGTAGAATTCTGTCAGGAAATGTTTTAATGTTTCCCATAAACCCCTGTTGAGGTTCTGCCTGTTTGGATGAAAGCATTTTGTTTCAGATTTTTTTGATCTGTTCAGCTATAATGGAAGCTGTCCAGAGAGGGAGCGAGGGTGGGGACAGGATTAAGGCAGCCTTTTCTGAAATTCTTTGCTACTTTTTTCTTTTGGATGTTATTAATATTCTGCAATAGAAAATACAATTAAGGAATTTAAGTTAGGAACAGAAAAGAGTTAGACTATCTGACTCTACCTTGCTATAAGTATACACCAACCCATCTATAAAATTCAGTTAGAATTGTATCTGTTTATATTGGAGCAAGCATCACCACCAATTGGATGCAAAATTCAATTAAAGGAAATGAAAGCAGGACCTGCTAGCATGTACTAACTATCCCCAAACCCCCACGAAAAATGTAGACCTATCTCTATTCTCTGTTGTAACTAGTATGGAAAGAACTATTAGAGAATGAGATGGATATATACACACAAATGTTCACTCAGGAGTTCACCCATGAACTTTGCAGAGCCAAAATCCATAGTCACATCTCTCAAGGTACCATTGTGCATCTTTTCTGTGCCCACACCTCTTCAATTTTGAAAATCTCTTTGGAGAATTCTTTAATATGAGAGTTTCTCTAAACTCTGCTATTTGGTATTGCTATAATATGATTTTCTTTTGGATAATAAAAAGTTCAGAACCAGATATTAAAGACAATAAATGTTTTATTTAATATATTAAAGTTCAGATCTTGGTCAGCATTACAGGCTTAAAGTGCAACCCAGTCCCTTGTTAATGTAGGTGTGAATCACCTTTCATAACACTTTATGTGAGTGAAAAAACAGCACCGAATAGTGTCATAAGACATTGCTGCCACTTTTAAGTAAAAAAAAATAAAAGAAGAAAAAATGATGTGTTACCTCAATACCTCAATATTCCAACATTATAAGGGTAATACTTAAAAATGTCAAGAGAAATATCCCTCCCTTCACATGCCCCCACTTCCTGAGAGGCAGCTTTATAATTTTGATAGTGAAAAATACCAAATTCTGATCACCTTACCTAACACCAAAATTTCCTTAGGAGTTAAGATTATTTCAATCCTCAGGGGTTACCAACAGTAGATGGACCCTGCTGGTTAGTTAAAACACACTTTTTGTGTAATCTGTGCTAGCAAATGTTATGAACAGAAATGGTACTAGAAAAGTCAGAGATGAATTCATCAAGAATGTTCACGCCCCTCCTAAATGAGAATTATTTACAATACTAGACACTTATTTACTCAAATAAAATGAAAATCCTCACTATGAACCAGATTCTATACCATATATTTGTCTCGGCTGACCAACCGGTCAGGGTCAACCAAGGGAGTGGATGCTGTTAAGTGCCAGGTGGGCTAGCGATGGAGAGGCGGGACAGCGTATTGGTTTTAAATAGATTTTACTTACGCCACTGGTGGCCGTGACACAGACTGTAGGCTCACTTGCTTGGTTACAGAATCGGGTTACCACAACAAGTTCATACACAAAACGGGCGCTCAGGGAAGGTGTACGTCGGGAGGTCACTGACGGGGAGCTGTTGGTGGGTGATCAGTCTGCCAAAGTCACTTTGCCATGTGCTCAGAGCTCCTCGTGGCATGCTCAGAGCTCTGCGAGATCTTTTCTGCAATGTAGTCAGAATGTGCTCCGCTCCGACTTGGGCGGAAACCGAGCAGACTTTTATACTTTTAGAGTAAGCAGACTTTTATACTTTTAGAGTAGCCAATTACAAACTGCCAAGTAGGAATACTTAATTAGGCGGAACATACCAAATTTAGAACAATGCCAATCATACGGAGGGGTGGTCTATTGTGTCAGGGACCCTCACTTGATTTGGGTTGTGACAATATTATGTACATATAATATGCATATAAGTGTGATCCTATTCCACCCTACCCAAGTCACTACAGAGCAGCTAAACAAAAAGGGTGAATGGGTCCTCCTTCTTGTCGCTTTATTTGCAACACAATGTCAAGGGTAAGATGACAATTATTACAATAGTAGATGTATTAATAGATTTCCAGGACTTGAACAGGTTGGAATTGAATTGTACACAGGTGCCTAAGTCTTCTTTCTCTTTAGTCAGCATGTAAAAATATCACAGAGCAGGTTGCCATGCTAATAATATTTTCTGACAGGGTCCCTGTTTCATGATGTAAAATTGCAGAGAAAAAATCTTTAAAACTAAAGTTCCAAAATTGTGAGGAAAGTTTCCTAATAAAAAAAAATATATTGTTTTTAATACTTCAGCATTTTTTAGTGGGGAAACTAATACAACGAGTTTCCAAAAACTCATACAATACAATATCTTTCCAAAAAAGGAAAGATAGAATTTGAAGGTAATCAAGAAAGGTCATTACAGGAGATGGATCCTGAATGGTATATTGGACTATAATGAAGTGGACTGTGTGGAGATGGAAAACAATGAGAAATATGGAAGTATACAAGGGTATACAAGGGAAGTATACAAGGGTCAGGGCTTACAGCAAATGTGGACCCCTTTGCCTCCTTTAGGCTGTTCAGATAACCCAAATTCAGGCAAAGCAGGCACTCATGCCACAGCCCTTCACAATCTAACTGCAAGAGACACAATGGGCACATGTACCTGGCCATAGCAGTGGTAGCTGCTTGCACCCTGGTTGAGAATCACTGACATAGACTGAGTTGAGAACCACAATGGGGGTTCTCAACTGGGGACCTGCCAAATTGAAACAAAAATTGCGGAGGGATGCTGTCACACTAAAAAGGCTGAGAGCGCCTAATCTAAGAGAAGGGAACAGTAAGAGCCTGGGGGACATTTGATATATTTTGCTGGTATTAATAATTTAGTTTATGTTCCCCTCACATTTTGCTATTTCAGGGCTTCTGTGTGGAAGGTAACTGATGCATAGATATGCCTGTGTACAGGAGTTAGCCTGTGACAGGCAAGATCCAACTCCCACTGAAGCAGTGGGAAAGTGTTAGGCAGACACTTGGTTGAGATGGTTTAGTTAGGGATGACACTACCTTGAGCAGGGACCTAGATTAGATGACCTCTTGAGCTCCCTTCCATCCCTAATTAAATATCATTATATGATCCTATGAACTTACATGGAATCCCTAACTACAGAGCAGCCTCAGCTGACTGACCTAGGATGGTCAAGGAGAAAAATCTCACTTTCGTAACGTCCCTCATATCTAACCCTGAGACACAGTTGGCTGGACAACCAGCACATTATTTTGTGCATTAAAGTAAATTTCTGCCCTCACAAACATTGTAGGAATTAGGAATGCAGGTAAGTGAACCTTCATCTCACACTTTTGCTTCACTTAGAGGATCAGCTCTTAACTTGATACTCGAGTAGCAACTCGACGGGGAAAATAATATAATATTATATAATAATAATAATATGGATTATTTTTTTCTGTAATTTGAGAAAGAAGGAAATGCCAAAAAAAAGTCTCCAACTCTGCCACTGAGTCTTTGTGTGATAGAGAACAACTTAACACCTCTGAGTTTCCTCATTTACATGATGAGTACACAATATTGATCTGCTGTACAATGGAGAGTGTTTGGGAAGCTTGCTTAGTTGGCAAGTACACTGCACATTTTGATTAGGTAAGTGAAAATTGTTATGCAAGTATAAAATATTCACTATATAAATAAATAGCAGTTTTGAGAATACTATCAACATTACAGATATTCTGACTTTAACTCTCCACTTCAGTAAAGATACCACTGATACTAGACACTTGAAATATTTAAAGCGTGATTTCTTAAGTGTGAGCTCCTGTTTCCCAGAAAACTACATAGGCCACATCTAGACAGGCACAGATGTTTTTGTTTAGTTCCCTGAAGAATGCCTGATCACCTGGGGTCAAAAGAAAACCCCACACTGCAAGGTAGCAGTGCAGGGAATGCCTGAATGTGTAGTGTGTGGCACCACAGATGGATTTGCAGTGTCACATACTGCAGGGCTGTGCTCATCTGGACACGTCCATAGAGGGCACTGACAGTGACTACTGGACAACATGACACACAACTGATTGCTGTTGAAAAGAGGAAAACGAGGGCAGGTAATGGTTAGAAATGGTGAAACTTATTTGGCCAGCGTATGTAACGCAAAAGAGGCACCCAGGGCATTTCTCTTTGGGTTTACCTGAAAGGCAAAACTAAGCAGAATAGAGAAGTCATCCTAATCAGTCCTCAAATAAGGATACCGAACAAGAGATCTGAATCTGAGTCTTTTTCTCTCACAAACCAATGTTCATTTAGTTTCCTGAAGTATCTTATAACAACTGTTTCAAGAGACAGTTGAACTGAAAGACAGGGTTTCACACCACAAATGTTTCTTTTGAAATTATGATGTTTGAGCTAAATTTTCAAGAGTGCCTGGAGATTAAATGTACTAACACTGGGGGCACTGAACTTGAAATACCTGAAGCAGGAACAAAATAGAGAAAACAGAGACCACTCACCCACTGAAAATTTGGCCACTTTGGCCATGTCCAAATGAGTATGGCTGTGCAGGATGTGGTGCCACAGACCTGTCTGCACTGCCACACACTGCACATTCAGGCGTTCCCCATGCTACTACTTTGCAGCATGGAGGGGAGGGGGAAGATGGGGGAGCAGCAGAGGTTTGATCCAGGGAGATCCCAGGGTCAAAAAAAATTGTGCAGAAAAAAAGCAGGGTAGCTTATGTAGCGGCACCATGTGCCACCCAAAACCAGATCCTGGCCTGATGGAGCTACAATCCAGCTGCTGACCTAGGCTCGAAGCTGCAGAGGCACAATGTGCCACTTGAGGCAAACTGACTCTGCCCAGCTCCTCCTGGATCTCAGTCAGGGGGAGCTGGAGGATGGGGACAGCACCTGTGGTGCATCCCCGGTGTTGGCCCTGGGCAGGGTCCTCTGCCTGGCTTCTCCCACTTGCCTCACCAGCAGGGATCCTGTTTTTCTCTGTTTACATGTCACAAATTCTTTTATAAAACCCCTAAATTATCTGATTAAGAGACCCAACATTTGCATTTTTCCACAATTACAATGAAATGCTACTATATATATAGGTAACAGTAGTATCACAATGTTTTGATATATCTACATTTTTAATGCAGTTTGGAAGCCTACCACTGCCTCAATCATTATAATAAAATAAATTCTAAATACCTATATATTTTGTCATTTTCTTTTGGTTTTTTATCATAGGAATTTAGAGTTCATCCTGGCCTCTTCACTCACCAGGATGCAGATCCAGCTTTGACTGCCCCCACAGCTGCTTTGTGGTGCTGAGCAGCACTGATATACTGGTGCCATGCCCTTGACTCTTACTTCCAACCCACAGCACCCACAGCCCTGCAAGTGTCCCTTATTCCTGACCTGCAGCCACTGCCCGCTGCCCACTCCTTCCGTCCAGGCAACAGCTCCCTCCTGCACCAGGACAAGGGTCCAGCTGCAGCTGTCCCACCCACTAATTTCTGGCTCTCAACAGTGCCAGCCCTTGCTGTTCGGTCCTGGCCCCCATGCCCAGGCCCCAGTGATCCCCATGCCATTCCTGGGAAGCCATTGACTGGGGCTCAGGGACTGGACTGGGCAAGCTCCTTCTCTTCAAGGGCAGCCTCCTTGTTTCTACCCAGAGTGCTGCCCCCCCCAAGTGTTGCCCTGAGGGGTCAAGCCAATGCTCAGGATCTCAATATTGCATTGTTAGACAGGAGAGCGTGGCATACAATTGCACATATACAAACACAGAAATCAATTAGGTGCATACGCACACACACACTACCAGCTCAGGCACATACACATCCAAAACAGCCTAGACACATGCATACTTATCACCAATTTAAGCACACACACTATACACCCCAAAAGTTAGACACAGATCACTAATTCATACACTAATATCATGCACACAATGCCATATATATATACACACACACACACCAGTTCACACACACACACACACACAACCCACCTACACATACACACAAGTATGTTCCTAACTTGGATGGTACAATGTGTATGTGCGTGCTTAGGGTGGGTACCTGGGGTAAGGTTAAGGTAAGAAAGTAGGAGTGTAGGGAGTGAAAGTTGCTGGGAGTGAAAATCACTGGGACCAGGATTAGAACTGGTAGATTAGAGGGGCCTGGGCTGAAGAACTGAGGCTCAGGATGACTTTAGGTTAATTGATCTTAATTGATTAAAAGACAATGCCCAA
>JAGPOW010000261.1:146030971-146056714 GCA_030014935.1 Caiman crocodilus | reverse complement strand
ATTGGCCACCTTCCAGTCCTCCGGCACTTGTCCAGAGCTCCAAGAGTGCTCGTATAACTGAGCCAAGGGCTCAGCAATCACCCCCGCCAGCTCCCTCAAAACCCTTGGGTGCAGGTCATCTGGGCCCGCCGGCTTAAAGACATCCAGCCCTTTCAGAAGCCCTTCCACAAGGTCAACCCTCACCCTTGGCCTAGCAGTGATTCCCGAGGGGGAATACAGGCTTCCTACGGGAGGGAAGTCCCGGTACCCCCTCAGGAAGACTGAGGCAAAGAATGCATTGAAGATCTCCGCCTGCCCATTGGCCGCGAGCACCAGGTTACCCGACGAGTCCCTCAGGGGCCCAACATTTCCCAGGGCTCTCTTTTTGCTCCCCACATACTTGAAAAAGGACTTCCTCTTGTCCTTGATCCTAGTCGCCAGGAGAAGCTCTACTCTCACCTTGGCCTTCCTAACAGCCCTCCTACACTCCGAGCACAAAAGGAGTACAGGTTGATGATTAACAGAACTGCTTTACAGTGTGACTGAAGCCTAGTCTAGAGTTAATTGCTTTGTCAATTGTCTCATAAGAACCATCAATGCCACAGTGAGAACCAGGATTTTTGAAACATTATCAGCTGCTATTGGAAAATTAATTGAGGCGTTGTAGCAGTTTGTTCACCATGATCAGAAGGTACAGTTTGTTACAATGAGTAACATGGAGTGAGGATCCCACCAAGAAAAGGCATACACAGCACATTGAATATATTCACATATAGTCAGTCCATGCTGAGTTTGCTCACACTCTTAGATAGTCATCCTGGGCTTGTCTACACATGCTCCTGCAGCACAGTAACAGCCCATACTGTGGTGTGCTGGTGGCACATGGTTATTTTTGGCTGCTTCACCACTGTAGCAATGCGCTATAGTGAGGGAGCATGTTGCTATGATGATGTAGCTTGGGCATCATGGTTTGTGCCCACCGATGCTACATCACCATAGCACATGATTACAGTGACATCGTGTCTTGTGTAGACACATGCACTCAATATAGCCAGTTAACGTATGCATTTTCATTAATTCCCATATTAGTAACTTGCTATCTACCCTTACCTAGTAAGAAGGAGTAAATCACTGAGGATTGTACTCTTACACTGTTGTGAGTCCAGTATAAATGTAGGACCTCTGCAAGCTAGTTGACTTGCCTAATTTCCCAATGTTGTTATTGGTTCCTGCATATAGAGTGAGCCTGTAAACCTGTTGTTATTACATTAACACTTACCATGTAAAAATCATGCCCCAAACATATATTTATTTCCCTTCCCTCTCTACTCCTGTGTATCAAATAAGAAAATAATATATGAGGGGTCAGTATGACTCTACGTGCAGCTTAGGAATTCTGTACTTGCCTCCATCTTAATTTTTGCTGTATCCATTTCTCTGCTTGTCAACTTACTACAAACATCAGCTATTTCTATCTTTATCATTCGAATACCATGTTACAGAGAACTGCAGATAAGCTTATGTATTTGTTTTTATTCTTTTTCTCTCTCTCTCCCTTGTGCTTTCACAATAATGGTATCTGGTAAGACAAATTAACTTGGAATAAATGCTACAAAGTTATACTGATGTGAATACATAAGGTTCCTTTAGGGGTGGTGTATTACAAACAGTGAGCAATTTCAGTGATCATATAAGGCCTTGTTGCATGGTAACTTTGGGCAGCTCCTGGAGCTCTCAACCCTTGGATTGCCCACATACTGGGCACACCTACACAAGACACTAAACTGAACAGTAGCATAGTTTACTGTGAAGTAAACATGTGCATCTACATATGCACATGCTTACTACGCAGTAAACCTTGCACATTGCTAGTAAATTTTCTACCTGCAAATGCAAGTAGCAAATTTACTTTGGATCAGTAATGGTGTAGTAGTGCTTGTGCAGATGACTCACTGGAAGCAAATCTGCTCTTGGTCAGCCATCCATCAGAGGATGGGAGATTGCTCCCAGGCCTTGGGAGCTGCCTGTTGCCAGGGCAGTCTCTGCTACCAGAGCCCAGGAATGACAAAGTCCACCTGTCCCAGCAGCAAGGAGCTCCAATCCCCTTGCTTGGAAATCATGAGAGGGGAGTGGGGGCTGAGAGATACTAATTAGGACTGTGCAAAACAGGACCATTTTGTTTCGACTTCTGTTTGCCATTTTGATGGGACAGTGTTTCATTTCAAGTTTCGTTTTGTTTCAAAGCACTGTTCCATGTCATTGAAACTGTTTCACTGTTTCAACTCTGTTTTGATATTTAGTCCATAGGCTATAATGGGGAATCATGAAACTGTGTAAAACTTTGTCATTTTTTGCCTGATTTGAGTGAAAACAGCAGGTATGGTAGTCCCTGCTGAGGCCACAAAGTTTGTCATGTTTAAAGGAAATAGTGCAGGGGACCATATTGGCCCCATTGTCAGTGACCATGAACCCAGCTGCTCAAGATGTCTGAGGTGAAGTGTAAGGCCGCCTGCAGACTTACCTTGCACAGTTCCTCCCTCAAGTACTCCCTGCATGTCTCATATAGGGAGAGCACCACCATCCTGCTGCACATGCATGAAGGCACTTGGTATGATGGGGCCACTAGTGCCATATGCTGCCTGAACCCTGGCTGCTCAACTAAGGAGAAGGGCTGGCCACTGACAGCAAGCATCTCCCCAATGCTCTGAGTGATCTTGCTCGCCCTTGCAATGTGCCCCCCTTTCTGGCTGCCTTTCCCCCAATATTCCAGAGTGGCCTGACTCTGCTTTAGCGGGATGGAGGCTTTGGAATGAGAGAGGGACTTCCCTTTGGTGCCAGGCTGAGGATGAGCAAGGGCAAGGAGGTGGTGCTGAATCAGAATCCTCATGGTTCTCATGTGTTTTGCTCCCTTGCCCTGGCTGATTTTGGCTTAGCAGTGCAGGCAGATAGTGTAGGGGGGGATCATCTGTCAGCTCAAAATGATCCCAGACCACATTACCTGCTCACTTCTGGGGTGTGGGTGAAAGTGTAGATGCTGCCTATTCCTCCTCCTCAGCAGGTAGAGGCACAGCAACAGGAGGAGCGGACTCAACTGAGCCACTTGCCTCCACAACCTCTACCTCAGCCTCCTCTGAAGTGCATTCTGGGGAAAGAGACCTGACTCTAGGGGAAACGAGGGGTGTGGAGCACAAACTCAGATGATTCCCCCTCCTTCCCCAGAATTTCCCTTGCTAGGGCAGTCAGATCCAGATCCAGTTCTAGCTCTTCCTCTGGCACTGGATGGCTCAGCATGGGAAATGAAATGTGGGTAGAGGAGACTGTTAGGCTGATGCTGGTGCTCTTTGTCATGGTGGTAGTGGGTTATGGCTGATGATCTTGGAGGGGATGCATACTCAGGCACAGGCAGTGGCACTGACACTGCTCCCCTCTCCTTGCT
The DNA here is from genome assembly GCA_030014935.1 of Caiman crocodilus. Lineage (NCBI taxonomy): Eukaryota > Metazoa > Chordata > Crocodylia > Alligatoridae > Caiman > Caiman crocodilus. Next base: position 146,053,299 of record JAGPOW010000261.1, on the reverse strand, counting down.
GCCTATAGAACAAGTACAAGCCTCATGCTTGCCTGTTGTAGAAAAGAGGCTGCATCTCAATTTGGTGGTTGGGGAGGAGGACTTACAGCTCTTCATCTAACTTCTCTTCTGCCCCACCCTGAAGGCTTGCCAGCTGCCTTTCCACCACATTTCATGGTGTGTTTCATAATGTCTTGTCTTTGCCTTGGTGTGCAGGGAAATCTGTGTTCTTCTGTAATGTTATCTGATTTATGTAATATATGTAGATAAGATAATTGTAAGTATGTGTATTTATGTAATGTACATATGTATGTATTTATGTAATAAATAAAATAAAATATATAAATATATATGTGTTCCTATATAAATGATATATTATAATATGTAATATAATTATGCCGTGCTTCCCTGCACAGTGAATGGAATGCGTACTGTGAGAGAAAACACAGATTTGAAAAGAATCAAAATAGACTAACAAAAACAATAAGAGGATTTTGAGGGAGGAATAAATTGAAAGGAAGCAGTGAATATAATAATAAAACAAAAGGGTATAGAAAGCAAAAATTATTGACGAATCCTACTTGCTAGGGTAGCAAGTAGGAAGAGAATGGTAGCCTTTGTTGTTTGACACTGCTGAAAGACAGCTCAGTAACTGTCCCCAAGGCAGAAAGCATCTCAGTTCAAACAATGCTGCTTTTCTCTCAGTCCCTGCTCCATCATCACAAATGCGGGGCAGGGGGCTGAGAGATCCTCATCTCTCAGCACCAACTCCATGAATGCTCCATGGTCACAGAGGGCATCTCCCCACTGGGAGATAAGGGTCTTTCAGTCCTGTCCCACAGTATGGAGTTGGTGTTGGGAGCTCCCTGTTGGTGGGGGCTGGGGAGTCTGTTCCCTGTCCTGCTGTGTACAAGCTCCCGAGCCTGTTCTCTGCCCAGCTTCATGCTTGCAGAGCTCAGTGGGGAACAAACTCCCCAGCCTCCACTCTGCATAAGCTGGGAAATGTCCTGGTTAGGGGAAGGTCCCAGTCCTGTGCCCCAATTGGGTGATTGAGGCATGGGCTTGGAAAGAGCTGCAGGGATGGGGATCTGCCAGTGGGGCAGCTAGCAGTGAGCTGGCTGCTACCTGCCCCACCAGCTCATCAGGGCAGGGGGTTAGGATCTGCCCCTCTCTTGCAGCTCTTTCCAAGTCCCCTACCCCTGACAGGGAAGCCAGAAACAGGAGCTCCCTGCTAGAAGGGCAGGGGGATATTATCCCTGCCCTGGCAGCAGGCAGCCTGCAGGAGCAGGGTGTAATGTCCCAACCCTGGCAGGAAACAGCTGTCCACTGGTTTGGTGCTCCCTACCAGTCCCTGGGCTATCACCTAGAGCTCCCCCTGGTGGTGTCAGGGGCCTATTGCAGGGGCCCAGGAAGCGGCAGCAGTTTGCTGTTATTAGTAGAAATCTAATGTGTAGATGCCTATCCAGGAGCATTTACTTGTGAGTAGTTTAATTTTGAGTAAACTGATCCCAGATCAAATGCATGTGTAGATGGTGCTAGCCCAGGGACTGGTCATTAACACCTTAAAGTGGTTTAAATCACTCATTTTGTAGCTCAAAGTTACACCACTCAAGGGCAGGATTACCTTTTGATCTGCACAACCTAGTTCATGTTCCATTAAGGCAGAGGTGGGGAAAATGCAACCGGTGGGCTGGATCCAGCCTGCCAAGAGATTCTATCTGGGCCACAGTAGGTCCCACTCAGCCCAGGCACAGTGGGACAGCTAGACATGTGAGGCTGTTTCCACTGCCCTTGGGCACATGGCAGGGCAGGGGCAATGATCATAGTTGGCTTCCCAGCAGCTTCAAGGTGGTAGTTCACTTCATCCAGCTGCCCCTGACATGGTCTCTGCCACCTCCATCACTGCCACTGCTGGACCCAGCCTCACTGCCCAGGTACCCTGGCCCATTTCCTTGCACCCACCACTGGGGGTGCCGGACACAGTGGGCAGGGTCTCCATGGAAATCAGCTCAGGACCCCCACAGGCAGGGGAAGCTTGGCTACGGAGATAGGATGGGGCCACAGATGGGCAGGGAGTGACATTCAGGAGTGGGACAAGTGGGTGGGCATGGGCCTTGGACCATGGCCTGGATCAAGGGACAGTGACAGTGCAGCACCAGGGCCCAGGGCAGAGCTGCAATCTGCTCCCCATATGTCCCTGCCCACAGAACTGATGCCCATTGTTGGGATGTCTGGGGAGCAGATTTCAACTCTGCTCTGGGCTCCTGCCCCATGACATCACCACCCAATGATCTTGGCCTGGCCCACCCATCCCACTCCTGGATGCTGCTTGCCACCCATTGTCCCATATCAGCTGCCTAGCTGAGTGCACCCTGCACCCTGGGGTCCCAGGCTGGAGACCTTGCCCAACCATTCCTTGAAGCATATTTTATACAGCATTCATGGATCTGGGATGGGCAAGCCTGGGAGCACAAAGGATCAATGGCTCCCCCACCCAGGCTGGATCCGTTGCCCCCCAACCCCAGCTTCAACATCTTACAAACACTTCTTGAGTGGCCCTCCAGCCCAATTAATTGCCCACCCTTGCATTGAGGTACAGCCAATCCCCATAGATGTGCCACTCAAGGTGAAGGTGTGACAGCTCCAAACTTCAAGCTAGCACTAAGCTAATCAACTTTTGTGCCACTCACAGTGTAAGGTGTAACAAGGCCCAGTGTCTGAATAAGTCAGGGGGAGGCAAAATACAGCCTGTGGGCCAGATTCGGCCCACCAGGCAATTCTATCCAGCGCATGGGGCCCCTCAATAAGTCCTCTATAAGCTCTGGCCACACCTCCTTCCCTACAGGAGGTGTGGCCCTGGTTGCTAAGAAACTACCCTGCACCTTCCCACATGTCCTGCCTCCTACCTTACCCCTAACACACACCCACACCCTCCCACAGCCCACACACACTCCCACACCTCCCCATCATGCCCCCAAACACACCCACACCATCCCACACATACTCCCACACCCCACCATAAACCCCCACACACCCACACCCTCCCACAGTCCCAACATATTCCCACCCCATTATATGCAAACACACCCACCCACACCCTCCCACAGTTCCCACCCCACCACATACCCAACACCCACACCCCTCCACAGCCACCCCCTCATCCTCTCCCACACAACCCACCCACCATACCCACACCCTACCACACACACATACACAGACACACACACACACTCCCCAACCACAACCCTGCCACATACACTCCCTTAACCCCCACGCACAATAGACAAGAGTAAGACTTTATTTTGAACTATTATGCATTAGTCTTTAGATACACTATGCAAACACACATAAATCAGATCAAAATATTTTTAAAATAAAATAATTTCTAGTAGATGTTTGATTTTTTAAGGACATGATTTGTTGTTGTTTTTTGCAAGTTTCAAGATGGTAACACTGTCCCTCCCAAAAGAAACACTTTCAGGGCAAGGGAAGGACCTTGTGGTGGCAAAGGTCAGGGATTTGGTGCCGGACTTCAGGTGCCAAAGTACCCAGGGACAGGGAACCCATCAAGGGGTGGAGCTATTCTTGCAGCCCTTTTGACAGTTTACCAAAACTTGTAAGCAGCCCACCAGCTGAAAGAATTGACCACCCCTGGAATAAGCCATTTCAGCTGAATTATTTGTGTTTTTAATGTAACAGCACTTACAAAAAAAAATAATATTAAGGTTTTGACAGATACCCACAGAAGAAAGTAACTTACTTGATGATAATAGTGGTTCTTTTAAAATTAAGAGGCCCTTCCTCTTGATTTTATATACCCTTGTTTTAGACAGGTAGGTCACCTGGGGCCAGTGAAAATGAAAGCATGTATTTAATATGCAAATCCTAGCTATCCCAATGGAGAGAAAAAGAAGAAATTAAAAGAGTTTAAACAATTCCTTGTTTAAAAGACTCTCAAAATCAACATGTTGGGGGCAAAAGCCTGGAGGCCAGATGTCTAAAAAAAAGAAAACTAAGGAGGGCAGGTATGATTATCACATGATACTTCTTAAGTGAGACTGACTACTTTCACGAGTTTTGTATAGGCAATTCTCGCCTAAAGGGCTACACCCTCCCAGCTTTTCTATCAATCATGGTTTAATCCAAGATGACTTCTGCCTCTGCACATTGCAACAGACACAATGTAGACATCCTTTTTTCCATGTGTAAATGTATTGTCGATTATGTCTCAGTTCCACGGAAGTCAATGGGAGTTTTGTAGTAATTGAAATGGAACTAGAGTTTCACCCTAAAAACACATCATCATCAGAATTTCAACTGTCATTTTTACTCACATAATCTTCCAGAATGAGAGGGACATTTTCCTGGCTTCCCAAAAGGAGTTGGAACAGAGTGCTCTTTGATGAAGGATTTTAGAACTTTTTGGTTCTAGCGGGTTTTCCCCCTCAGGCTGTGGTTATTCAGGCCTTTGTTACCTCCAAGGGTGTTGGAGTGCCATGTATTAATTCTGAAGCTCAACAAAAGGATGCTAGGAAGCGTCATCCAGTGCACTGTGCCACTGTGCCAGGCAAGGTTGGTGTGATAAAAGGTGCCTTAAGCGGGGGTTCCTCGAGTGATGCACTATCCACCCAGCATGGGGCCCCTCCCCTCAACTCATCTGCCATGACTTGGTGTTATTCGATAAAGGGAGGGTTTCAGTGTAGATCTTCTTCCTGGGGGGGTCCCCCAGGGACGGCAGTACTCACAGTTTGGGTGTGATGTTCCACGGGGCTCCACCTCCCCTACACACTGTCCACTCGCCAACAGGATGGGCACCAGTGGTGTGGTTTGGTCACGTTCGATTGACCCCTGCTTGCCTAGAGGGGGAACCCTTGTTAGTGTGAGTTCTGTTGGAACTTGTCAGGCTGCCTCAATGAGTAGCCTTCCTGTTGTGGAGACTGGCAAGCTGGACTTGAGTTGGCTGGCATCTACATCAGTGCTTCAGAGTAGGGCGCTTCTAGTTTTGTCCCTATTCTTATTTTTTGTCAAAAGAAATAGACCTCTGGGGAAGAGAGGAGTGTGGAGTTGCCTTCTTCCTCCCAACCTTCTATAGAGGGCTCAAATGCCTCCCCTGCTCTGCCTGTTGGTGTTGACCTGGCTGCACTGCTCCTGTCTGCTGCAGGAGCCTCAGCATGATTGATGCACTCCACATCAGCGTGCTCCCTCGCTCTTCCTGCCTCCCGGGTTCCGGTGGGGCTTTTAAATCTTCCCGCGGTGGCCATTCCAGCTGTTGTGATTGACTCGTTTTTTCCCCGCCAAGAGAACAGCTGATTAAACAACCGGCCTAATGCTGGCTCATGCGTGGTTCCTGCTCCTGCTCTGGCTGCACCCCTACAGATAAGTTTTCCCCACGGGGGTGCCGTTTGTGCGGTTTGGGGCCCACGGGGCCTGTCCTCTCCCCTTCAGGAGCCTGTGGGGGCATCTCACTGCCACAGTTGGCAAGATACTAGAGCCAACATTTAGGGCATTTATGCACATACATTTGCCTGCTCCAATGTGCCAGAGATTCAGCATGTCGGAGCAGACTTGATTAATTGATTCTGCAGAGCATGCAAGCTGACGTGCCCAGCCTCACATTTCATTTATTTGTATAAACTGCAAAATGCATGAGGAAATGACAATGCGCTTTTGAACTAAAACACCTTTGATGTGTTTTAGTTCCAAAGTGCACTGCCACCATTTTCATTTCATGTGCATTTTGCTGTTTATACAAATGTATGCACCATGGCCCCCAGTGCTTTTAAAAGTGCCTGGCAGCGCAGCACAAGCATATGTACAAATGACTTCAGAGTTTTAAAGGAGATGGGAAACGTGATGGAGGAAACTTCAACAAGGATATTTAAGATCTTATTAAAAGTAGGATAAGTATCTAGTAAGCACTGGAGAGTGTTTAACAGTGTATCCGTATTTAAACATTTACTTTATAGACCAGATCAGAAGAACTAGAGAAACATTGCAGCAGATTTAGAATGGGTTTCTGACTCTACTGAGGACAACAGGAGCTTTACCATGCACTTCAATGAGTATATAGAAATGCCCAGGATTTAGACTGAAGGGAGGCTGGAAAAACTGCTGTCCCTCTTGCTAAGATCACTGGTTTAACTCATGAGAGAATGAAATGGAAAAGCTTTCTACTATTATGTATTTAGTTATTTGGTTGAGGGGAGAGAAAATCAAAACCTGAACAAATGCAATAGGAAGAAGAAACCAGTTTGATTAAAGCAAGTGGTCCAGATCTTCAAAGTGTGTAAATTTTTGTAGCTGCACTGCAGTGAAGAGGTATAAGGAGCTTCACTGACTTAGTTCAGATGAAGTTCTAGCCAACTGCATACATTTTCATATGAAAAAATCGACTTAAAAGCTGACTATTCAGTATCAAACTTTTTGAGAAAATACATTGATAAATACAGTAGAGGATTGGTGTCTTTAATTCATTGCACTTTGAGCAGGTTTAAATATATTGCAACTGGGATTGGATCACCTGGTTAACATGAAAACAAGGGCTATACTAATAGTCCTTGGAAAATCAGGTATGATGGAAAGCTTTTATGGCTATTATTTTTGTATAAAAACAGTAAGTCTGTAGGCAGGCAGAGAGGTGGAAATTTGGAAGAGTAAAAAATTTTGTTTACCATCACACAGCTGTAAATGTGATGTAACGTATGGCTAAGAGCATCCAGAACAGTCAATAGAAAGGATTCAGGAAGAATCCAACTGGAAAGCTTGAGATGAGTAAGCTGCTTATACAATTCAGTGTAGCAAAAGTAAAGTAATAAATCTGGGGTCAAATAAAATATGTGCACACAAAGATCATAACCATAAAGCACATCATAGAGCAAGATAAGGATTAAAGTGACTAAAGTCAGACTCAGCACAATGCTTAAAAGCAGTAGCACAAGACAAACATAATTCTTGAAAATAAGAAGAGAAGCACTTGAACGCAAGTTGCAGGAAATATTTCTGACACTGAACAAGAGCACTAATGAAGCCACATATGAAATACCAAGTTGGTTTCAGGTTGTTTTATTATACTACAGATAACTATGACTTTATGGAGAAGTGGAAGGTTCAGCTGATGCCAGTGAGAATGATTACAAGAATCCAGCTCATTTGAGCACAGGGAAAGTCACTCTGTGTTCCACCGACCAGAACAGACAAGAGACAGTAAGATAATAATAATTTTGAAGTACATTCTTAGAAGAAAACAAGGAATGGGCATTATGGGTCCTGGATCAAGGGGAAGCAGTACTCATTCCTCTGGGGGCACCTCTTCCAAGGGTCAGGCACGTAATCTGCTCTTGTCTCAGAAGAGTGTCTAGATTCTCTCTGGGCACGTCTACACATGTACCCGACTGTGCAGTTGCTAGAGCAAGTACTAAATGACTGCGCAGTACTGCACAGTCCCAGAGGTGCATGGGTTGTTTCCAACCCTACCGCACGGTAGCATCGGCATCGTGGTTCATGCCCACCGATGCTGTTGCCATAGCAATGAGCTATGTTGCCATCGCTTGTTACCACAGTGACATAGCGTCTTGTGTAGACGCGCCCTCTGTGTCCCTATTGTATTACTTCTAACAGACCCAAAGTACGTGGCCCCTCTTCTAGAGGCTTTTTCTGGGAACTTTGACCAGGTCTTAAACCATAGCTTCTACAGTTACAAAACAATTTTATGTATTTATCCCTCGGGATATCACACAATCAAAAAGAGAGGCAAAAAGGTGAAAATGGCAAAAGCCTAAATGCATCTGATGCCATCTAAATCTTTTTCTTGCTTGTCTGTTTAAGACGATCCCATTATTGTCTGCATACTACCATTTTGGGAGTTTCTGAGTGGTTTGATCAAGGGTTGCCTTTAAGCCAGCAATACACTATCCAGAACACTCACAGATATTTAAATATTAAAAAAATTAAAACAATCCATGGTCTTTTCAAGGGTTTGTATAAAATACAAATACCTAGGAACTGAAATAAAGCCCAGGGTCTTAGAGATAGAAGATTAATTAAAGCACAATGGAAATATAAGTAGATTTTCAAAGAACTGGGCAGATCTAAAAGGATATACACATAATGGACATAATGACTGACTTAAGAAGGAATGTGTATCCATCTTAGTACTGTTCTATTATCTTTACATAGAATTCGCTTTTACTATTCACCTGCTGCCAATAATTCAAATCAGTCTTGTCAAAGCATTCCTTTTTTGGAAAAAAGATCGGTGCTGTTACACCAATAAATGGTATGACACGCTCTGTGTATAGCATACCTGATATTGTTTTAATATTTGCCCACCAATGCTCAGTCAGGGGAAAAGGGCAGGGGCAAGTGTTGGGGGTGAAAAACTTACCAAACAGCCAAAGGCTGAAGTTCAGTGTCTGGATTTCAGTGTAAACAACAAAATAAACATACATGATATTGATCCCTGTGTAATGAGACTGATGTACTGTATACATCCAAATTAAATTGTAGTGGGAATTAACAGACCAGGTAGCCAACACTGGAGTGAATTTGGCCATGCATAAGTGAGTGTTAGAAAGAACATTTTAAGTATGGGCAAGGGCAAACACTGGAACAGACGTACCTAGAGAGCTGGTGGAATTTGTGGGTTACTGGGAATCGTTTACGGAGCTGGCTTATCCTATACTGCAAAACCTGTGACAGCAAGGAGACCTGCAGCTAAGGGGCCCCTGCATCCAGCCGCTTGCCTCACTCCCACCCCACCCCGCTGCCAACGCTGCTGGCTTCTCTGGGGCAGGGGGGCCCTAAACTATTTCTTGCAGGGGGGCCCAAAAAATTGTGCATTAGCCCTGATCATTTAGATCAGGATGATCCTACCTGAGGTCTCTTCCAGTTTTATTTTATCATGGTTTTCCAACTCCTCAATTGCCTTTAAAAGTTATAGAGTGATTATTTCAACCCTTGCATAGCCACTATATACAATTCCTTCACACACTCTTATTCTGAGCTCGCTGATCCCATAGGAATGACTCCTTTGTAAGTGGGAGGAGAATCAGACGTTTGTGTCTTCAAATTAAAAAAAAAATCCCAAACAAATATTTTTTCTGATTTAAAGAAAATCCAAAGCAATCTGTGAAGGTCTCCTTTTGCTAACTAGCAGCTTTCCCAGTAGTTTAGTATCAGTCTTGTTAATCCTTGGCAGCTGACAAACTGTGAAATTCATCATTATTACCATGGTAAAGCCATGAAATCCCTCACCTATCTCCATGATGTAGAGAAGGCAGTCTTATAAGAATTAATTAATATTAGAGTTGTATTGAGCAATGTGAATTTCCACCACATTAGTTGCTGTAGGTATGGAAAGGTGATGCATGAATTCCCCCATATCTTTCACTTTTCACCCATTGACTGCATGCTCTTAGGATTATTATTATTTTTTAATATGAATTTCTCTTTTTGCTTGAGAGAAGTAAGAAATATAGAGAAGGAGGGGCTGTTTTTGATCAATTTTCATATGAAGTTCCTCATTAAAAGGGCAATACTACTGTTTTGAAAAAAAATCCATCCCTTTCCAAATGATTGATATATGAAATACAATAACAAAATACCACTAATGCATAATAATATATTGGTAATCTGATCAAACTGCACAGTAATGTGGGAGTATCCAATATGGAAAAAGAGGACAATTTTAAAGGAGGCATTTGAGTCTAAGGATGGGATTCTTAGCTGAATAAACATAAAAACAAAAAACTTATGGAAAAAAAAAAAGTTTCTGCTACTGTCCAAGGAGACATGGACTTTCACCAGCATTATCACCTATACATGTTAAGTGCTATTGAAAAAATAGGATCATAGGACTGGAAGGGACCTCCGGAGATCTAGTCCAACTCCCTGCCAAAGGCAAGAAAGACCCTGACTAAACTGTCCCAGCCAAGTGTCTGCTTAACCTGCTTTTGAAGATTTCCAGAGATGGAGAGCCCAATGCCTGACCACACTTATGGTCCGAAAGTTCCTCCTAATCTCCAGCCTAAATTTCCTTTGCTGCAATTTGAGGCCATTGATTCTAATCCTATCCCTTATGGCCACAGGGGAAAAGTCCATCTTTATTCTCTCGGCAATCACCCTTAAGGTATTTGAAGACAGCTCCATTCAGCAGTTATCAATTCTTGCCAGCCCATGAGCGTGCCTGCCAGCTCAGGACTGCTCTGACACTGCCCGACATGCTGCGGAGGGGCTGGCTGAGGCAAGAAGGTGCTCCAGTGTTGGGCTAGCTAGCAGGCAGCCCCTCATGCCCCAGCCAGCCACATCAGCATCTCCGTGTGCAGTTCTGCAGACTAAAATACTCTGCAGCACTTGTAAATACAAGTGCTATCCTGCAGCAGAGTTAATTGGTTTCCTGTGGCCTACTAGGCCCACACACGGAGACACAAGGTATTTACTGCAGAGCTAATTAGTGTACTTGCAGTAAACATCTCATGTAGACTGGCCTCCAAAGCACAGTGATTTGCACTTGTCCTTGTGCAAAACAGGGTGAAGTGCTCTTCACTGACAGGCACACAAAACTTAGGAGTCAGTTTAGTTATTCTTGATTTTTATTTTGAGGCCTTTCAGAGCTTTCTGTGCATGTTGAATTTCCCCTAGAGTGTGCATGCATACAAATGCAGGCCACCATTATAAAAAACATGACCAATAATGTTTATTACCCTTGTTGAAATAATTACAACAATGAATCAATCAAATGAGTATTAATTACATTAACATTGTACATATCAGTTTCCTTGGAAGATGATGTATTGTACGAGATTGTCGTTCTTTGTCAGCAAACATGTTAACTTAAGGTTGGGGTGTTTTATAGTTTAATTTATTAGTGCTTATAAAGAGCTCTATATTCCCAGGTGGAAGGCACTATATGGATGTAAAGTATTATTATTAAGCATATTACTGCAGCCACAAGTCATATATACATATTTCAGTCTACAAATTAAACCAACTGTATGCGATGTTTATCCTGTAGAAATAAAACCACCACCTGGCTTTTTCTCAGTATTAAAAACATCCTAGGAATAGAAATATCATATAGTATGTGACAGATTCATTTTACAGCCTCTGAGTTTACTGTCTGGTGTCCTTTATTTCATTAAGCTGTGGTTTAAAGGAAGATGATTAACACCTAGCAATCTCTGAAAATGCATTGCTGCACATTGTCAGCTAGACTGTGAACTCTGCCAATAATGTCCTGTGAGGCAGCATTATAGCTACCAGGAATGATGGGAAAATGTCATCATAGAGATTTCTTGGACCAAAATGCATTAACGTAACTGCTCTTTTACAGGTATAGCTCAGGTCTGATGTAGGAGTAAAAACACCTCAGAGCTGCTTTCAGTGCTTTCCTTTTCACCTTAATCAGTCCTTCCTCTTTTTCACGCCAGGCTTCCAGTTTTTCTGACTGACATTGCCTAACTCCTTTGCCCAACTCAAGGGCCACCAGGCCTAAATACACTCCCTGCAGAAATCCTATTGGCTCCACTCTACGAATCCCACGTGCTGGGCTCATATACGTGTAACACTTTACTGCACGTGAGAGTAATCTAATGAGGAGTAAAGCATCACTATCTAAACATATGTGGCAATTACTGAATAGTAGATTAGTCTAATGTGCCATCTCCTAGAACGAGTACATACAGGTCCTAGAACACAGAACATTAAACTGAAACACACGTTTAAGCAATGACCGGGACAGTCAGCCTAGGCAGCAGGGTAGGCCACAGGTTAGCTCCAAGCTCCAGGAGGATGGCAGGGAGCTGTCTCCAGCTCTCCAGTTGCTCCCACTTGTATCTCCAAACTCCACACAGCTTGGAACTGATCCAGGGAAGCCAGGACCTGTCCCCAGCTCCCTCTTCTGTCCCCCCAAACTCAGGCCTGACTACCCCTTTGCCCTCTGCTTGCCTAGGCTGTCCCAGTGCTTACTGCCAGCCCGAGGCTGGCACCCAGGAGAGCTTGGAGCTTCCCCTGGAAGCACAAGCAGATTTGTTCCTGATTCAGGTGCATTTCAGACATGTGCCTGGATGCAGTTTAATGCATCTGAATTTTCTGCTCAGAAAAATTCAGACATTAATTGCAAGTGTAGATGCACCTACTGATACCAGGTAGACAGTTAGATTTACTAAGAGCAGTTGGAGTTACAGAAGGCTTGTGCAGGTACTGTATGGTTTCCAGTTACCTGCTCTACCATATCTCATGTACATTGTGTTTATTGCTTTTACAGAATGCAGCCCGTTGCTGCACGCAGGTTTGATGGCTATCACCCACCCAGTAGATATTTGAAACTGATGCACATTTGACAGGGAGGTCAGAGAAAGCACCTAATCTGCTTAACAGTTTAGGGTCAGTTTTTAAAAGATAATAAGGACTATTATTATATTCAGAATAGGTTTACAGAAATGTAGGATGGAACCTACTACTGTGATATTTAAAATTTAGATTCCTCCCGTATTTTACTACATCCAGTCTCCACATCTTCTGTATTTTACCGTGGTGACAGAAGTTAAGGAGGCTAACTGACTGTGATGGTACTGAAATGGGTGCACCTATATAAGGCACGCTACTACACAGTAGCATAGTTTACTGCACAGTAAGCACACACGTCTACATGTGCACATGCTTACCACACAGTATACTTTGCTACTCGCAAGTAAATTTGCTACCGCAAGTGGACATAGCAAATTTACTCACAAGTACTTACAGCACAGTAACACAGACTTGTGCTCCCAGTCATCCCTGCCACAACTGGGCCCCAGGGGCTCTTCTGCTCTGGGCCTGGATTACCTCTATGGCAGCTCCAGTCCCAGGCCCTTTAAGAGCCTGGAAGAATTTTGAGTCCCGGGGAACAACAGCCCTAGAGGGGTCTCTAAGCCTCTGTTGCTCCTGCATAGGCCATGGGTTACCTGTGTCAGCCTGCCCGCACCCTGATACCATTGCCTGACACTGCATTGCCACATGGCTGCCAGACTCATGCCATCCAACCTTGCAGGCTGTTACAGGCTCCTGCCAGACCTGACAGCACCCAGGCCCAGCTGCAGCCAGTATCACTTCATCACACAACTCACAGTCCTGCACCATGCCCCGGCCCGGCAGAACAGGGACAGCCACGTGGAAGCCTAAAATGCTGGTGCAGGAGCCACAATGGCCTCATTACCAGGACCATATGCTACTGCTCAGGCCCCAGCTGGTCACAGAAGAAGACTGGTGACCTTTTGGCACTGTGGGATGAGGTGAAAGTGAAGTGGGAATTCGCATGGGGCAGGCACTCCAATGCCCATATCTATGAGGGGTTATCAGGCCAGATGTGGGAGTGCAGGCACGTCCAGTCAAAGTGGCAGTGCCACATAAAGGTCAAGGCCTTGTGGGCAAAGTGTATCGCCATTACTACCCACAACAGTCGGTTGGGAAGTGCCTGCAAGTCTAGGTCCTTTATATGGCAGCTGAATGCCATCCTGAACCACATGGGCATCATGGGTATTACCCTCCCAGCTGCCAGTCACGTTGGTGAAGGCATTGTGGTGGTCCATGATGTCCTGGAGCACTATGGAGTGAAAGTCCCTCTGGCTATAGTAGTAGAGGTCATCATGGGATGGGCAGGTGACAGGGATTTGGGTCCCATCTGTGCCCTGGGATTCCACAATGTACTGGGGGAATCCCAGGGCACAAACCCCCCCACCACCAGGGGGTCATGCACGTGGAGCACAGTGTGCCTCAGAATGTCCTGGAGGATGCTGCACACCTCCAGGATGGCCTACCACGCAGTTGCTTTGCCCACACCAAAGAGGTGGCCCATGTAGCAGAGGTTAGTCAGCTTCAGCAGGGTAACAGCCAGCCAGGTGTTCGCACGGAGGGGCAACCACACGTTGGTATCCTGCCACTCCAAGTGTGGATGGAGCTGCTTGAGGAGGGCCAGGAAGGTGGCCTGGCTTATTCTGAATGCCTCCAGCCACCGTTCTTTATCTTAGGTGTGCTGGACGATGTGCAGCCACCAGTCCTGGCTGGCCCAGCAGGCCTAGAGGCAGTGGAGCTGGAGGCCCAGGAGGGCAAGGGTGGCCCTGGTGGTGCTGTCCTGAAGCCCATCATTGGTGTTCCTGCCAGGGTCTGGCCACTAGAAGAAGGTTCAGGTGGCAAGTGCATAGCAGCAGTGGCCTTGGGACCGTGCAGTGGGGACAGGCAGGTGGTTGCTGTATGCGGGGGAGCTAGCAGAGCCCAGATAGCCATGGGCAAGCTGTGGGTTGGCATTGTGAGCCAGCAGGAGCAGCATGACAGCCAGCCAGAGCCTGGAGCATTAGGCATCACTGCCAGGGGCAAGGACTGGAGCAACCATGTCATGGGGAGCTAAAGCCTGTGGCGCAAGAGCTGCCATGTGCTTCCCCTGTGCTCTGCATGCTACTTCTTGTCAGAAGTGCAGCTGGGCAGGGAGTGGCACTTTCTTTTAAAGATGGCCTTGGTGGTGTTGGGGGTCCACTGCAGTGTCCCAGAAAGTGGGAACAGGTTGCTGCTGGAGCAGTAAATCTTCTCCCATGTCCCTACACATGTAGACACCTTGTAGTGTTTACTCACGAGTAGTTTACTCACAAATAATCTGGTTCTGCATCGAATGTACATGTAGACATACCCAGTTTACAATCTTGCTAGTGAATATCAGTCTATTTTTGCTCTGAGTCATAGCTGACCATAAATGTTTGTTCTGCTCTGAAGGACATCACCTTTACTAATAAAAATTAGCCAATTTTTCTACTGTAAGTACATTCTGGCTACCTGCCGAGATTTAGATTAGCTTTTTTCCGCATAGACTTTTCCAATACTGGGATCTATTCTAAACCAAGCAAAACACAATCTATGTACCTCTGAGTGATGGCAAATTAGTCACGAAATGCCAGAATGACTAATTTCTCACTACAGCCGTTCTAGCCATACAACAACAGCTAGTGATTTTTAAATACACTATTGCTGTTATACAAATGCAAGCCAGTCATTAACTGTCTGTAACAACATGTATGGAATAATTGCTTGCTTAGATTTTTACTTTTATTTGACAGGGTTTATTAGATAGATTTTATACTTCTAAAATCAGAGTAAAAGTCTATGGAAGCTGAGCCTATATTAAAATGCAGTTTCATGATAAAATAAAATATATTTATTCACATCAAAGAGCTTTAATACGACTCATTTTAAAACAAAGCTATTTATACATTTTCATAATTGTCTTTGGTATTTTGGCTAAAAACCAGCTACCTGTTTTTTTAAATATTTAAGGAAGAGGTTCCCCCCTCACAGCCTGTTCACTTTGTGCTGCTGCAGTGAGATTATAATGCTAAATTTGTGAAATTGTAGTAACTTTAATTCTAGGAGACAGCAGGCATCGTGAATACAGAATTCCCAGTCCAATCTGAGGCCAAACAGAAGGTTCCTGGCTATTCTTTAATCACATAGCTTCAGCATTTAGGATAGGAGGAAAATCAAACATTTCTGCAGAAATTCATGAATATCAATGATAACAGTTTAAACAAATCCAGAGTAGAGAGGATTCTAAATGTAGCTTCATATATTTCATTTTGCTAATCATATTTTAAACCAACTGCTACTTGCCTTTCTAAGATGTACACCTCTATGCCAATCCTTTATGCAAACTCTCTTCCCTCTTTTCCAGTCTCCCTTGCTCCCTGTTTTTGTGACATTTCCACCCAATCACTCCAAAGACCATGCAACAGACTTATGATAAACAGAATTGCAACCTCAGACAGTAAATGGCAGGAAACTAAAACTATTTTCTTTTCTAAGCTGAGCACAAAAAAGAAATAGAAAAATAATCCTGAATTCTTTTTTTTAAAGAAAATATATGAGCATTAAAGCTCATTTGGAAGTCTCATCTTCAATAAGTAATTCCATAAAGTTAACTAAAATATTGTTAACTTTATTTCATGAAACAACTAAGACTTTTCAACGGGGATCTATATGTGTGATTAGGAATATCTGTGAGAGGGGAAGAAGGGTCATTATACCTAAATCGGTTTAAAAAGCTCGTCAGAAAAAAAGCAGCGACAAACTAGGGAGATGAGATAAGAACCAATAAAGTTTGAAAGCCGATTCCCTTATTTAACCCATTTGGGAGAGCTCCTCAAGTAGTAGAGATCAGCTAAGCAATTGCCATTATTGTGGAAAGGTCTGGAGGTATGCAGCATGAGGGGACAAAGAATGAAATATCAGCCTGTTGGACCTCGGTAACTGTTGCAACTGGTAAGATCCAATGAGAAAGTCTTGCAGATAATAAAGAGTCTAAAAGAAAAGCCATGGCTGCCTACAGCAGGGTAAGCTTGTTTCAGAGTTTTTATCCTAGTGCCCATAATACTGTGAGGAAAATCTGGTTCAAATCCTACCTCTAGGTTGAATTGCCACTTCCCAGAGAAAAAAAAATGTACCAGAAAGGAGTAAGGATGCTCACATCAATCCTTTAGTCATGGATGCAAAGGGATTGATGTACTCTTTTCTCCCACACGGAACAGAATCCCTCTTGCTTAACTCCACACACTCCTGCATACTGGGAGACCATTGGGAAGACACCACCATAAGTATGCAGACCCTACATTACTGCGGCTGTCTTGGGTCCTTGGGAGGGTCGAGGTATCAATCCAATCTTTTCCTAAGAATTTCTAAGATGAAGCTTGTTTCCTCTAATTTCTGCAAATGGTCAATCCACTCCTGCTACAAACTGCCCAGTCTTCACACCCTTTCCCAGTCTAGGACCTGGATTCAAGTGACACCTTCCATGGGGTCTAATGCAAGGGTAGAAGGGGTGACTGTTCTCCTACCCTGCAGGATAAGGAACTATCATCAGACTCCCTGGCCACTTCCAGATAAGTGCAGATGTTTGATTCCTTGGGGAGAAGTAGTGGCAACATACCTTGTGGTGCTGCTACTTATCCCCGCAGAGCCCTTGTGCCTTGTGTGCTCTACCATGCATCTGGTTACCCTGGGTGGGGTAGACGAGGATGGAGCCAGCAACTGTGCTGCCCCCAGCTGCCTTACCTGGGGGTCCTGGGGATGGGGGAAGCTTCAGCTATGGTGCTCCTGCAGCTGGGAGCCTGGCCAGCAGCCAGACGATGGCTCTGGCTGGCCAGGCTCCAGTTTTGGATGGTGTGTGCTGCTGCCATTTGCTCCACCCCACTTCTTTTTCATGTGGGATTTTTGACCCCTGAGGTCTTCCAGGATCACCTCCCCTGCCCCCCCACACACACTCTGCAAGGTAGCAGTGTGGAAAATGCATGATTGTGTCGTGTGTGGCACTGCAGACGGTTGTGCATACTGCACAGCTGTGCTCATCTGATTTGGGCCCCTCTGTGTATGGGTGTAAGATACAATCACATCCTATGTAGATTCTTACATGCTACCCATTAGACATAAACCAAAGCTTCTATTTGCATTCAGTGGGACTCCACATGTAATTTACTTGCATGAATAAATGCTTCTTGTACTAAATGACAAAGGTGTCATAAAAAACGATAGCATATGATCACATAAGTAAGGGCTCCACTGAAATGCATATGGAAGAGGGTCCTGAGGTAAGGTTGAATGAGCAGCTTCAACAGTCCCTACTTCGTAGTGATTCGCTTTCTTCTCTTAACAGCCTAATATTCAATAAAGGATATTAGTTGTGCAAGGGACATTTTATTTCTGGAAGGCAACAGGTTTAAGAAGCTGCAGTTGTGTCATTTTGCCATGTGTAAGTTGATGAATGTACAGTTCCAAAGTCTCATTTTCTTGTTATGTGTTTTCTGATGATGAAAATCCTTGGTTTACTATGTACCATGTGGTTTAAACAGGTGCCTGAGAATTTCAGACTTCTTTTCAGAGCTGAAACACACTTTGACCTCTGTGAAGAGATTGCAAAAAAACCAGCATCTGGAGTTTACCTCCAGCAGGTTTCTGTCAACTGTGCCTTTATTAAGAGATCTGCTTTCACAAGACATATTGTTATCATTGCCACAGTTCTAGTGATGCACAAGAAATGCATAGTCACAGACACGAACCTAGCTTAAGAGTTATAAAGGAACAGTGTGGTACACAGTTTTCATTTCAGATAATGAAGAGTGTGCAGCTTCCGTATCAGGTCATCTTTGTTCCCTGTTTGGACGTTCTCTGCCCCAGATGTATTTTTTGCAATACTGAATCACAAAAATCCCCACCAATTCATAAAATTAATCTTAGCATATTATCTGAACCTGGTGTATCCATGAGCATATCACAATTCCTTTTACTTCAGTTATTAGAAGATACTTGGCATATTCTCTTTAAAAATCACATTGTAATTCATGGATTGTGAACATTTCTGTGCAAATATCTGTTACTCAAAATCTAGGTTCTTTTGATTGGTTGTAAATGGTTACATACGCACTATGCTGATGTTGTGGCTCCTAATTGGTTGAATGCACTTTATACCCTGTGAGAAGGGCACTTTAAAATGAGAGAACCAATGGAACGCTGAATAGAGTCAATAAAAATAGCAGGTAAGCATCATTAGAGATTTTTTAGACAACCCTGGACCTTTTCCTTTGGTATTCGCATAGACCTTGCCTGAGGCATCACACCTAGACAAAACTGGCCTACTAGAAAATTTACTGACTGGATTCAATATCTAATTTTTATTTTTTGGATGGAGTTCACACACAAGGTAATTGTTCATGCGTAACCATGCTTGCAAAGCTGAAGTCAAAGCAGGTTTGATTTATTTGGTTGCCTGAACTCTGGCATAGAGAAAAGGACTTTGGAAATCCCATGCCCCCTGCTGTTTTAAGTAGGTTCAGGGTGCATGATTTTAATATATACTACAAGTGAATAATAAAGCATAAAACATTGCAATCGGCCCTTTGTGGACCATATCAGTACTAACATTACTGTGGAGTATGCAGACCAAGGAGGGGCAAGTGAAAATTCACTATTGGCACAATTAGTCACTGGCACATTTTCAAACTATTAGCCCCGTACTCATTTGTCCCTTAAAACTGCCTGTGTTTGTGGCCTGCCATCGTCCAGTTCCTCTAAGAACTTCTTTGGGAGTCACCCTGCGTGCGTGAGAGCCAGGTGGCTTGCAGGGAAAGAGGTTGGAGAATATGAGCTTTCTGCTCTGTATTTCTCATGGAGATGGCTCACAGATGTGGGCTCCTTCCTCCATCTCCAAGCAGAGCAGTTGGCCAGAGAACACTAGAATCACGATTCCCTGGGAATAGTGATCGTTTCCAATCATTCACCACTGAGAAGAACCAACAACCTCCATACTCGTAGGCTGTTTGAACAATTCCCACCAGGGGACAGACTCCTCATTTCCTGTCCTCTCAAACCCAGGGCAAAGAGGAAGCACTTTTTTCACATTAACTGTGATAGGGTCTGTATGTCCTGGGAGTCAATAACATGAAAGATTATTCTTTTTACAGCATCTTTAGTTTCTTACAAGGCATCTGTTCTTCTCCTTCTGGTCTTTTAATACCCCGTTTATCTAACATTGTGGGAAGGGAATGGGGTCCCATGTCACCCTCTTTGTAGCCAAATACTTTTACCCTTCGTTTCCATCTGTCACTCACATAGGGATAGGGGTTATGTCGTCAGGGGTTGTTTTTTTTCATGGACAGTGCTTTAGGAGCAGTGGGAAGAGCAATGCCATCAACCAAAGAAACTACAGTGAGTTTCTGCATCTCAAGCTCCAATGGATGCACTGGAAGCACATGCTGAAGGAGAGAAACAGGCCTTGATCTTGGCAGGTGTGAAATACGCTGGCTCTGATCCAGCAAAGCACTTCCACTCATGCTTAATTTAAATATAAGTAGTCCTGCTGAAGTCAATGTTAATGATAATGATGGCTCTATTTCTGGTCATGTTACCTTCCTGAGTCTAATTGCATGATTATATCAAGTAGAATTTGATCCAGTTTTAGAATGAAGGTGTGATGTAGAGATACAAAAGCAATTTAGTGGAAGGGATGACAGAGCTAAATATAAACTAACCCACTCAGGTAAAAAGCTGTGACCTAGCTTGGGGACAGTCTAGTGAGCGCAGCACAGAGCTGCTTCTGAGCTGCCAGATCTGCCTGAGAAACAGGGTAAATTACTCCTCCCTCAGCTCACAGGCCTGTCACTAGACGGGTAGCCATCCATAAGCTAGGTCTCTTAAAAGTAGCTCAGCATGTCTTCACTGCACCATACTTGGGTTTTCACAGGGAGATTATCCTTTGATAAGGGAACAATATTCATTATTATTGGTATATATTCAGGGATAGATCCAGTGGAGGTGCAATGGTGCAGTTTCTGCACCCCATTTTAATTTCTCCTTCACCCACTTTAAAATGAACTGGGAGGAGCAGCAACATTTTTATTCAGGCAGTCCTGTTAGAGTCAAATGGCCCATTATCATCTCCCTGATTCCTGCTAATCACTTTATAGGCGTTAGCAACCTTCTAGCTTTGTTAATAGTTTTCATGTTTCATTATTCACATTATCCTTTCTTCTGTAATCTTGCTGTATCCTGGCATTGCATAGCCTTGCAGACTGTTTTTAGGTCTATCTAAAAACCTTAAATTAGGTATGGTAATATTAACTCAGATGTAAAAATGACTAACAATGAAGTACTGGAGGCTTTGCCAAGATGCTCTAGAAGGCTATTTTTTGTTTAATGCATTTGGATAAGAGAAGTACGCTTACCCATAATGACTACAGGATTAATGATACAATACCCTTTGACTATTTTTGCCTAGTTATGTTTTTTAAAACTTTATATACAATCTAGCAAATTAGTGCACATTTCAATAGTTGTGTTTGTTTTTTGCTTTGACCTTAAACTAAATAATATAGTGCTAGTCCCCTACCATATTACTGAGACTTCTAGTTTCTCTTTTACTAGAAAAAAAAATGTTACCTCAAATGTGAATATGTGCCACACCATCTGTACCTCTCTTTTCAAAATCCTAGATCTACCCATGTATTTATTTTTATATTAATGCAAAAATCCCAATCTGAAAGAGAGAGACCTCATTTAGCTAAGCAGTGGACAGATATATAGAGAAAATGTCACTTGTTTCAAAAGTTTCTGGATAAAATAGATTATGATCTACGTGTAAAATGGGATAAGATAAAGGAGTATAATAAATAGGGGAGGACAAGGTAAACTGTTACGATTAGCATGATCAGCAGACATAACAAAATTCTGTCTCTGTGAGCCCGCAGCCTTGAAAAGCGAAAACTCTGGTTTGTGTTCCCAGCTCCACAATGGATTTCTTTCGTAATCTTGATGATGTCTCTAACTGTTGCTGTCCACTAATTTTAATTTACCTATCCGTAAAGTGAGTGCAATAATAAGACTTTGAGTTTACATGAGGCTTCATTAATTAATGACTGTAAAGTGCTTTTAGATGCTTATCTGAAAGATGCTATATATTAGGGCTGCAGAATATATTTTATTATCAAGTGATAAAAATCTCTGAGCAACAAAAATAATAGCTTCTGCAACAGCATCAATTTCATATCTAATTAAAGGTAAGCCAAGTGAAACAATGAGGTTGAAATAATCTTCTATTGCTTAATAGGGTAAAAAAAAAAAATCACAAATCTGGGAAACCATATTCCAGTGTTTACTCTAATCACTTGAGTCCTTCTTAAGTACAACATCGCTATTATGCGCCTTACATATTGTTTTGACATGCATGTACAGTTCCTTGCAATACGCTGGAAAATCTCTCATGGAGTAAATTGAAGAGTCTAAATAAACAGAGAATTAAGCGAATCTCCCCCTCCCGCCCCCATTTTAGGATAAATTCTCTGTTTTTATTTTTGTAAAATACTTCCTTAGAAGAGTTGCAGTGAGGAGGAGATAAAAACTTTCTAATCTTACAGCTAATTAATTGTGTAGTAATTGACTTATTGTTGATAAACATGACAACAGGACAAAACAAAATAATATCCTTCTTTAACCACTTCACAAATTTTAATTCTACAGGCAGT
Organism: Caiman crocodilus; assembly: GCA_030014935.1. Lineage (NCBI taxonomy): Eukaryota > Metazoa > Chordata > Crocodylia > Alligatoridae > Caiman > Caiman crocodilus. The sequence continues at coordinate 146,031,295 of JAGPOW010000261.1, read as the reverse complement.
CCTCGCACTGACAGTGGGTTACGTTCCTGGAAAAGGCGCTGTAACTGGAAGCGATGCAAGTTGAATCTGATTTTCCCATAGAAACAATGTTATAATAGGGGGTTGTGTTCCTCACCAAGCACCTGATGCCAAAGTCTTTATAGAAAAGATCATAAACACAGCTGCCAGGGTGCAGCTGGGACCCGCCTGCCCCAGGACCGATTCCCATGGCCTGTCCCATCCCCCAGGCAGTGGTTCTGGCACCACGAGCCTGTACTGAGCAGCTGGGTGCAGTGCCTGTCACCATCACTGGAGCACTGCCTTTTCCTTTTATCAGTCATTTTT
>JAGPOW010000261.1:145997638-146019005 GCA_030014935.1 Caiman crocodilus | reverse complement strand
TCTTGATACTGGAACCCCATCTCACAGGCCAGGTTCCATTGACCCTCATCACCTAGCACTCTCAACTGCTGCTTGGTAAGCCTGGAGTATCGCATCAGGAACCTAAACATTTCGCGTTCCTCCGGTGTCCTCTGTGCTGGTTGAAGTCGTCGCCGTGTTGACTCGTGTGCTCGATGCTGCTCTGGGTCGCTGAACGCTCTTTGACTCAGCTTTACTAAGGCTTGCAGTCACGGTAATGCCTCAAGAAATCACTTGCAGGCTGTCCGGCTAAGGGATTCAACAAAATTCGGAGAATAACCTCAGCTCTTCCTCCGTACACTTTGACACAGGCATTGATACTTGCCAGCATAACTGGAACAGCTCCTGGATCATGCAGGTAACGGTGAAGCCACAGTTCCTGCTGCTGGGCTGGTGACAGTCCCAGTGCATGTCGTCTCAGGTTCCACGTACAAAAGGACACTCCGATGATTGCTTGTAAAATCTGCTCCACACTGACTCTCGATGATCCTCCATCATGCCATGCATAGGCTCTCTGGCTGCCTTGACCTGCAACAAGTGCTGGAAGCAAGATTGGCCAGTAAAAATTGTACCTGACCATACTGACATCAGCAGCATGTCCTCCGCTCCATGAGGTCCATCTAACTAAAGAACTTGCCTCATTCCGATCCACAAAATCAGATCCGAACTCCACAACCAGGGGTCCGATCCACACAGCCAGCATTTCTGCTCTTCTTATTCTACACCTTTTACACAAGGCCTAAATCTCAGTCCAGGTCCTGACATGATAGGTGCTGGCAGTAATGCAGGCCTCACTCATCACTTGACCCTCCGTTGCCACAGGGTATGTGGCTGATCGAGCTGTCGCTACATCTGGTGAGAGATTCAGTTGTAGGATGCTTTTCATTGGTTCTTGGTTACGGCTCAAGGGTAAGCCTGTTGCCTTCTGGTTACGGCCCAGGGGTAAGCCCATGGGAATGTCTCGGGATGGAGTAGCTACTTCCACCCCGATACTCTGGGGTGGAGTTGCTACTTCCGCTCCGCCATTAGCTCCGCTTTTTTCTTTTTCCCAACCGTGGCGGTATTTCTGGGGTGGAGTGGCAACTTCTGCCCCGCTGTGGGGAACTCCGCCCTCCTTCTCAACCCCTCCGTGGCGGCCCCCTTCCATCTCGCCACCATCTTGCGATAACAGGGGATTCTGGCTCTCCACAGCTGTGACCCACTTAACTGCATGTATGACGCGCAATCTGGCTTCCAACTCAGTCCTTTCCCGTAGAAGTGTTGTCACCATGCTGAACATTACTCGCAGCATTCTCCCCTTCTCTAACACCGTGCCGGTCTCTTCAGATATGAAGCGGCTTTCCTCCGCTTCTCCGTGGAGCTCTGAAAGCTCCGGCTGCCCCAATTCCGGTAACAGCATGTCTACATCTATTAGCGTTGGTCCTTTGCTCGCCTGCACACAGTGCACACAGCGAGCGAACTCCTGACTGAGAGCCGCATCTTCCTCGCTCGGCTTCTGCTTAGGTGAGGACTCGCTGCCCCCTTGCTCCTGGGGTTTAAACCGAACCCGCTCACTCCCCATTACACATCTGAAGGCTCTCGGGTGGAGGCTCACTTCCCACTCTTTCGCTGAGTCCCCATCTCCCTCGAGTGAAAGGCAACCGCTCATAACTCTTCCACCCATTCCACCTGCTTGATGGTAAGCGATGTGTGCTTCCATTTCCACGGTGTCTAGCACGTGGCATTTTCCACTGCTCCAGGGACAACCCTCAACTAATTCCAGCTCCATCATGTCTTCCCGGAGTACTGATAATCCTGTTTGTGACTCCATGTGGGAGCCGAGAAAAGCTGGCGGATTGGGGCCGCTGATGGAGTGTGGAATTAGAGCACTAGGCTCACAGGTTGTTGGAAGCAAAAAAAACTTTACTTACAGTCCTTAGACTGTAGGCACGTTCCTTGAAGTTACAAAACTCAAACAGGAACTCAGGCACATATAAGCTCTCACACACGCAGTGTATGGGGAGTCAGATGTATCCGGCAGGGAATCATTGTCAGTTGATCAGGCCTCCTTCGTGGCTTGGAAACTCACGCGGATCTTTCCTCATGCATGTTCCAGCTCTCCTCCAGTTTGGGCGGGCATCGCCCAAGCCTCTTATTCGGTCCGCTAGCCAATTGCCAACCAACACGTATGCATAATTTAACGTGAACCAATCGCAAGCATGCACTTGCTGGTGCAGCTGCAAGGTTTTGGTGGGCTCCGACCATGCACCGAAACTTTTCCCGCACTACAGAGGTAACTCTCTGCTCCCGTGCTCATAATGTGCTCAACACAAACTGTGCCGAGGCATCTCTTAACCATTATGCACAAACAGTAAATACATTATTATTTTTTTCATCAAAGCGCACTATGAATATGATAGTTCCTTCCATTTCATGACTTACTTCTGGTGAATTGCTTCCAAAGCAACTCTGTGGTCCTTTTCAAACTGGTTTTGCAAACTACCCAGTTAAACACAAGTTTAGCAAATATTTCCTGGTATTTTTATTAGGTCTTTTGACTTTTGTAGAAATGTTGTGATTTGATACATTTGCTCAATGCAGAAATAACAGGGGCAGGGGTGTAGGTTTTAGCCATGCTGGTCTAAGGACATAGGCAGACAAGGTTCCTTGGTTGAATTTGATATCTTTTATTAGACCAACCCAAATAGGTGGAGAATAGTTATAAGCAAGCTTTCGGGTTCAAAAACCCTTTGTCAGGCTAAGGAAGTTTCAGCAGTTGGTGTGTGCTCTTCCTGGATGTGTCAGTCCAGAGTGACCCCACTGAAATAACAGGTGGAAATTGGTCCATTAGAAGCCAAAACCTCATAGAGATAACATACTTTTTTGTGAATATCAGCTATTTAGCTTCTCCTTTTTTTTTCTCAGATGCTCAACATATTATATATTAAAATGTTCATAACCAACTTCTTTAGCAAATAAGTATTTTGTAATATTTTATGATGGTGAATGATATTTAATTGGTGAAACATTTTTGAAAACTTTAAATTATCTAAATATCACATCTAACTAATCATGACTGAGAGCTAGTGTAGGTCAGTACACAATATGGTGGATGGTACTAGAAAAAGAGAATCAGGTGTCTGGAAAGATGTATTTGGGGGATAATGGATTAAAAATGTATGTCTGAGAAGATAGCTCCTATACTCCTAAGCAACTGTCTCTGGCTTGAAAATAAGTAAGAATACTGCCTCCCCTGTATGTTTTAGAAAGCTCTGTTTCTTACAGTTCTGTTTGTTTTGTGCACTACCTACTTACCAAGACTTGGATTATATTCTTATATCTACCACACTGTTGTTGTGATATCAGGTAAGTAATTTAGTATAAAGTTTTAAAATTGGGGTGCCCAAAGATACATTCCAAAATTAACTAGACTACTAGGAAGAAAAACCATCAAAACAGCCCTCATGCTGTTTTTTACAGCTGCGCCCAATTCTCTAACCCTAATGTATTGTTAAATGGTTGCTTGTATATATCTAGATGATAACAGTGACTTGGAAGCACAAGAAAAAGAGTGAACTCTCAGCAAGCTCTGTGCCAGGGACAGTAACTATAAAGTTCAGGAGTTTGTAAAAACACTGCAGAAGAGAACCCTAACTTTGGTACTATAACAAGATCCCAGCCAGGGGTGGACATGATGCCTCAGGAGCCCTCTCTGCCCAGACCAGCATAAAAGAGCAAAGTTTATGAGTGCTATATCCCTTTCTCCTCACCTGTCACACTGTGATGAAGTGATCCTTTTAAAAAAAGCAGGCTTCTCCAAGGCTCCCCAAGTCAGATCTCCACATGAAGGTCAGTGTCGTTGCTCATTCCCTTAAGGACCAGTTATGTGGACTCCATTCTCTCCAATGCCCATGCCTTGCAGAGCTTACCAATCAATTACTTACCATCAATCAGTTCCCTGGGCCCTCAGCCCCAGTCTCAATGTAGTTGGCACTTGGCAGTATTCCTCTTTGTGCTCTCTCTCTCAGCTCCTCCCCTGGCCCTGGGCTCTCTCACCCCTTCTCTTCCCTGTTCCTGGGCTCTGGCTTTAATCCCAGATCATTGTCTTTCCTTTGCTCTGTTCCCAGGCCTATTGGGACCTCCTCCTCCCCTTAGTCCCTTCGTCTAACCTTCAGAGTTTCTTCAGGTATTAAACAGGAGCACAGCTGCAGCCCTGTTTTGTTGTTTTTTTGCAAAAAGAATTATGTGTGCATGTATATTTTTTTTTCTAGCAAAAGACTGTCCTGTGGCTGCTGTGGTTCACCTCACATTCAACTAAGCACATCTGTCCTAGACTGCCTGACCACCTCAGGCCTTGAGGTTATATGTTTCAAGCCCCGCTCCCTTCTGGTCAGGTGACACTAATTTGCCACTGCCACACCTGCAGGCTACTTCTTAGGCATCCTGCCTTCTCTTAAAGTAACAAGAGTACCAAGCTTCTTGTTACAGGTATTAATATGCTATCTGGTATAAGATATTTAACTGTTGCAGGGATCTTTAAAAAAAATAACAACTTCTAGATAAAAACGTAAAACAAATTCAGCTGCATATAAAGTTAGGGAAACATCCCTGGAGTACATTGGAAAACAAAATGAACAAGAAATAAAGGTGGGTAATGAAGCTGGAGCAAATTCAAAGCAACCATCTACAGCCAAGTAGAAGTATTGTGAAGGATGTAGAAATAGGGTTACCGTATTTCCAGTTTAAAAAAATATGACAACTGTCAAGAGGGGTGGGTAATATGACTGTAGGGGGAGAAGGGCAGTGACAGCTTCTCCCAGGACCAGCAGGCACTCATCCCCTCCACAAACCCCAGCCACACACACATACACACACACCCCCACCCTTGGATAGTCCCCAAGCCCTGTCCCTCCAACCCTGCCTTCCATAGCTGCATCCAGCTGCCAGAGCTGCTCGTGTTGGCTTGAAAATGGTATTTAAAGGTTTGTTTCTTAGGAATTGCCTTATAGGTATAGATATATGCATTGTAAGTGCAGCCTGGGTATACCCTTGGGGCATGTGCTGTCCTCAGTTGAAAGGGATGGGTGGTCAGTTATTATTGTTTACCCAATAATAAAATAGCTATTAATATACAATACAATAAGAATATTTACAAATAGTTAAGGATCATAAAAGGAACAAATATATATGATAACCACAGATAAATACACAACCAACTAAACACAAATAGCTATCAATAAAGTCACACATCAACTAAACGACCCAACCTGAATCATCTTAATATCATTACAACACTGGTATATATAGATATAGATAATATAAAACTCTCTCTAAATACAACTGGTTCCTACACAGGAGGCACAAGTCTTCCTCCCTTCTCCACACATTTTATTGGCATTCAGCATTCTCTCAGGGTGGAGAACCTGGCATGTCCCATGTTCCTGCTGGGGGGGGTGGGGAGGGAAAGGGGGACTAATTTCCCAAGTACTCACAAGCCCAAGGATCCACCTGGGAGGGAACTCCTGGAGTCCTGGGTGCTCTGTTGTGCCGCCCTGGTCCCTGCCCTTCAAATCCTCCATCAGGGCCAGGACCACCTCATGTGGGTCCCAATGCCCACTTTCACCTTCTGCCATTTGCTGGGGCTGGGACCGCCTAGTGCAGGTCGTGAAACCCATACCTCTAGGCTCCTGTTGTATCCACCTAATGCCTCTGCATGCTTGTTCTCACACCAGGGAAGCAGTTGCAAACTTGAGTGGCCTGGTACTGCTCCAGAGTTTGGGACATCATGCACTGCCATATGCACTGGGTGGCCCACTGGTCCTCCAGTGTTAAAGGCTCGAGACACTTCTTGTGGCTCCCAAAGCCTGGGATCCATGCACCTAAATGCTCACCGAGATGTCCAACCACCTGCCGGGGTTGTAGGCTTCAGCTCCTGCTTGCAGCTCCCAAAGCCAGGCTCTTCCTATGTGCTGTCAACAGCCTGAGTGGTCTCACACCACTCCCAAGGCTGCTGTTCTAGTGGCAGCTTCACGAGCCTGGGGCCTATTGTCCACTAAAGAGGAGCTCCCCAGATTTTCATAGCTCCATTCTTATGAAGTCCCTTGCCACATCTCCCCTCATGTCAGACATGCTTCTCTTTATATACTTTTCAGGGCTCCCTGAAGTCTTCTAGACCTGACAGAGTGGCAGTCTACAATCAGATCTGGGGAGCTTCTCTCCCTCTTCTCTCAGCAAAGGGGCATGACTTCATTCCTCTTGCTGCCTCCTGATTGGTGGATGGGCTGCACCAGTCAAACAGCAGATTTTCTAGCCTGGGACTCAACCCAAACTCCACAAGGTAAGCCTGATATATAAGCGTTTAAGTGGGCAGCAGGGGTTAATTGATTTATAGAGAACTTGGGTCTTACACACAGAGTTCCATATAGCCCCTGGAAGCAGACAGGTTGTCTAGCATGATAAGGCCAACAGATGGACACAGCCTGAGAATTGAGTGAGGCATGCCATAATATGAGATCACAGCCTTCAAGGCAGACAGGTTGTCCAACACAACAAGGACACATAGCCTAGAAAAGAGCCTGGGAACCAGGGGAGCATGTACCATACTGTCCCATAACACAAGTCCCATAACACAAGTGACACCAGCTACAAGGCCCCAGAGCAGCGGGGAAACCTGAGTCCCGGTTCTGGGGGAATAGACCAAATTAGAAGAAGGTCTCGAAGGCTACATGGATGTGTGACCACAAAGAGACAACTAGCCAGAGATAGCCACAGATGTAGAATCATCAGGAGTCATAAAGGGAGAAGGAGAATACAAAAGCAGAGACTTGAGAGTAACAAGGGTCTCTCTCCATTGCTCTCTTGCTTTGACCCCCTTTCTCCTCCCTTTTCATTTCTTCCCATTTCTCCTCCTTCTCCTCCCTGAGAGGGGTTCCCTGTCTGCATCCCGCAGGAAGGGTCCCCAAGGCCACATGGCCAACCTGTCTCATACACCCACCGGAGGGGGGCTGTAGGCCTCAGCATCCCACCTCCAAAATAGTGACATACCATGCTGACATCTGACACCTAAGAGACAGCCTCAGAGTGGAGCCTGAATCCTGACCAGATGTACTTTGATTCTGATGACAGCCCTAGGATTTGGTAGCTATACAGAATCATTTGTATTGTTTCTTTTTTGTTATCATGGTGTATCAATAAATTTGCCTCCTATCAAATGGAAAGGTCGTGGTTGGTCTGGCGGTGGGTCCCCCTGCTCCAAACAAGGTATCTGGATCCTAAATCCAGAGCCAGCACTCCCACCACCCTGCCTGGATTCATGCCAGCCAAGTGGATGTGCATTCCCAGATGCACATGATGCCCCTGCCTCCAATTGCTCTCCCTCTGTTCCCTCCAGCTTCAAGCAGCTCCTTCCTAGGGCAAGACGGGAAGTGCCAAGAAAAATTTTGATGCTGAGCAGAGCAAAATCCTCAAAATTTGTTGATAATTTTAAAAAAATGCCTGGACTGTGATGGGAGGACCCAAAAAAGGATGTCTGGAAAACCCAGATGTATGGTTACCCTATGTAGAAACACAGGGGCAATGGCATAGCCTCCAACTGTACACTCCAAACATGCACCAGTTGCACAGACTGCATCATCAGACAGAAAAGTTGTTCAGGTGCAGTAATGGAGAGCAGGATAAATAAGATATCAAAATATTTTTGAGACTTTCATAGAAGACATGGAGCCTGTTGACAGTGAACAAATGAATGGCACCAGCAAAGAGCAGCAGCAACAGACACTTACTTTGCTACAACAAAGGCAGGAGTGGATTGAGAGGGGGTGCAATCCTCCCCGTTAGCTATGCCGCACGTGAACTGTTGGCTTGGGGAAGGCCAGAGCCCCTGCTCTTGCAGGGCTCTGGACCCAATAGGGCAAATGCTGGTACTGCTGCTGGCCCCATCCTTTTACCTGCTTCTGATTTCAGTAAAGAGTAGAAGGGTAGAGATACTGAAGGAAAGTAGTGCCTGCACTGACCAGCTAGTGAAGTCAGAGCTCACTATGTCTGTGCAACAATCGAAGCGAGGGGCTGGCACTCCCCCTACCCCATTCCTGGATCCACTACTAGAGAAAGTCGCTATGGTCATGGCATCTTGACAAAGTTGTTTCCTAAAAAAGTTCGTGCCCCTCTGAACCATTCAGTCTCTAAAATGCTGTCCAACTCTACCTTTACTCTAACAGTGACTTCACTCTAACAGTCCAGTTGCCTGTGGATAAGTGCTCATGTAATATTTCCACTTTCACTACAATAAGCACCTTATTAGGTGGTCCCAGCAGAAAGGCCAAGGAATGAATAGACATAGATGCTTAACAAGTCATTTATTCCCTTATGTCATTGGCGTAGCCATATGGCCAGAACAATGTAGAAGGGATCATGTACACATTGTGGCATTTAATCCTAATTAATTTAAAGAGGATTAGAACATTTACATTTTTTAGTTTGGTGCATTGCATCTGTGTTTGCATGCACTGGGCTTTTGAATGAATTAACCCTGGTGTGCAATTCCCTGTAAATTCCACAGAGGGAGCCAAATAACAATCTACCCCAGTGCTGTCTTTCCTACTGAATTACAGCAGGAGGTGCATGTTCACCAGTAAACCAGTAAGTAATCCCCTCCCTCCACAGCCCCTGCACCCTTTGGAAGCCTCACACGAAGCCCCTCCCCCAACCCCAACCCCTGCCAAACTGTGGTCACCCCAAAACCCAGCCACTTTCACCCCCCTAGGCTCCATGCAGTCTCCAGCAGGCGACCCCATTGTGGGAATCCCCATGCCAAGCCAAATGTATCACCCCCACAGCCCCTGCTCCAAATAGTGTGAACTCCCATGTTAGAATGTAATGTAAATATAGATATGATTTTTTAACTATATCATACCAGAAATATATATTTCTATGAGAAGAGAGGAGCAGGTGCTGCCCCAGCTCTTCATCCTCCTCCACATCACCATTGACAATTACGGCTGTTGGTGGTAGGTGGTGGTGTGTTGCCAAAACAGATGTGCCATGAATACTTATTATAAAACTTAATGGTGTAGTAATAGTACAGTGTGGGGGTGGGGAGGTGGGGAGCAAAACCTTGGGTCCATCTGACAGTTGTTAGTTTTTCATGTTTTAGGACTACGTTTCTCATCATTCCCAGGCTGTCTGGGCTTGGAACGCTTTCCTTGGGAATCCCTGACAGGGCTTGCTTCCTCCCTTCCCTTCTCCCTGCCCAGTGATGCCATGACACCGTGAATAGCTACAGCACATCAACACTGTGTGTTTTGCACAGCATGTGGCTTTGTGAAATGTTGGGGTTAATATGGATTGCACCCCCCCCACTATTTCCTTCCCCCTCAATCTTTCCATCCATGTGTCACCATGTTAGCAACTTGGTAAACAATTATTGTGTAGTAAATGGAGACCTTTTTTTTAACCCAAAAAACGTTCTTTGAAGTTGGATATAGAAGGTGGGTAAGATGCAGCTGGATACAGCAGACATTTGTAGGAGGATTTTGGTCCTCCCAACAGCCTAGCCAAGTGCACCCCTTCTCTTCCCCTCCCCCAAAAAACAGAGGCCTCCTGCAGGCTGTTCATATCACCCCCCACCTGCCCAATGAGAGGTTTAATTAACCCTTCACAGGACATGATTCAGGGTGGCTAGGTGGTGTCAGGTCATGAGCTATGCCCCCCGAAACCAATGCCAACTTGCAAATAATAGTCCCCAGCCCAGTCAAGGCAGCTGCTCCAACCCCTCCCCCTATAACCTGCTCATCCTCCACTCCCCATACTTTCCCCACGCAAACTGAAAACTTCTTCTCATTACTTTTCACAAAAATGCACTGCAGAGACTGATGCTTTCTGTTGTAAATAGGCAAAAAACATATAACGAAGAACAACCACTGCTAGTTGTTGGCAGCATCCATAATACGTACTTTCAGGCAATTCTGTTCAAGGGCCACCAGACCAGCTTCTCCATGTTGATATTGTCTCGTGCCACGTGCTGCCTGTCCACATCTCTGCTGGCCACTGCTGACACTGCCTCTTGCACTTTGTCAGCCCACAACTGACTGAAAACCTTCCTCCGGGTCTCACAAATATTGTGGAGGATATAGGCTGCCACTATTAAGGCTGTGGTGTTTTCTGACATCAGGTGGTAGACCCACAGCAACTGTCCTGGTAGTAAAAACAATTTCAGTCGGCATATATATCAGATTAGTAATGCTTACAGAATGTTATATTTCTCCAGCATTTGTCCTTAAGTTGTCCCATAGTTAAACCATGTACATTGATTATCTTTTCCCTGGTTCAGCCTGTCCTGAAAATCTTCCACATCCATCCAAGCGCTCTATGCCTTGTTTCTTCCCTTAAGAGCCTTCAATTGATTAGGATTTTTCTTAATTGCAGATTATAGAAGTGCGCAGCCAGAAGCAAATCAATCAAGATAGGCTAGGGACATGAGGTAACTGAAAAGCGATTCAGGCACGTCTGGGTAACAGAAACAACACTGACCATTTTTCAGGGTTTGCTCCTTTGAGTTTAGCTGACCGAACTCTTGACATTGTGAAATTGCAGCTACGTTGAAATTGCAGCTACGTTGAATAGGTTGACCAGAATTCACTTTGTTTTTGCATTTGAAGTAAAGCGCCTTGATACCATCAGTTATAGAAAACAAGGAGGTAAGGAGAAAAATATTGTAACAGCACATGCAATTTATGAACTCAATAAAGGCGAAGCACAGGCATATACCTACATTAGTTATACACTGGTACCTAACTAACTGTGTATACATGCAAGACAAAGATTTACAGGAAGACTATTGTAATATCCATGTAGTATGGGGGGAGGGGAAAATTATGGCTGTTATTATATTACAGTGACTTCTGGGAGTTCCAAATGAGATTATGGCCCCAGCACATTACCTACTGTACAAACACATGCAAAGAAACAGTCTCTGCATTGGAGAATTTACAAGGTAAATAGACATGACAGGCACAGCTTGGGAGGGGAAATGATACCAGAAATGTGAAGTGACATAGTCAAGGCAACACAGTAGGTAATTGGCAGGCAGGAAGCTGAATAAGGTCTCCAGAGTACCAGACCTATACTAGACCATAGAATTACATCTAACATGTCCTCAGGAAAGCTAGGCCACAAGTTATATGTTTTGTTTTACTTCCAAATGCCAATTCATGTATCTTTACTACAGACCCAGTCCTACAAACACTAACACCTGCCAAAATTTCTACACTCCAAGGAATTATTCACATGCATGAACTTGGGCGTGCATTTATGCAGGATCAAGGTCTTAGAGTGGGGTGGAAGGTGGAGTAAAAAGAGAAAAATATGGAGAGAAGAAACTAGTCATTCTAGAGCAAACAATTTGCAAGGATCTTCCCTTGCATCTATTTCCATATGTTCAATGCGTAGGTTGTTAGGTTGTTTTTTCCTCCCTGCTAGCGTACTTTTATTGCTGAGCCTGCCATTCTTTCCTATGCAGCTGCAATTCCTGTTAGATTAATTTGTTGTTTGGAAATGTTTTTTGCATGACTGGGCATCCAGCTAGTAGAGGATGATTGTCCCCTGGAGCTCTGCCTCTCTTCATCTCATCATGTTATATAACTACCTCCCATCTATAAAAGCTGTCTTCTTCTGTAGCGTGCTTACCTCACCCCTCAGGCCACAGCTCCTTCCATTGACGACAGCTCCTTAGTATTTGTGCCATGTTTCCTTCTCTTTGTGTTTAAGCTGGGAATAAAGTATTCATTTTCCATTGAGCCTTATTTCCATTTCTCATGATGATACAGCCTGGTTGAAAATTTTACTTAGAAAGACTTTATTTTTCATCTGGGTGGCTTCTTGTTAGATGATACAGATTATCCTTTGGAAGAGAAGTGTATTATAGGAACAAGATGAAAGCTGTGACGCTCATGAACAGAGACAGTAGGGAGTTCAGCACTTACAATAACATGTTAACATTAAACCTCCAAAATGGTTCATAGTATATTTTTCCTGAGTTTTTTTTTAACTTTAGCACTCATTGGGTATGTCTATATGAAACATTAGATTAATGCACTGCACAGTAAGGCTTCAACATGTATGTGCGCAGCAATCACTGCATAGTAAATTAGGCTAATGGACAGTTTTCTATTATCTGTAAAAACAGGCACCCCAACAAGTGGGATAGCTCCTAGTGAGCTTTTTTGCTGGGCAGATTTGCTCCCAACAGAGTGCATGTGTAAACATGCTCCCAGGGAAGGCTCATTGTGCAGTATTTTACTGCACAGTAAGCAGTGTAAACATAGTAAGCATCTAGTGTAAGCACAGTAAGCATACTGTGCAGTATTTTACTGCACAGTAAGCCTCTATCACATTAATAGTTCATGTAGACACGTTCATCAAGGGGGAAAAAAATTCTGTATACAGAGTTGATAAATATACTCCATAAAAACATGAGAAGATGCCTATTCATAGAGAAAACAATATCACCCAAAACATTCTAGGAACCAATCCATGATTTACTTGACAATGCAGTCTCACAAATATATAAAGACATTTAATGAATGGATTTAGCTGTCTGGTTTCGGGACCTTTTTAACCACTAAATATTTGCTAATAACTCACTGCTGGAAGAGATCACATTGCCAGTGTCATAAATCAAAGTCTCATTATGAAGAATATTTCCAATATGCTGCCCTTTATGTGAAATCAAAATCATTACCATACTTTCCTTGGACTAAATGTTGGCATTCAGCCATGGAACAGAAACACAGCCCAAATTAAATTTAAAAATTTATTGGACTGCTAACTTTCTATTCAGAAGGACGTCCGTGATAGACAGAGAGAGTGGGGTGACATCACCTACGGCTATGCTACAATTACATTCTTTTCAACGAAGGGGAAAAAAAAGAGAAAATAGAAAACAATGCTGATCACCCCAGCTACTCAAACTTTCTTCCCGTAACTTTAATGCTGTGCTCATTAAAAACAATAGATTTGGGAATAAATTAATATAATGTTTGTACATTATATAATTAATGTACAAACATATAATGCATATAATATATATATATTATATGCATAATGCATATAAGCAAACATATAATGTTTGCTTAGGCTGATACAATCTGCCTGTTGGAAATGGTAAGAGAGCAGTGCTGTCCTAGAACCACCCAGGGACAGGCATTATTTTCTCTGGTATTCCCTTTCTCCAGAGAATAGTATTCTGCACTACATGTGTATTTAAGGGGCATTTTTTCTTTCACCCTGAGTTTCACTTTGCTGGAGTAGACCAAAGATTTAACTACATCTCTCTTGCTTGCTCATTGGGATAGTGGACACATGGTCCTTGCTTACTTGTCCACCCAGTCCCTGTCTCAAAGGTCAAGATTTTAAGGCTGTGGGATAGGAGACTTAGCTGACCCTATTGTCTTATCCCAACAATGGCAAAATCTGAATTTCATCTAATTCTAGCTGGAGGAAAATGTTGCCTATCAGACTTTTTTGAAAACTCAAAAATTTGAGCCATGAATTGAAAATCTTCTTAGGCTATTTCCCTGGGAAAATATTTTGGTATTTCTTTAATCTTAAAGGTGAAAATTGGAAAAAAAATTGGGGATGGGAGCCTGGAAATGAGGGTGTTAGAGAAAAACCATAGACATATAGGAGCAGCTATATTGAACCAAAGCTGTAGTCCCATATCCTAAGTTCAACAGTGACCAGTATTGGTTCCTTCACAAAAGAAAACCTTTGTTAGAGAAAGCATTCTTTTAATTTATAAGTATTGGAGTTTTGCTTAGTATGTTAATGTTCCCTAAATACTTTTATCGGATAAAATATTTCAGTTTCTGTTCAGTGTTAGAAATAAGAAAAAGCATAGACAATTTCTGATTTTTTTGTTTGAAACTCCAAAATACCATATGCAGTAAGCTATATCCTGGATCACAGTGTGCCTTAATAGTCTCATGCTAATACTGTGTGCTCACCAAAGCCTTTTTTGTCTGAAAATAAGATAGGCCTTCAGGATCCCTTACTGTGCATTGCTGCCCTATGATAATAAACTTCAGAGACAACAGTCTCTGGACTCAAGCATAATGTGCTTTAGATGTTGGTTTGGGAATGTGTTAGTCAAATTGGCACAAAAGGTATTTCATGCCCAAATCTTGCTAGCTATGTGCCAAATTTGTTCAAGTATCTCACTTCATTTGCACAATCCTATTACTGTCATGCTTCACTCAGCCATGATAAAAGCAGACAGTGATTCTTTAATGTCTTTAGAGCTTGAAGAACTGACAGAAGCAGGAGACTTGAAAACAATAGGAGGACGTCAAGAAATAGTCCACGATGATCACATGGCATATTATTCATCTAGGGACACGAATGTTACTTTGCAGGTGAATACTGCACCACTGGCTCCAGTCCTGATCATATCATGAGAACCAATTTGTAGTCCTATGGGTTTTCACTGTACATTAGGAGATAATGTAAAAACCTGTTCAAACAGAAGCTTGGATGCAGAGTGCCTTTCAAGATAAATTTCAGTAGAGTGAACAAATGATGTCTCTTTTTATAATGTTAAGTACAATAGATATGTCATTGCATTCAACTATGTTTCTTCTTCATAAACCAGAACAAGAAAAATCCCCTTTTTTTGTTGTCTCCTGGAAAGGGAATCATTATACAACACAGGTCTTTGCATATCTGATGGCAAGATTCAATTTTAGACTCGTTTGATTTTTTTTATCTTTAGCAAATGTAATCCAAAGCCCCAAGGAAAATTGGTGAAATTGTTCCCATTAACTAGCTTGTGCTTTTTAGGGCTGTCTTTCTTTTGGACTCACCATTGAGATACCATCATGTTTCTACGCGTCTGCAAACCAGAGGGAATAAATCCTGGGGAGCAGTATATGAAGGGCAACATACAGCACTCAAAACCAGGGCAGGAAGAGTGGCTCCAGGAAGTTTTTTCCTGGCACTACAATGCTCCTACCACTATTATAATCTGAGTCAATGCAGGTAACATATTTGTTTTGCCACACGGGAAGGGTTCCTGATCAATCTAGCTAGGCACCATATGCAGAGCACCTCCTTGAAGCTTGCCCTGTTTGCTAATTTCAGGTCTAGTATCCAGCACACATAACAGAAAGTGAGGGCAGTTATGTTTTTCGTTTCCTGACCTAAAACACAATTGGTCAGGTGGCAATAGTGCGCATGTTAGAGAAAGACAACATAATATTTGTGAGGTATGCAGTTTTTTGCACCTTTACAACCTGGTAATAGTGTCATTCCCCAACATTAGGAGAAGTTTGGTCCTAGTGCCAGACTTGAGTTTTATGGCACGTCCCTATTTCTAATGTGTGCCAAAACAAATTCAAACCTGTCTACCCCATTCAATTTTAAAACACCTGTATCCACAATCAGGAAAGTATGACTCAAAACTGTCATAATATTAACATTAACTTTTTTTAAAAGTTGCCTGTAGCCAGCCCAAGCTTTTGCTCTTTACCCAAGCAGATCTTTATTCCTGACACTGAAACTGGACATGAGAGACCTATTTGACATTGTGACCAGTGAGGGATTAGCAAATTGGATTTCTCTTCTGGTTAATTTTTAACTATTAGCACTACACAATTTTAATGGTTTAATATTTTTGTTTGTTTGCTATTTCTCTACAACACATATATTTAAAAGGCTTTTTGCATTAGATATGAATTTCGGCATGATTTAACTTTCATTTTTGCTTGCTTTTTACCAGTACTACAGGTTCTTTTTAACATCCCTTTATTTCTCCTATTCACCATAGCCATAGATCATATCCTTACATGTTGTGTCACTTAATAAAGAGTATTTTTATTTCGGACGAACTTCTTTCATCTTACAGGATTCCAGAATCATTCCCAAAGTGTACGTACAGTAATATCACTTCACCACTAGTGGAATGCAGGTGCTGGGATGACAGAACGCCAGAGCAGCTTAATAGAACCTGGCAAAGCTAACACAGGTTAGCACAGGAAATGCCACTGGATATCAAATGTAATTGCAACTGGCAAGTAAACATAGGTAAGCAGAATACAATTATACATGTTGACATTTGAACCCACGCAAACTGTGAGAGTTTGCAGCGAAGCCAAAAACACTTTCCCCATTCCACAAAAAGGTTCCAGCTTGCAAAAACGTTCCTGAATTGAAATGGAACAACAACTTTCTAAGTATTTTGTGAAGAAACGGAGAAATACCCCCAAATTACAAGTGATCTGTTCAAATGGATATTTAAGTATTTCTAGAATGTGAAACCGCCCCCGGGGTAGACACAAGAAAGGGGCAGAACTCGGAAAAGCCAGTGTCCATGGGGTCAGAGAACTTACCTAGGGTATGGAAGACTAGGTTCAAATGCCTTCTCCCCCCATTTGGAGGAGGGACTTGAACCTATAACTCATGTTGCAGAACAAGGGTGACCAACCTGCGGCACAGGTGCCACACATGGCCAAGGCAGCCCCTGCTTGTGGCACATGGCAGACTAGGGAAGGGACAGGCATTTCAGCAGCAAATATGGCAGGAAGGAGAAAGTTAAGCAGCAAATTGGACAGAAAGCAGAGGGAAAGAAACAGAAAGCAGAGCAGCATATCAGGCAGTCAGCACAAGGCTGGGAGGGGAAACAGAGCAGCAGATCAAGCAGGGAGAGCAGACTGGAGCAACACCTGGGGAGGATGCAGGGCTAATTTGTGGCATACTTGCCAAAAGTTTGACCCCCCCATACTATTCCAAAGAAACACACTAATGATATCCCTATTTTAGAGTTATTCTCTCTCTTGAATTTCAACCAGCATTCCCTCCAGGATCTGACTTCTGTTTTGCCCCATCAAAACTATTTGCTCCCATGAAAAGGTTTGGTTTTGACAAATCAGCATGTTATAGCCAAAACAAAAATGATCCAAAAATTCCCAGGTAATACTAGCAAAGGGATCTTTATAAAGACAGATAGTTAAGATTTTTGTTTTACGTCTCCTTAATGAGGAAGACCAGTCTCATGAAGCATCTCATAATAATAAGCTGGACTACTGACAAAAAGAGGAGTGCTACCTGCTAAAATCTCCAACTTGACTTCTGGTTTAATTGTGGGTTATCTTTGGAAATCTCCCTTCCAAATTCTGGTAGAGTACCAACTCATCTCCATTTAATTATCAGGGGGAAACAGAAAAAGATGACAAAGAACATGATCAGCAGGTTCCAAAGAATCCATAAAAGGCTTTGCCAATCCATGTGTGGAATATGAGTTTTGTTAATCATCATAACACTGAAAACTGCATCATTCAAATCCCAAGGTCTTGTATCCTTAAGCGCATTAAGGATGTCTAAGCTGCTGCTGTTGTGTTGGACTGCTGTCTTTTTAGTATAATTCTTGCCTAGACCTAAAATAGTACTTCAGAATCACAGTTTTCATTAAAAAACTGAATTTAAGTGTTTGCTATTGACTGTAGGGAAAACCTGAAAGCCTGAACTCAGGCAAGACTATATGAACTCCTTGATTCTGCGGCTGAACAATTTGGCATTTTTACAAGATGCCATAAAAATCAGGATTTTTGATTCAGGATTTACTATTTTGAACAAATCAGGTATCTGGTTTTTTTTCCCTGCACTGTTGGGACTTTCCTACAGCTGCTTCATGTTCTCTACCTTTCCTTGTAAAAAGGGTAAATTGCACTGTTCTGTGGAGCAGTGACCCACCCCTGAGGTAGCGACATGAGTTGACTATAAGTTCCAGGCCAAAAGAGGAAGAGGAAGTTTCAAGCCAGGCTGTAGAGACCGCCCTACAAAAGCCGAGGATGAGGAAGTTCAGTCACTATGAAAAAAAACCCTCATTCTTGAAAATAGTGGTCAATAAACTTTACATGAATAAGTAGTATTTTCTCCTATAGCAAGAACTGTTCATTTTTGTTGGAAGAGTGGAAGTGAAGAATAAGCTGTATAATAAATGAAGCTTACTGTGAGATTTTTTAATCGTTACCATGGAGCTTGGTTTTGTTGTGCTGGGATCACAGGGAAGCTTATCCCGAAAGTGGCTGAAGCTGGAAGTCAGAAAACCAGCGGTCTTCTGCTCTAATTGTAGTCTGATGCCTTCTATTAAATTCACGTGCCTTGGAATCTGTTTCCATTCCCTAGGGCTTGATTTTCAATTGTTGTATCAAAGGAATTACCTGAAAAGGAGATACAGTAGATCAAATTGAGAGATAGGGTGACTTAGGGATTAATAAGTGAGGTTCAAAACTTGCTGATACCAATGAGCAAATCCTTGGGACACCCCAATGTTCACAGGAAGACCAGCAACATGAGCAAGGTTTAGATACAGATGATTCACCAAATATGTATCCAGCTTAGATCTGGGTGAACATTTTCTAATGAGTTTTGGTTTTGGTCAAAAAATGACAGTTCACTGGAACAATCTTAAAGACATCAACTGAAAGACCCAAGCTCAGATCCTTGTGTTGTCTGATTTGGAGCAAGCAACTGAAATCAGGCCTCCTATCTCCCCTTTATGTGACCAAAGGACTCTCACCTTCAATCAGCTCTTCTGGGGCATCTCTCTGGTATTTTTTATGACCAATGTTGACAGGTTTCTTTAAAGTCTCATCTCAATATAGAGCAAAAACAGATGTAGAAACCATGAATTATGGGAACACATAATAGCAGCTTTCCAGCTGGTGCCAGTCCAGTGACTCACATGAGTTATGTTTAGGTATAGGATAATCTCTATCAAAATGTTCCTATAAGAATCAATTACGTTCTGTTTTGTGTATGTCCTGCTATCAATATTGTGAATATAGACATTTATCACTTTCTTCTCTACAGTGCAAGTTTCTATAGGTCATTCAGATATTTAGTTTAGTTATCAACACTAGTAAATTAATATTATATCTCCAGAGGCATACTCTGCTTCAATGTGAGTAGCATATAGGCTCTCTGCCCTTCAATGCAAATGTGACAGGTGGGCAGGACTTCCGGTCCCGCCTCCTTTGCACCGCCCCCATTTCCCCTTTTATGGTGTGTGAAGTCACCAACTCCACCCCCGACCCCGGTCACTTGGTCCGTGACATCAGCCACTCCGCCTCTGACCCTGGTCACGTGGTGCATGACATCAGCAACTCCACCCCAGACCCTGGTCATGTGGTGCATGACATCAGCAACTCCCCCCATGGCCCCAGTCACATGGTACGTGACATCAGCAACTCCGCCCCTGACTCCAGTCACGTGGTGCATGACATCAACACCACATGGTTCATGACATCAGAAGGACAACCCAGACAGACTCTCAAAGCCCAACCCCTCATGCTGCAAATATGGGGTGGTAGGGTGGTGGTGTGACCCCTCTAACTACCGGCCCTGACACCCCTGACCAGTTGGCAGGGGTTTGACTCTTTGAGATGCCTAACCCTGCTGGGGAAGAGCCTGTGAACAGGCAATTGGGGGAGACCCAGGACCTCGAAGCAGACGTTGAAACTTTGGAAGATGGTATCTTTATGCCTGAGCCTGCGTGCAAAGTCAAGGTCACTACAGAAGACAGATCGGTAAGAGACTTGGAGCATTATTGTGGGGGCCTTTGGGTTGTGAGGTTAGTGGTTGGGATTCACTTCATGGCACATGTGTGTTTGGAAGTAGTTAAGGACTGACTGAACAGCAGCTAACTTATTCTTTTATCTGAATTCCCTTGCAGTTAGATGAAGCCTTTTTAAGGACACCAGAAAACCTCCTCACCAGTACACCAGAAGGAAGTGTATGCTTCTGCAGAGAACAAAGACCGGATGAGACTGAAGAGGTAAGAAGTCAGCTCGGCATTGAATCTACAGAAGACAGATCGGTAAGAGACTTGGAACGTGATTGTGGCATGGGCAGGTCAGTGGCCTATCAGGGCTGCTCAGCAGCACAAAGCAGTGGGGGCTGGGGGCTAGCTCTGCATCTTTGTGAGTGCAGGGGGAAGGGAGAGCTCTGATTTTCTATGATAAAAAATCCAAAATCAAATGCCAAAATCTATAGGTATTTAGAGTTTATTTTATTGTAGTGATTGAGGCACTGGTAGACTTCCAAACTGTATTAAAATTGTAAGTATATCAATAAAACATTGTGCTTAACTGATACATGTGTGTGTGTGCATGTGCGCATGCACTCATGCATAGTGGCATTTCACTTGGATCATGGAAAAACATGGATTTGGGGGTTTTTAATTGGATAATTTGCACCAAAAAAATTTATTAGATAATTTGTGCTTTTTAAGCAGAGAAAACCAAGATCCCTAGTAATTGCCAATTAATTAACAAAATACTTTAGTAGTATATAGGCTCTCTGCCCTTCAATGCAAATGTGACAGGTGGACGGGACTTCCAGTCCTGCCCCCTTTGCAAAGTCCCCTGTCCTCTTTTATGGTGTGTGATGTCAGCAACTCCACCCCCTGACCCTTGTCACGTGGTGCGTGACATCAGCAACTCCACTCCTGACCCCATTCATGTGGTGCGTGATATCAGCAACTTCGCCCCTGACCCCAGTCATCTGGTGTGTGACACCAGCACCACATGGTTATGACATCAGAAGGAAAACCCAGACAGACCCTCAAAGACCAAACTCTCATGCTGCAGGGCGGTGGTGTAACTCCTCTAACAACCCACCCCAACACCCCCGACCAATTGGCAGGGGTTTCAGAGGCCTCAGACCTCCCAAGAACAATGCTGAACCAATTGGAATGATTACAGTGGGAGTGGGGTTTAGGTGGCAAGCTCACCAGGTCTATCTGCTTTCCCAAACTTTCTCTGTTTATCTGAGACCGTGCTAAGGCAAGCAAGGGCAGCTATGGATTCTTTCACAACGCCTGTAGGCCCACTCACTACACCCCCAAGATGACCTTATAGAAAGCGTTACCATAGGAATAGTTTTGAGGAGGAGACCCTGCTCCATCCCCAAAGACTCTTTGAGATGCCTAACCCTGCTGGGGAAGAGCCTGTGAACAGGCAATTGGGTGAGACCCAGGACCTCGAAGAAGATGTTGAGACTTTGGAAGATGGTATCTTTATGCCTGAGCCTGCGTGCGAAGTTGAGGTCACTACAGAACACACATCAGTAAGAGACTTGGAGCATGATTGTCGGGGCCTTCGGGTTGTGAGGTTAGTGGCTGGAGTTCACTTCATGGCACGTGTGTGTTTGGAAGTAGCTAACTTACTTATTCTTTTATCTGAATTCCTTCGTAGTTAGAGGAAGCTTTTCTAAGGACACTGGAAAACCTCCTCACCAGTACACCAGAAGGAAGTGTATGCTTCTGCAGAGAACAAAGACCAGATGAGGCTGAAGAGTTAAGAAGTCAGCTTGGCATTGA
>JAGPOW010000261.1:145987040-145997538 GCA_030014935.1 Caiman crocodilus | reverse complement strand
CTTCGAAACCCCTGATTATGGCCATCCCTTGCAACCGATTCATGATGCCCGGGGTTATCTTTGTAAAACAGGCCAGCAGAAAATTGGGTGGCGAGGGTGTCATTGCTGTAGTTGAGAACTGATTCAATGAAGGCTCGGTAAGGGTAACAGTTGTTGCTCTGGCTTATGAGACAGCCTCCCAGAGTGACATTCAGGTGACTGAAGACAGAAGCCAGAGGGTAATTCACCAGACCCACTGCAGCCCAGCATCAAGATCCGTTCCATCACCTTTTACGATCTTGCAGCAAAGGTACAGCAGTGTGTTGTTCAAATCCATGTAGTCTTCGCCATTTCCAGCAATGAAAAAGTCAAGGGGGCTGGACTCGGTAATAGCCGAGAGTGGGGGGATCTCAATATACAGGCTTTTCTCAATGCAGGTCTGCGTTGGGGCTATTTGAAACGCGTCCAGTTAGGATTTGGCACATTCTTCGGATCCGCAGTGAACAAAGGTTATGGCGGCTAAAACATATTTCTGTTTCCTCTAGGAGAGCACCAATTCTTTCTTCCAGGCTGCTGCTTGTTTTTTTGTCTGGCTTCCCCGTCAACTTACCCTCTTTTTATGGCGTTGTGGAGGTCCTGCACGTCCGGAGTCCGGTACGTCTCTCTTGCTTTTAAGGCTCTTTCTTTGAATATACATGAGGCCGGACCCCTCCTCCTTTGCCGGCTTGACCACTTTATCTAGGACAGCTCGGGAGACGTGACCAATCACATCTTTGGCTATGTTTTGTGCTGCATTTTTAGCGTAAGGCTTAATAATCTCCAGACCCCTTCTCAAAAGTGGAACGGCTTTTCTGAAGAGGCTGCGAAATATACCTCCCACACCAGCCCCATTCATCAGGGGTACCCCATGATATCCGAGAAGGCCATACCCAGCCTGGGCTTTATAATAATTTCTGTACAAATTAGGGTCCCCATAGTTTTTTACCATTACCATTGTACTTTTACTTATTTTCAAATCTCCAAGTCTTCCGGGGGCATAGGTGTAGCTTAACGATCACCTTACCAAAGTGAAATGAGACGTGTTTGTTCTGATCCGTCTTTATTTCAATGCTGATTGTGTCGATGTGACGCTTACTGATGGGGACGTAATGTGGGTTGTCATATGTGATGGTGACAAACTCGTTGTTGCTTCCATGGACAGGGACGCAACGTAGCAAAGGTACTGAAAACTCCCCAACAAGCTGATGTTCCACAATGTCCGTGTAGACATACAATGAACTGAACCCTCCGGTAATATCAGGTGGGAAGGATGGTTTTTTAACAGAGACTCCAGGTAGGATTCCCAAAATATAGGCTAGCTCACCATGCATATAAAAACTATAAGAGTTATCTTTGGCTTCAAGTCTCACTTTCCCGAACATTTGGTCACAGCTCATAACTAATTCAGGCGGCGTAGGTTTGTTGGTGATTGTATCGTTTATAAGATCCAGTAACTCTGTGATGAATGTATAATACTCCTGAGGCAGGATGTACCCCCATTTTTTAGTCTCAGAAATAATTTGGAAAGAAGTGTCTTCGTTGATGTTGTTCCAGCTGTGTGGGTATTGTATTTCTGCTAACCCTGTCTTCCAGTTCTCCAGCAGATCCAGAGGTTTAACCAGTTGTATGGTAAAGTTTGAGCTGGTGTTCTGTGGAAAAATGCTGAAGCAGGCATTGCTGGGTAAAGTAATGTAAAAGCCACCATCACACATCTCAAGCGGCTCACTGAGGTACCCCTATATGTTACAAACTTGGGAGGCTTCCACCCAACTGTTAAATTTAGACGGCTACCCCAACCATATAACCAACAACCGCTTCTTTCTTCCTTTTCCTTTTGTTGCTAGAACTTTTTCAACCCTGTGAACTCTGTCCTGTTTGGGATTCCCTTTTTGTAGTTCTTCAGGGTAGAAAGAACCCTCAATAGGTTCATCTTTGTATCTTTTAGGCGGTATACGGGCTTCTGCACACGTCTAAGGACTTCATCCACTATTCATCGGTGAATGTTTGTTCATAACCTTTTTCAAACCGCTCTTTGGCTCTAGACACCCTCACGCACCACGTGACCAGGGTCAGGGGATGGGGTTGTTGACGTCACACACCATAAAAGGGGAAAGGGGGCAGTGCAAAGGGGCGGGACCGGAAGTCCCGCCCACCTGTCACATTTTCATTGAAGGGCAAAGAGCCTATATACTACTAATGTGATTTTTTATGGCTAATCATGTTCAAGTGCTACAAAATGCACCTATAGTCAGTAGATTGTGTACTGAACCTCTCATATCTGCATTAACATTTCTTGATGTGCCTTGACATCTTGACCTTGCCATCTTTTGCCTGATAATTTTCAACTTTTCTATCTTTCATCCTTAATTGTCTCTGCCCTAGGAGTTAGACAGCACATCACCTCTTAGAGCACTTCAGGGAGAACTCACAAAACTGTCATTGTGTCACAGTGGGGTTTTCAGCTGTTTTTCATTTCTTCTCAGATATAGTGAAATGTTTTCCAGGGGCAACGTTTATTGTAATTATATAAAAATATAACTTATCTAACGGGGGCGAGTAGTGATGCACTGAACTAAATGCAGATACTGGGTTATGTGGCTTTCTCCCAAAAATAATGGTGTCCAATGATTATGGTATATTTCTTTTTTATATGATCCAATCATAATGCTAAGAACAATAAAGATGCACCAGATACTATTTTGTATTTAAAATACATTCACTCCATAATACTGGTACTCCTGCAGAGTTCAATTATATGGATTCCAAGACTCAATTATGAAACTCCTAATTATTATTTGCAGATGTGCAAAATGACCTGCTTGAAATTAAGAACAACTAAAACTCTATTTATTTCCTGGAATGTACATAAGCTAAATGTGTAATTGAAGTTGGACTTGAGGGGCATTTATACACTTGGTCTGGGAGTGAGGGGAAGGGGTGCTCTAGCTAGATCAGCTCTGAGAACCACTCTAATTACATGACCTGAAGTGTTATGTTTATCAGTGTCCCTGTGATGAAAGATGGCGGCAGGAGTACTTTGACTAAAGCTTGTTCAACAAGCTTATTTAAAGCCCCCCCGCTTCCATTTTTTCAGTGTAGGGACACTGATACAGGTGATATTGGAGTGTGTTGGAGCATGATAATTACTACACTCCAGCAGACTAGATTAATTGCATCTGCTCCACCATGCTGTAATTATAATGTATTGAAGCAGCCTTGCTGCACTTTTATAGGCACCCAAAAGTCCCTCCATCCCACAACAATAGAGGATGTAGAATTTCAGCCTACATTTTACTATTAAGTTTTATGATTCATTATTGAGATTGTTGAGTTTAGTCACAATCTGAAGTTGCTTGGTCCCCAGATTGTGGGAGCAAACATTCAAAGATGTGTGGAAGAAAGGAGGTAGAGAGGAGAGTGAGAGGAGAGTTAATAAGGACACAGAGGAGTAGATGGAATTGGAGACCAATCAGGCAACAAAATTTGCAATGAGGAGACAACTGAATAGTATGAACCTGAACCTGTTTGGAAATTGAATGGTGATTGGAAGATGTGGGCCCTATTACACAGTAATTTGGGGAATCTCTGGAGCTCTTAAACACTGGATTGTCCACATTAATACCTGAAATAAGTTTTAAGCACTCATTATGCTGCTCAAAGTTACACCATTCCAGGGCAGGATTATCTGTGATCTGTATTACCTAGCTCATGTTACACTAAGAAGAGTAAGTCTTAGTAAGTCAGGTGAACATCTCACTTACTCAGCAAGCAGAAAGCATTTCCCCTTCTGAGTTACTTTCTTTACAACTGAATCTATCCCTCTCAAAAAACACGCCCCCCCCTGCTCCCCAGCTAGCCTGGATCTTACCCGCACCCCACTCCATCCTTCCCAGCACTCCAGATCCCCTCCCACTCCTTTCTCCCCATGGCTATGTCTGTCCCAGGAAAGCAGGAAGGAAAGGTTAACCTTCCAGCCCAGCTGCCACCACTGGCTACTACCATTGTTACTCTTCGGGCAAGCTTAGCCTGAAGGAGAGCAACAGCCCAGCAGCCATGGCAGTGGCAACCAGGCAGGTCCCCAGGTTAACCCTTCCCTGCTTGAGACAAAGAGTGCAGGCAGCCACAAGTAAGCAGGGCGCATAGGTGGATTAACACACAGGCCCACAGGACCCACGCCTAGGGGCCCCCTGGGTGCCTGGGTTCCCTTGGGAAATAGAAGGTTTCCCCTTGCAGATGGGGCAGCATTTTAGCCTGCAAGGGGTCCTGCTTGGGGCTGTTAGGACACAGCATGTATGCGTGTGGCCAGGAAAACAGCCAGGAAGCATGGAGAGCAGCTTCTTGAAGGTCAGTCTAATGGGGGGAAAGGGCATGGGGGAGGGGAAAGGTATGGGGGGCAGATTCATAGCTTCAAAGATGCTATGGTCAGAAGGGACTTTAACAGATCATCAAGTCCAACTTCCTGCCAAGGCAGGAAAGAGTGCTGGGGTCAAATGACCCCAGCCAGGTGCCTATCCAGTGTTCTCTTAAAGACCCCCAAGGTAGGGAAGAACACCACCTCCCTTGGAAGCCCATTCCAAATTATGGCCACCTTTACCATGAAGAAGTTTGTCCTGATATCTAGCCTAAATCTGCTCTCTGTCAGTTTGTGACCATTGTTCCTCATTACCCCAAGAGACTCCCTGGTGAACAGAGCATCTCCAAGTCCTTGCTGCATCCCCCTAGTAAATCTATAGGCGGCAACAAGATGAACTCTCAGCCTTCTCTTGTGAAGGCTGAAGAGGTCCAGGTCCTCCAGTCTTTCCTCATAGAGCTTGTCCTGTAAGCCCCTAACCAAATGGGTGGCTGTCCTCTGGACCCTCTTGAGTCTATCAACATCCTTCTTGAAGTATGGTGCCAAAAACTGGATGCTGTACTCCAACTGTGGTCTGACAGTGCCGCATAGAGGGGAAGTATCACCTCCTTGTCATGCATCTGCTAATGCATGATAAAGTGCAGTTAGCTTTGCTGATGATTTCATCACACTGATGACTTATGTTCATCTTGGAGTCCACTAGGACTCCAAGATCCCTTTCGAATTCTGTGCAGCTGAGAGGGTCACTTCCCAGCCAGTAGGTGTGCTGGATATTTTTGCACCTAGGTAAAGCACTCTGTACTTGTCCTTGTTGTACTGCATCTTATTGTGTACTGTCCACTTTTCTAACCTGTTCAGGTCTGCCTGCAATTGGTCCCTACCCTCTGGAGTGTGTATTTCGTCCCACAATTTAGTATCATCCACAAATTTAGACAGAGTACACTTCACACCCACATCCAAGTCACTGATGAAGATATTGAAGAGTACAGGTCCAAGAACGGAACCCTGCAAAACCCCATTACCCACATCCTTCAGGTTGATACTGACCCATCTATTACTGCTCTCTGGGTGTGACCACTAAGCCAATTTGCCATCCACCAGATCATGTAAACATCTATGTCACAGCCTCTTAAATTATTTATGAGGATAGGATGAGATACCATATTAAAGGCCTTGCTAAAGTCCAAGGAAATGATATCCACCTCTACTCCTGCATCTAAGCATTTTGTAACCCTGTCACAACATAAAATTAGATTGGTTAGGCATGATCTACTTGCTACAAATCCATGCTCATTGCCCTGCTGCATTATTTTTCCTGCTGGACTTCCACAGATATGATCCTTCATAATCTTTCAAAGACCTTTCCAAGGATGAAGGTGAGACTGACTGGTTTATAATTACTTGGATCCTCCTTCCTCCCCTTCTTGAAAATAGGGACCATATTGGCCCTCCTCCAGTCCTATGGGATCTAACCCAAGCACCATGAGCGCTCAAACAGCCATGCCAGTGGTTTTACTATGTCACTGGCCAATTCCCTCAGTACCCTCAGATGCAGCTCATACAGGCCTGCTG
This sequence comes from Caiman crocodilus, assembly GCA_030014935.1. Classification (NCBI taxonomy): domain Eukaryota; kingdom Metazoa; phylum Chordata; order Crocodylia; family Alligatoridae; genus Caiman; species Caiman crocodilus. Next base: position 145,991,597 of record JAGPOW010000261.1, on the reverse strand, counting down.
ACTTGGCTTTCATAGTGAGGGAAGGAACGGGGTGGTGCAGGGCTAGGGCTGGGATTGGGGGATCTGAGCCTGGGGTGGGCAGCAGAATGGAGCTATGGGTGGCTCATCCAGGAGGTTCAGGAAGGGGGGGTGACTCCCCACCAATGTGCACATCTGCCCCCCCCCCAAGAGAGGCATGGTGGACATGTGTTTCCCTATATTTGTGTGAGGGGCAAATATGGGCTGCTTGCTGTGGGCTCAGGACTCTCCATTCTGCTGCCTTTCCCTTGGGAGCCTCATGATGAATGTGTGCCCCCTGCCCACAGCAGCTGTGGAGGTGGTGAGTTGTGCTCTCCACTGCTTGGTGGGCAAAGGGCATGCAGTCAGTGTGGGGCTCCCAAGGCAAAGGCAGCAGAGTGGACAGCCCCGAGCCCAGAGTGGGCAGCCTGCATCTGCCCTCTCCCCACTTGGCTCTGCTCTGGCCATGGTGGTGGGGAGGGCAGGGCATAGAGAGGAGAGACAGGCATGTGTCACCCCATCCCCAGCCCAGCTGGGTCCACTCAGCCTACCTCATGGGGTGTGGAGGCCTGACCTGCCCTTGGCAGCAGCAGCACCAGGAGGGGAAGTGGTCCCTCCCCCTGCCGGAAGTCCAGCTCCCAGGACCTGTTGCCTGGCTGTGGGTGAGGAGTGGCCCAGTGATCCAGGCTCCAGGCCTGGAATAGCTCCATGGCCCTGCCCTGGGCAGAGGGAAGGATGTGGGGACCCTAGCCCAGAGACCACCCAGCCCTGTTCAGCCAGGAAGGCTCACACCTTCCTCCTCAGCCCTGCTGGACAGGCTCCTCAAGTTGCCCCTTGACACTTTTACATGTGCTCCAGGGATGGGGGGAGGTGACACATTAATCAGACTGGCTCTGAGAGCCATTCACAGCATCTCATGTATCAGCAGTGGAGAGGAAGAAGGGTCAGCAAGAAACTAGAAAGAACCAGCAAATGACAGGAGGAAGCTGGGGTCAAAGTCTTGGGCATGTGCTCTTAGCAGAAAAGCTTGTAAATGAATGAAATGCATAGGTAATTCCATGCTAATGGGTGGAACAGAAGGAGGGATGAAGGTGAAGTAAATTTTAATGAGCATGAACCAAGGTGTATAAAATGTGAAAAGAACTAATGTTCAGTGCAGGTCCCTGGTTTGTTGTTTTTTTGGGACCTTTGTCCGAAAGTGTCTCCATTCTGAATAAAGCTGTTGCAAGCAATGTGTGCTGGTGTTTGCTCCCTGCCTGCTCTGGCTAATGAGTAGTAGGATCCACGAGCAATTGGATCATTGTCTCCCTAGTCATTGGGCGCTGCATGGAGTCTGGGGTCTAACAATTATTATTGTCATCACCATCATGCCTCCGTTCATAGACTGGGGGGATCACAGAACTTTCCACAAGCGAACTAAAGAGTTAGGGCATTTCCCAAATAGAAAATCAGAACATGTTTTGTACAGTAGCTGTCATTGCAATGTAAAGTGGTAGGATGCCAGCAGAGATCAAACACTGTCCTCCATCCTTCCCATGCCTCAGTAAGCAAATCAGTTTACGCACAGGGGAGAACTCTTTCTTGTCTGTCTTCCTTTTGTGCATCAGCTGTCGCATTATTCCCAAGACATATCATTGCTATGGTTTTCACGTTCAAATGTGACAAAAGCATACAAAGTATTTACATTACTCTTAGCTGCTGCTCTGAATCATAGCTAAATATTTTTTAGTTTATAAACATTCACTGAGACCAAAATGATCTTTCCTCTTTCATTTTTCATAGCACTTCAGAAAGCATTAACTTTTGGAAGCCATCTAGTAAACCAACACCAAAAGAGAAGATATGGACGATGGTAATAGTCTCAGTCAACTTCTGTGATTTCATTCCTAAATTTTGGTAAGAATACTTCTTTGAACTTACTCAGAAAGGTACAGCAAAATACCCTGCTTCACATCCTCCCAATGGGCTCTGAAAATCATAGTGAATGTTAAAAAACAAAAAACCTTGTGTAACTCCACATAGTGATCTCCCGCTCCTAAAGGTTGTGCAACTGGCTAAAGCTAAGAGTCTTGAGATGCCCTACTACATCACCATGTGAGACCAAGAGAAACAGCAAAGTGCATCCGTGGCTAACAGGATTCATAGATGTTAGGGTCGGAAGGGACCTCGATAGATCATTGAGTCCGACCCCCTGCACTGATTAAAGGGACAAATATTTTTTCATTGGCATCAGTTCAGGTGAGGGTCTGCACTGACTTCAAAGGCAACAGTTTGAGGGTTTTTTTATGAAATATTCTTCAGATTTTTCCAACCATATTTAGGTCATTTCCTAAACAGATTTTAATGTTTCATCACATTTCCACTTTCTTGGCCAGATTTAGCTAATCTCACTCATTGTGGGTTCACCTACACGTGTGCTTTACTGAGCAGCTAATTAGCTCCTCAGTAAAGCATCACTATTTACATGTGCATCCGTATTAGGGCACAGTAAACTAATTAATTCCACTGTAGGATAGTACTGTCTCGAACAAGTACTATCCTACAGTAGAGTAGTTACATGCACCACAATATATGTGTAGATGGCTACTGGGGCTGGCTGGAGTTTATTATTACTTGGTAATTGTACAGGAAGATGCCCCTTATGAATGGTACTTTAGTCCCCAGTTGGTCTAACTGAAGCCACTGAGACCATACAGGTAGGAAGGTAAATTAAGTCATCTGAATCCATCCCCATATTGGCAGCATAAGGGATGGCATGTGTGCAAAAAGTTTACAGGAACCAAAGAGGGGGAAATAATTTAATTAAATAATTAAATAGATTTAATTTATGTTTGCAACAAGACAATAGAAAATAAATAGCCCAGCCTTGAATTTGTGCCACAGTTAACAGTTACTGTTCATAAGGGGAGACAAGATCATCAACTGGAAGAGACTAATGGCAACTGGAGAATATTTTTGCATCCTTTTTTAACACTGTGTATGATATTTATGTGATATATGTACATTTTTGTTTTGCTGTCCTGCAGATTCCAGCTTCATGTTGGTAAACCTCCTGATATACTGTGCATTGCAACTAATATAATATCACAACATTCCTATTTATCCTCTTCTATGACTACTAATGATGTGCATATCATGTTTTAGGTTAGTCTAGGTTCATGTAAACTGAAAGGGTTTGCCATGCTCCTTTTAAAGAGATTTTTTTATAGATCGTACTGATGTAAAATAACATGATTTTCTTATCCAAAGCAATAGCGCTATAACTAATCTCAGCAGAGACTTGAAGGACGGTGAGTAAGAGATCAATTCAGCATGTTAGCAGGGGTTTACTTTACCTCCATTAATAAATCCAAGTGGTATTCTGTGTGTGTGTGTCTGTAGCACTAGATAATTTCTCTCACCATTATGATAGGGCTGTGGCTGTACTGCAAGCTGTAGAAACGTTACCAGAAGCAGATAGACATAATTTGCTCTGATATTGTCCCCATCTGTTATTTTTCCAAATGTAACTGCAGCCAGGGGGGAGGAGGGGAGGGAGGAGGCATGGGCTGAGCTGCCAGATTTAAAGACATCATCAACGCCACAAACACTCTCAAAGACAACATTTTTTAAAAACTGTCAAGCCTAATGACTTTCCCCAGAGATGAAAACTCATGTTTAGGATTCAAAGCGGAAGAGAATGGGAAATATATTGAAAAGCAAATAGTCTGATAGGGTTTTACTCTAAGAAAAAAAATTCAATCACTTTCATGTGGCCAGATGGCTGATATTTTTTTTTTCAAAAGTCAAGATCTAAAAATGTAGATGAAAGACAGTTTTATACTGCATGGGATTTAAAATTAAGATAGCAAGCATATAGATGGAATATCAAGCAACATGACAGTGGAGTTGCTATGACAGGGCCAGATTACTCACCTCCCGTTTCCAGGTCTGTGAGCACACCTTTATACCCACATATCAAACATCTACACAGGGACGTTACTGCATAGAAACCTCGACTGTAAATTAACAACACACTAGCCACTTCACACTCACTCGCTGCGGATGCCCCTGAGGCTCTCGGAGTGCTTCTGTATGAAACAGCACTTCTGGTTTCTCCTGTGAAGAGAAGCCTTTACAGACACCACCTGTTCTGTACACGCGCACATACCTAAGCATGCATATACTTACATACGTAAGTATACGCCAAATACACTATTTATACATACAAAATACTTAGACCTCGTACCTACTAAAAACACAGGTTTCTGGATAGAATTTTTAAACTTGATCATAGAGGCTTTGGGATTTTTCGGTAGTGGTTTGAGGCATTTTTGGTAGCATATGTGGTATTTTGCACATAAACAGTTGAAGAATAGGTAGAGACCATGATGAAATTTGACCAGTCATGGCAGCGAGTACATGTTTCTACTCGTAAGACACAGGACACAGTTTCATTTCCAGATCAATGACATTTTTCAATGAGAGGAAATGATTATATCAGGTTTCAGGCACTTGTTATGAAGTCATGAATGGGTTTTGTTTCACCTGTGTTTTAGCTCAGATGTGAGCCAAAATCAT
>JAGPOW010000261.1:145963715-145974606 GCA_030014935.1 Caiman crocodilus | reverse complement strand
TATAAACTGAGGTGCATTTGACCTCTCAGAATTGGCTAATTTAGAAAGTGGTTAGGACGATCGGGATAGAGCAGCCAGGGAGTTTGTTCTGGTTATTCGGAATAATCCCTCTGACTAGACTGCGTGTTGGGTATTCTGATCTCCTGATGGCCAGTTTGGGGACTAGCAACATTTTTATCCATCTCATCCCATTCCCTTCAACACATTGATTCAACACATTTGGTTTGGGCTACTTCTTCATGCAGGTGCATACCTAAGTGCACTCACTTAAGAAACATAGTTCAAATTAAGGATGCACATATATAATCTAAACTGCTTTCATGCAGCCCGGATTCATGCAAGTTTATTGCAGGATTTCCATGCTTTAAATCGAATGCCTGAAAACAACAGGACATTTTCAAAATAATCTGTGAACCAGCCTGATAGCAACCTAGCCACCCACTTCTATGGGACTAGTATTGAGCCTTTGTTTTTTGATGCCCCGATAAAAGCACCAGACATATTTTCTTATGCAAGTGCTAAGTCACTAGGACCTTCATGAGGGTGAAAGGAGGCCAGGAAAGGGATTTAAGTGAATACTTCACTATAACTGTTACTGAACTCTGAGTGGCATTCTGTTAAATGAATAGACCTGCTGAAAAAATGCTATGTAATAGTTTAATATTAAATATAGTTAAGCCCATTAAGTATTAAGTACATCAGTTAGGCCAGAAACCTAAAATAATAGTCTTTCTGCAACAATTTACTCCATATGTTATTTGCAATATCTATTTTACCACTTCAACATATTCTTTATATAAGACTGATACCTAATTTAGTTTTCTTTTATTAGACTACCCCACAAGGGCCAGTTCAAAGTTGTAACAGTACTTTCATTACTTGTTGCTAAAGTGTGGACATTTGATCTAATGAAAATGTGCATCTCTCATTATCCAAGGAATTAGCATTTGGAACATATAGCATGCCAAAGACAGTGATATCATTCATATTTAATTGCTTTTCTTGGATTTAAAATGAAGACAACATCTGCCTGTTTGGTAAAGCACATTTCACTTTGAACCAGACTTGGCTACAACTCACAACAATTAGTGAACTTTTCAGCAAGAAAAAAAAATACTTTTTGGTACACAATTATTTCCAATTTTATAATTCTCTGCTCTAAATGACAGCAAAGGTACAACATCATGCCAGTGATTCTAAAATCTTAGCACTCAAGCAAACTATGACCCTCATTCTGTTTTAAAATACTTTTTTAACTGCATTTTTACCTATATTTATTCATGAGTACAGGTAATGTGTAATATGCTGACCAGAACTGAAAGCAATGGCTTAAACTGTTTAAGACCTGAAAATTTACTGTAGTCCAGAGTCACAAGCTTGAGCCCCAGCAGAATCATGTCAGAACTTGGAGGATAAAACAAAGGCCTGGATCTGTGTCTATATTCTTGATTAAAAATTCTTCTTTCTTTATTGCTATGTAGTGACTGGGTTATATGTTTGACTGCTGGCTACCTACCCAAAGCTAGTTGCATTTTTAAGGGCAAGCTGATTTTTGCTAGCTGATTTTTAAGAGCATCGTGAGACTTAACAACCTCACAAACTATGGAGAGTTCCAGATATTCTGCCACTTGAAGACAGACCAAAAGTTGTGCAGAACGTTAGAATGAAAGTGGCTCAGTGTGGAATATTGAATTATAATTATGATTAGAAAGAAAGGGACTGGAATGAAAAAGTGAGAAACGATACTAAAAAGACACACAGAAAACTACACAAATACTCTGCAATTTATTTTTTGAGATCCCATCTGATAACTCGAAATAAGAGGGTAACATAGGAAGAGGTTGGAAAGCAAGGCTTTTAGGATTTTTGTTTGTTCTTTAATTCAATGTAAAAAAGTACTATAACTTAAATTCATTCTGGGTCTCTGAGAAGCAGAATTCCCATTCATGAAATCGAATAGTGCTGGCAGATCTGGAGCAGAGTTCCATAAACTCAGCTTTATAAATCGTAGGGAAATATATATACTAACTATTGGAAAGAAGGCCAAATAATTCTCTACAGTGTCTCTTAGAGGTAATATTCTATGATATGTTGTAAAAAACCACCAAATTCTATGTGCTTTACAAACTGAATTGCAAGAAGAAAAAATGAACTAAAGAAAAACTAAACCCACACCTGGCTGAGGCTAAGCTAATGTAACTTTATTAACCAGGAACATGGAAGCTACAGTCTATGGGTCAGAGCTAACCTGTGCAGCCCCGTCTCTGGAACCCCAGTGCTGCCCCTGGGTCTCGGACTCGACCCACCTTCTGCATGCAGAACTCCTGGTGGCCCCAGGTGAACTTCTAGTATTGGACCCCCTTTGCCAGAGATAATGATACTAATAATTTAAAAATACCATTTTCAGGCCCTCTTTCTGTCTGGGCCCTGGGTGGCTGTCCAGTTCACCTTGGCCTGTGTCCGGCCCTGGCAGCACACATCAGACCAGCCTCACCTGGGCTGGTACAGGATCCATGCTGCATCCAGTCTAACTCAAACGGTTTAGAAAGGTGCAACGCATGGAGCCCTCGTTGGCTGTTCTGGGACACATGCTGCGTGTGCAGCACAACTCTGCTGTAGGCAACCCCACAGGTGCTATATCCAACACGCCGTAAGGGAGAGGGAGGTTAGAATCTGTGGCCTTGATCTGGTTCATGGGGCTGCCCGCTCACGATTCATCCAGCCCATGGCCTGGCCCTGCATCACTCATCTGGTCCATGTGACCTTTGAGTCTGACACTCCTGCACTAAACTATTTAATATAAACAATACTATAACTCTAAACCGTGATCAGTGACTCAATTCTGGTGTCTTATATAATCAACATATTGACTCATCAAATTAATGCAACAAGTAATCAAGTTGAGGCAAGATATCATTGTTTTTTGTGAAGTGAGACTTATGGGACTAGAGAAAAGGTTATTTTTATTTAATCAAAAGCAATAACTAATGTGTCATCTACAATGGGAGCCTTTGCAAAGGACATAACATCATATTCTGGCATTAGAAACTTTACCAGAGTACATCACCCAAAGCAGGCAGTGAAACCAACTTGGCTAGTTACAAAGAAGCACCCAGAATACTATACTGCTCTTACCAATGCACGCTTGCACAGAACAACAGCGCTGTGGAACTTGTGAAAGAAATTAAAAAAGAGGTAACTAATGAATCATTCACAATAGTAGATTCTGAATTAGTCCTTTTAACCTTAATGGAACTCACAAATTTAGGTAACACACTAGGGACAAAGGATGGGATTCACTTTTGGGGAATTATTAATAGTACCACTTCCCAACAAACATATATATACCCTACTCTTCAAGTAAAGAGTCATTCCTCCCATAAGAAAAAAAAGGAAGTTTGTTGCTTTTGCTTTGTTCCCTAGGTATCCCTGACTCACGTGATTGTTGTTTCTGGAACCAAGAAATGGAGCAGCTTGATCAGATCTTGAAATCAGCAGAAGTCTCGTGGAAGCAGATGAGCAATCAGGCTCGCATATCCCAAGAATGGAGGCTTTTCCTTCTTCCTGCTTTGGATGCCTTTTCATGGAAGAGAGAGGCCATTGCTTTAGGTGTTGCTGCTGAGCCAGGAAAGAACATTCTTCTTCTACGTGGTCTCATAGTCTAGATCTTTGTGGGAGCAATTTTCGCTGAATCTTCCTGTGGGACCAGCTTGGTAGTTCTAGAGCCAATTATAAGGTGCATATGACCGTATGGATCAAATCTGTCCCAATCCTCTTGCAGTTAGACTGGTTTAGGTCTTTGTCACAATGAAAGGTCTTACATGGACGATAGTTGCCTTGCAAAAATCAAAAGAGGAGGTGCTCTCCAAAGATTCAAAACACAGGCTATGCATGGGCCCATGCTGCTAAACAATGTACCAGACTTCTCCTGGGGTAAGAAGCACGAAGCTCATTCTTATCAGCTGTGCCATTGCAAAAATAATATAAAAATGACTGGAGCTTTAACTAGGTTTGAGTTGATAAACTTTGGTCTAAAACCTTGTAATCAGAATAGATTTTGTTTATCATTAAGATACTTAGTTTTTCCCAGGATCAAGCTGCATTTGGTTATTCCCTTCCTAGTCTTCAAAGATTGAAACTTCCATAACCCCTTGCTAAATTGTGCTTACTTCTATTTCTTCCTGCCCATCAATGAATACGTATTGTCCTCTTTGACATAGTCAGTGGCAGAATTTAGAATACTATTAGTGGCTTGTCTAATCAAATCTTACTTTCAAAACAGACAGTCTTGATTCTTCTTACCACCTGTTTACCCATATTTTCATCAGCCCTATCTCTGAGACAAATGTCCATGTAGAACTGGATAACTAAAGAGAGTGGTAACAGAATGCAGAATCTTTTACTTTTAGATGCAATCCAGTCAAAGATGACTGTAACCAAAATTCAGCACCATCTGCCTGAGAGGGAACTAAATGAATGAGTTAATGGTGTCAGTCCACTGCTCGTGGACAGCAGTTGGCATCAATCAACCAACATCCAACTGATAGGAATTGGCACCCCGCATTGGCAGACTCATCAGAAAGGCCAATAATCAAAAGATTATGGAGATTAAACTATAGTTCTACCTTAAAAAATATCCTCTACAGAGCAAAAAATAAGGTACACTGGCTAGTGACTGTGAGGAAGAAGGTGTTGCTTCAGTTTATGCTGCACAGACTACATTCTCAGCTGCCTTGTTCTTGTGCAGTCTTTCACTATTGTGAATGCAGACTAATGATAATGTATGAAACATTATCAAATCTGTGTGGCAGGATTTGGCATCTATTTTACATTTATCTTCATATTAATGTTTATTACTGGATATAATGCAAAGAAGTGGAAAAGCCGGTTTTGCCTACAACAGATTGTTTTTCATAAGAATGACCATTTCAATTCAGCACATGATATTTTACCAAAATAGTCAGGTCATGCAGACACTCCTCATGCAGACACTGCTATGCCCAGATAAATATAATTTATACCAGTGTAGCTTATTCCTCTTCCCCCTATGAGATTGGTTATAGTAATATAAAGCACTTTTCACGTCTACTGGTACCATTATCAAAAATCAGGAGAGGAGAAGGAGGTGTACCACTGTAATCATATCTATAGACTTCAAATCATTGCTGCCCTCAGCCTTTGTGTTCTGTGAATAAATAAAAGAGATTTATTTTAAAAGACTATACATTTTCTTATCTCATTCAGAAACAGTGACTTCATTGAAAATACAGTAAGATAATTACAACATAGTTTGAATTAAGTCAATATCCCAAGCATTTCACATATCTAGATAAATGTTGATCTAAAAAAACCCCGACTCCTCCCCAAATTTTCAAAGCATGTAGTATTTACTTTTTAAATGAGATTGGATTTGGAACTTGTCCCTGTCATTGGGATTCCAGACATCATGACGGTTACTAATTCACACATCCTCTTTAAACAGTTTACCTCAATACAAGCTGAAGCTGACCTTGATCTGCAGCAGATGTATACAGACTCACAAGAGGCTGATCAAAATGACAAAAGGGTTGATTATGTGAATACAACATGAAGAGCGAATAGGAACCCTACACCCAAACAACAGTTTAAGATAGCTCTCCACCATATACCGATTTACCACTGCCATCTTAAAAATCACTCATAGCCCTCCTGCACCACTTTCACAGCATCTACCCAGACATGCAGTTTCTAACTGTAATGGGGGAGTTTGGAAAGCCTTTCCCCACCAGCATGCCTGATGGGGTTTATAGATCCATACATGGTCCGCTACACTCTGCTGTACTCTTTCTGCTGCTTTTTTCATCTTTTGAGAGTAGCTTTGCTTGCTGTAAACGTGCCATTGCCATAGTCACTAGAGTCCCAAGTGTAGCCTTTGGTGGCTGTCTTACAAATAAGAGCGGCAGAAGAGGACTTAAGCCTTTTCTGCTCTAAGTCCCTGCTCAGGTCTGTGTTCAGCCCAGCAGGACTTACTTACATCCCAGCATTCACTGGACCCCTTCCTACCTCAGTCGTCCAGCATTAATTATATTTTACCCTTCCTAGAGTCTCATCTTTTTCTCTCATTGAAGCCTCTCTGTTCTCTCCATTCCTTCCCTATGGCTTGAGACTAGAAGAATATCTTATGCACTAGGAATGGCCTATCTCTGGGCCAGGCCACAACAACTCTGCACCTTGCAGTCTTGATATCCCCAGGGAGGAGAGAGATGGAACCAAGCAGCAGTCCAAAGTGATCCCCACCTACTTTACTGGCCCCTCAACTCTTCTAGCCAGCATTTGGTTCCCTAGACCCATCATACTAACGTGCAACTAATTCAGGACTTCTCAGCCTGAAAGCCAGACACAGCCCTGGTGCCATGTCATCCAGCCCACAAGTAAGTAAGGTCACCAATTCTGTTTGAACCTGTTCTGGGAGGTTTCCAGAACAGTAATGTGCCCAGTACCCATAACACAAACGTGCCTGTGTGCTTGCCAAAATAGTCAGAAGATATGACTTACGCATTACGGTGTGTACACTTTACTTCAGGAAGACAAATGCACATTACTATTACATTTTAAAAACCTACTAGATGACTGTATAAATTGGATTCAACGTTTAATATTTATTTTAATGACTGCCCTATCATTTATCTCCTGGGTGACTCTCAGCAGTCTCCTAGAGATTTATATCTAACTCCTGGAGACGCCAGGGCAATCCTGGATGGTTGGCAACCCTACCCATAAAGCTACACATGGGTCCATAGGGATCCCATGGACTGTGGCCCTACATGTTAGGTCTTATGCATGGGACCTGACCCCAACATGCAGGGCCCAGCAGGGTGGTGTCAGGTCCCAGAGCCTGATTGTGACCCTGATGTAGTGAGCCACGCAGAGACGGTGCAGTATCCCAGAGCCCAATACTAACATGAGGGACAGGGCATGGGGAGTGCAGGGCCCTGTGACTTCATCCTGACATGTGGGGCTGGGGGCTGGGGGAGAGAGGGCAGCGTGAGGAGGGGACTGAAGATACCAAAAAAAGCCCCAAAGTTTTCATGAATATAATACATTTGACAATATCAACAGTTTTACATGAACATTTTCCTTTTCTCTAAAAAGAGCCATTTTTTATTTAAAACTTTTTGTCTGAAAAATTTCAGTCTGCTCTACTGAGTTTTAAACTTTTTTCATAAATTATTTATTAACTATTTGCTATTCATAAATGTAATATTATACAAGATGGTTTTAGAGTTTGTTCTTCTGTTTCTGGATATCACTATATTTATCCAAGACGCTTGAGGATCCTCTAACTATGAAAGCTTCCAGATATATGCAAGTTTTATTATTATAGTTATTATAATAAATGTGACCAATAATCGTGTTATAGTTTTGGTCTGTCAGTTTTATTGTTTGCATAAGTTTCTCTTCAGAAAGTTTTACCTCGGTTTTTTTCAACATACTTTCGTTCGTAGCTTAGAGATTTATCCAGTATGGAGTGTACATCCAGTAAAGCTACTCCTCATAACATTAAAATTTCCATTAACTTTATGGAGAATCTCAAGCATGAAATGATGGCCGGATACAACCCTAATTTGCAGTTTCCTATTAGCATCATATTTTAAATGTAAATGATCATGCTTAGTAATTATTTTTATGACTGCATTTGAATGCTCAGTTTGGTAACTGTTATCTGACACTGTTGACTGGACACAACATACTTTAAAATCTTCACAGGAGTCTCATGAATGTATTTCACCTAAACCTCCTAAGTGGCTTGACTTGGCAGATAGTCTAAAATGTGTCCAATGAATAACTGCTGGGTTGGAGCTTTGCACAAAATGCAGGGGTGGCTACTACTGGATTTGAATCTTCATCTCCCAGTCTGGGTGAGTGCCCTAACCACTAGGCATCACATTAAAGAGTACCTCCTTCTCTGGCTATCTATTTATTTATTAAGAAAAAAGGTGACCTCTTCTAATTTTTTTAAAGAAAGAGTGTAAGGACCTACTTTTGGAAGAGGTTTCTAGGCTGTGGATGGATCCTCAAAGAAGGTAGTCAGATAAGAAAATCAAAAGTACCATACTTGGTCTACCTAGTCTAGTATCCTGTATCACAAAGTGGATACTGAGGGGAAGATCCCTGATTCTGACCCTCTCCATACTGAACTGTTTCCTTCCCTTTCTTGCTATAATTTCCAGCATTCAGAAGTCTAGGAAGACCTAATTTGCAGGTGGCACCTCTCACTGACATGCATAATACCCACTGATGGACCTATACTGCATGACTTTGCCCAATCCTGTTGCACCTGGTTACATTATCAGCCTTTATAATATTCCACAGCAATTAGTTTCACCAGTTAATTACAACCTGCATGTAAAAGAACTTCCTTTGATTAGCTTTCACCTCCTGCCTAATAACATCAAGGTACAACACCTAGTTCCAGTACTGTGAAAAGATGTATGGCTGAAAGAATGGCATGGCTGAAGACATACCCTTGTCCTTGGCCTTAGCGAGCTCTTCGCAGCGCCCTCTCAGTGCTGGCTGTTTTGGATTCCATGCTGAGGCACGGTACTCTCCCCATGAATGGTACAGGGAGTCTTGATCCCAAACTCAGACTTCTGGATTCCACTTCTGGCCTGAGAGGCCTACATTTTTGCAATGCTTAGTGTCCCAGCTGTCTGCAGAGGGTTCGGGATTGAGAGTACGGCTGAGGGTAGAAAGGTAAGAAAGATTTATTGACTTAACAAAAACACAACTACGCATAGTAACAAAACAAACAATGACAGACAAAAGCAATTTGCATCGGCAACTTATCAGCAGTCCCCTCTGATGCCTCGTACACATCAAGCTTCTCTTTCCACAAAGTTCAGTGAAGTCAGGTATCCTTGAACAACACTGTCCGAAGGGGTACTGAGAAGGGCCCTGGTGTGCAGTCCTTGGGCTCCTCGAGGTCCATGGGCCCACTGATCCAGGAAACAGCTAACTAATCATTTTTTACAGAGCTGTATCTTCCTTCTGAATGGTTTCCAAATATCTAAACAAATACAGAAAAACACTTGATATAATCTTCACAGAGCCTTCAGAAAGCACCTTTATCACACAGGCACACTTTTCAGCTGTCACAGCTCAGCATGGCACTGCTTAAGTCCTTTTTTGAATCTACTCCAAGTGAATTAGATACACAATTCTCAGTTCCAAGTTCTGTACCACTTAATCACCTAGACTTTTGAAACCCTCACCTGGGAACCACTGTCCCTGGCTTAAAGCTCTTTCCCTTTTCCAAATGTTCCTTGTTATCAGCGGTGGCCTTAGCGTTGTTGGGGCCCTGGGCAAAAGAGTCGTTTTCGGCCCCTTAGAGGCTTAGTTTTGATGACCTATAAGTGAGTTGGACATTTTCAATTTCGATTTCACTTTGCCCTATCCATAAAACTTCAATGAAAGTACCTTAATACAATACTGATAATACAAAGAAAGAGTTTTTAAAAATCGAGCTATATTCTAGGTTCATTCTAGGTTCAAAATTTGGGGGCCCTCTTAAGTGTGGGCCCTGGGGCGGTCACCCAGTTTGCCCTTCCACAAGGCTTCTACTGCTTGTCATCACCAACATCCAATGGCTGTACTAGATCCAAGTAACATCACAACTTCTACTGTGCTTTCTAGATTAAAGGGTAAGTAGTAAGGCTGTGCGAGTCAGCAGCGATACAACCTGGCTTCAGATCTGGCCACTTCAGATGGTCGTGATCTGATCCAGAGCTCCAGACTGGTTTCTGCCTCAATCCGGCCAAAGCGACTCCAAAGCTTCAGAGCCACCTTGGAGATCTGGCCATAGGGTGTAATGGGGAATCAATGAAAGACCTATAACTTTGTTGTTTTTGGTATGATTTGGACAAAACTTGCAAGAGTGATAGCCTCTGACAAGACCATGAAGTCTGCCAAGTTTCAAGAAGATCAGTGCAGGGGTTAGGGAGGAACTGCACCCCAAATCCTTGAAAGCAAAGCTCCTGTCATGGCTGTGTGTTACCACAGGGGGATGAAAATTGCAGGGATGGTGGCCCCTGGTGAGGCCACAAAGCCTGCCAAGTTTCAAGAAGATCAGTGCAGGAGTTTGGGGGGAACTGTGCCCCAAATTTCTGAAAGCAAAACTCCTATCACATCTATGTGTTACAACACAAGGGGGTCAAGACTGCAGGAGTCGTAGCTCTTACTAAGACCACAAAGCTTGCCAAGGTTCAAGAAAATTGGTGCAGGGGTTGGGGGGAACTGCACCCCAAGCTGCTGACATGTAAAACTCATGACACAAATGATCCCGTGTGTGTTAAGGCGCAGCAGGCTGAAAACTGCAGAGGTGGTAGCTCTTGCTGAGGCCACAAAACCTGCCAGCTGTGAGTGTGTATCCTAGAGCAGGCCTGAGTGAGTGCTGGGCCCTGCTAGGCCACGAAGCCTGCCAGCTGTGTGTGTCTCATTGGGGAAGTCTGTCATTTGGGGCCCTGCACCCCAAATTGCTGACAGACAAAACTCATGATGTGGGTGGGTGACACCGTGTGAGTGTTAAGGTGCACCCTTCTTGGTGCTGGGACCTCTGCACAACACGGCAGTGTGCCCCACTGAGGTTTTCTCCTCCCCTACAACCTCATGCCCAGTCCTCCACTTTACACGAAAACAGGTACAATAACTTAGCTGGTTCAACACCAACAGCATCAGCAGCACCATCAAAAGTACTTAAATGGTACTGTCACAGAGCTTGTTATTTTATAAAGGAATTGACAGCAAGAAGTAAAGATGTTGTGTTGTGTTGGACATATGGTGTTATTCATGGTGTGTGATGGCTTATCTTGTGTTTTTATGTCTATATGTGTATTATGAAAAAAAGGAGTACTTA
>JAGPOW010000261.1:145932415-145945393 GCA_030014935.1 Caiman crocodilus | reverse complement strand
CCGGCCCCGCGGCCCCACTTACCTTCAGGGAATCAGCTGCTGCTCCTGCTGCTTCTTCAGCTGCTTCGCCCGCCGCTCGCTGCCGCTGCTCCTCACCGTTGATGCAAACGGCGGTTTATGAATGTATCTATACAGAACTATTCAGTCTAGAGAAAAATCATCCACCAAAACTTTTTTCTGATAAAGCTGAGTTTTGCATGAAACAAAAATTGCCATAAAATCTGTCTAATTTCCAAGAAATCTTCTGATCCTTCATAAGAAAAACAAAAAATGGCTAATTGAAAAAAAAAGTTCACTTTTTGTGGCAAAGTCAAAAACTACATAACAAAAACAAATCAGATATACAATACAATGTAATGTAGTGTAATGAAATATCTGTTCAGTTTTGCATGATATGTAGCATCTAGACCTAGATAGACAGATAGATAGACAGACAGATAGATAAACTATTGACTTTCCCTAACCACTTTTTCTGAAATGCAATGGAATGAAACACTTTCTTATAATCTTATGATAGAACTTAATCATGATCTTTGTTCCAAGCCTAAGGGTAATATAAGGACAACAATTAAAAAAAATTAGTTGATTTCCATACCTCAAACACCTGAACCTCAGAAAGTGCCTGTTAAGGTATTTCAAGATGGGTATTAAACAATGAGATATATGCATAGTTTTAAAACAAGACAAATAATAATATTGTCTTGTTTTAAAACAGGCTCTATAATAATATCAGAACTTAATACCTGCAGGCCATCTCTAACCATTCTTGGTCATTTCGGTATTAGAATGCTCATGAATGGAGGAGGAAAATGAAATTTAAAATACAGTATTATAAATCCCAAGTTATTTAATAGCCTTGTAACATAATATTCATTTTTTACTGTTATGACATAAAATTTTAAATCCTTTTCACTATGAACTGAATAAGGCCTTTCAAATCACATGTTACGTCCAGATTAACATTAAACTAATGCATCATGATTCATACTGCTATAAAACAGCAAAGGATTATCTAAAGGACAATATCCAAAGTATCATTCATCATTGTGAAAACTGTTTTTTTTCCTTGGAGTAAGTCCACAGCAGCTTGACAATAGAATGTGACACTCTAAATTATTTTTTTTCTTATTTGTACATGTGTATTACCTTGTTAGTATAGGCTTGCAGGTGAGGGCTGAGTTCATGACATTATCTATTTACATTTACTAAAAGAGGATTAGAATTTCCTAAGCTCCACACATATACAAATAATTATTTGAAGGCTATGAAAACATGTAAGCTGTAAGGTCCAGTTCTACACTGACAACCTCCAGTCTGCCCTTTCAGTGGTAATCACCTTGTGAAAGCACCTTGTAAAAGTTTCGATCATTTTTGCACACTTTTCACAATTTTTTTTATTAAGATGTTGCCTGAGGGGAGGGAAACTTACAAATAAATATGAAGGGCAGGATTTTTTTTTTCCCGGAAGATGACAAAAGAAAACAAAAGTGGGCACTCCCCCTTGATTACAGAGTATGGAAGAAACGTACAGTGGGCTACTGAGCTGCTCCACAGATAACAGCAATAGGGGAAAGTGATTGCCAGGATCTAGTCAATGAGATGCCAAATCTCTTCCCTTGAGGGGACAACAGAAAAGGAATTTAAGATTTCTCTGATTCCTCTCTCTTCCTAGGGCAAGGCGATAAGTAGATCAGAAACAAGCACGCAACTACAAACTTGTCATCATGTTGAACTTTTAGACAACATATAGCCATGTCCTGCAATCAGGGAAACTGCAGTTCTATCCAAAAATGCCGAATATAAACAGTTCAAAACAGCTTCTAATACATACTTTAAAAAGAAATGTACTTTTTGGGTTCCCAATAACATCTTTTTTTCCATTAAAAAAACCCAGCAACAAATGAATAAAGATGTTCCACAATTTAATCCAAAATGAGGCAATGTAAATTGGGCCCACTCATCCCATTAAATCCAGGTGATGAATTAACGTAAGCAGTAGCTAAGGGTGAAAGCAGGTGTTTGTATATCAGGAAAAGGCAATATTTATCTACATGCTGTTCAAGCCCTTCATTTCCACCATTTGGAGATACAGAACACAAAAGATTGTGTTAAACCACAGCAATCAACTCGCATGTGAAAAAGCAGGCAGAACATTTAAAAGTATTCTCTATCAAACGTGTGACGGATTGGCATTGCTTATAATATTTCTGTCTGAAATATGTCCATGTTCTAATAATGATGCATGCCTCAGGTCCTTTAATTAGCTTGTACACTGCAAAAGAAGGAGTCACTTGTGTTTTGAAGTATATCAGTGAAGAGCTGCAACAGAGAATGGGCAACAATGAACTAATATATGCATGTTGGCACACTGACATTGCACAAGCCTGGGGAACCTGGAAAAACTCTGCTGTTTTTCGTGCTAAGGAGGGATGTCACAGGGGGTCTGTTTGAAGAGACTGCCTTGCAAGGGAGACTCCTAAACACAAGGGAGAAGAGTGATAAAGAAAGGAAAAAAAGAGCCTGAGAGGCATAAGAGAATAGTCCAGACTACAGGGACTTCAGGGCCCAAGGATCCTGCTGTTTTGCTGTGGACTAATAAAAGTTGGTATAATTTAAGGATAGCATCCAGCTTTGTACTCCATACCCCTAAGATCATCAAGTCTCTCTCTAGGAGATATACCAGAATGTGGCTCTCTAAGGGGTCCCAGACAATCAAGGAAAGTCAGGGACCAAAACACTTGGTCTCAGAGTCCAAGGAACCGGGGGCCCAACCTTTTGAGAAGCTACATTGGGACTGATTTCAGGGGATATGCCAAGAAGCTGCATAAATCTAGAAGTCTCCAGCATGGGGAATCCATGACAATCATGAATAGTGTTGCTATTACAAAAGGAACTTTTCAACTTTATAGAATTTTGAATATTCAAAGAACCAAGCAAACAACATATGGCAACCCTGGATCATAGAATCTGGGCGCCCACAAGGAAGCACATGTTCAAAATGGCCAAGGGGACAGTGAGGACTTGTCAGTGCTCCCTCCAGACTGTGCTACGGAGTTCATCGGTGTCCCATTCTTTTCCCTCTGTGAACCTTCTCCACCCTGGATTGGCTTCCTATGCAGCGTACTCACCTCCTGACACAATAAAGAGATGCAATGCATCCATTCTTAGAGCAGCAGGGGCAGTGCCCCAATAAAACACACCCAGAACAAAAAGGGTAGATGCATTTGGTGGGAGCATAGCCTGCACAGAATGGGTGTGTGTGCTTCATCGTGGAACTCTCCTAGCACCTCCTGGAGGCATTGTAGATTAGCCCCGATTGTCATGGAAGGGGGAAAAATGCGGCATAGGGGAACAAAAGTGAGACAGTAGTGGTCTGTTACTTAGGGAACCAAACACAACCTACCGCAGAGATAAATGACCAAAAACCAGCCAACAGGGATGGGGCGTGAAGGTGAGTGCCCATCAGGAGCACAAAGCAACAGGACACAAGAAGGAGTAGAAGGAAATACTGAAAAAGGCAGCAAACAGCATCTGGTAGGTGAGTGTTGTCTCATTTTATCTATTTATAATAATATTTCATCTTAACTTTGCTGTGAATCAATATTTGAGAAGAGGTACATAAGGACATCAATTCCTTTAATTCTGAATACCCACTAGTACCCTTCTGCTGTAAGGTCTGCACTGTCAATGTCAGGCCTGTCTGCATCAGTGGGTGCATCTACATTTGCTATTAAGGCAACAAAATAAACTCAGGTGTGGTTTGCATTGGAGTAAGCTGCTTCGGGGTGCAGCATTTACACGTGCACCTGAGACTGTACCATTTTAAGCTAGGGTGGAGCAGGTGGTCAGCCCCAGGTTCTGGGTGGCAGTGACAGGCGGCAAAAGGTCGGGCTGGGGGTCGAGAGTGCAAAAGCACAAAGCTAGATGGCAGGCAGCCCCACCCCGCCCTGCACTTTAGCACCCTTGTGCCCCAACCAGACCCTGTCACCGTCTACATGTGCATTTCAGCACACGTAGTTACAGTCTGTAACTGTGTAGTACAGGGGCAGACAATACTATCCTATGGCAGAGTTAATTCATTTTCTGCACTCTAATACTGGTGCACATGTAGACTGTAACACTTTCTTGTGGAGCTAGGTAGTCAACTCTGCAGTAAAACATACATGCAGATGTAGCCAGTGAGGGGGAAAAAAACACAAATGTGCTCTAGTCCTAGAAACTCTTTGGGGATCCTGTTCCCATTAAAGTCAATGACAAAATTTCTTTTGACTTCAGGGAGGTTAGCATATTGGATTGCTGGATTCTAAACCCGGGGTGAATATACCTCCTATCTGCAGCATCAGGAGTGATTATATCAATTCCATGTTGTCCTGCCCAACATTCTCTACCTTCCTGCCTTTCAAATTATTTTAAAACAGCACTCAAAACAAACATACAAAAATCATTATAGAAAAAATAGAGCTCTGACTAAGGAATAAGAAGATTTCACATTTCAAGTGACTTGCAGGGATAATGAGGCTGAAAAAAAAAAGAAAAGAATACAAGAAAAACTTATTTTATCTTATTGTTGAAGCCAAAGGGCTGTTAGGAGTAGAAGGAGCTCTGACATACACAATGCCACATGTTTATCAGTGGACGTGTCTAGAAAAGAGGTGGTACTGAGCATTAACATAGTTTACTACACAGTAACTGATCACATCTACGTGTGCACATACACTCTGAGTAGTAAAAACACTTGAACCCACTTAAATTTGCTACATGCACTTGTAAATGCAATTACAAAGTTGTAAATGCAAGTAGAAAAATTTTAAATTTTCTACTTGTTAAAAATTTTCTACTTTTTTACCCAGAAAAATTGTAAATACAAATTTGTAAATGCAAGTAGAAAATTTAGGTGGGATTAGTTAATGCACAGTAACACATGTGTAGACATGACCCAGGAGCAAGTTTTCTGCCAGGTCTGCCCAGCCATTAGCGGGTTGACCTGAGGCAGCAGTGCCATATAAAGGTCAAAGCCTTGCAGGCATAGTGGGTTGCCATAATCAACCACAATTGCTGGTCTGGCCATGTCTGTAAGTACATGCCCTTTATGCTGCAAATGAAGGCCATGCTGCTGCCACATGACCCAGACTACAGCCATGCAATTTATACCAGCATGGGCAGCCTGCCTGAGCCCCCGCCCCAGCCTGGCACCTTTAGTGACACATTAGCAAAGGAAGCCACATGGTAAGCCCCTCACTAGGAAGATGGCTCTCCTCACCCCAGCCCCCACCCCTGCCCCCCTCCACCTGGCCTGGCTGCATTCTCCTGGCCCAGGTTCTGCCCTCCCTCCATTACACAGTGAGGTAGGAGACAGCACTAAATTTTACTGAGCAAGCCATGCCCCAGCAGCTAAGTGGGCATGAGTCTCTCACATGCCTAGGAACATGCCAGTACTGGTGGTGATGTCTTCCTTGGCAGAGACACATAGCACAGCCACAGATAGCCCTCTAGGTGGTGGCAAAGGCTGTGGAGAAGTCTGGGTTTGTCTCCCTGCTGTTATAGCTCACAGTCCCATACCAGGTATGCAGGTGCACCCTGTGCACCATGAGAATCAGCAGCAGAAGGGTTAGTGGGTCAGGCACACCCTCAGCCCATACAAGCAGCAGGGACATGCACAGCAGGGGCATGTTCAGGGCCCAGCAGCAACATGGCAAGAAGCTGGCCCCACGGTGCTCCCATGGAGAGGACCCCTGCAGGGAGGGTGGGTGCACGGGCAGCTTCTCATCCCAGTTGTCTGGGAGCCCTTTCTGAGCCCAGGCACTGTGGGCTAGTTGGCAGAACAGCAAAGTGGTGGGCCTGCAGAAGGAGAGAGGGGCAGTGGGGTCTAGAGTTGCAGCAGCAGTAATGGCTAGTAAATTATATTTAGCAGTTTGTTTTTGGGAATTGGCTTGTAGAAAAGTAGATATTGCATTAAAATAATGGTCCAGGGTAACAGCAAAAGTTAATTAATTTACTTACTTAATAAATTACTTTTTTCAAGGCCTACTTTTTCTGACACAGGCAAGCAACAAGCAGACACTCAGACTGGGAAAATGAAGACATGTACCACACTGTTCCATAATATGAGATAATGGAGGCTGCTGCGTTATCCAAGTTCCAGTGCCCATTTCAGAGCCCTTGAGATTTCCGGTTTTGGTAGATGGACCAAATTAGGAGGAGACTGGTAAAAGCCCAACTTAGGACATGTGTATGTGATGGATTTGTGAAACAAAGGAATATGCTGACAAGCCAGAACATGGACAGTATGACAACCAGAGGAAGACCAATCAACAATGCCCAGAGATGAAGAGTGAGAGGGAGAAAAAGAATATAGAAGTAGGGATTTCAGAGTAGCAAAGGGTCCCTGAGAAGGGAATCCAAGGCCACTGTGGACATATCACCAGCCAATCTTACCCACCTAAGTGGGGGTGGGTAGACCTCGGCCTTCAACCTCCAAGCTGCTGACATCTGACATTCAAGAGAGAACCTTAGAGTGAAGCATGTGTACTGGCCAGATGTTCCCTGACTCTGTGAACCCTGGGATTGGTAGGTATAGAGTTGTTTGCATGATTCTTATCTACTCTCAATGCATATCAATAAAATCATCGTATTATTGAATAGGTTGTAGTCAATCTGAGGGTTTGGGTCTGCCCAGAACAAGGTATCTGGGTCATAAATTCAGTGTCAACAAGCAGGTGCTGCCAGAAGCCTGGCCTGTCCCACCCTGGAAACTGGCTTGTGGGTGCAGACTGCCAGCCCCAGGAGATTGTGCAATGATAGAGGGTTTAGCTGGTGGTCAGCTGGGCCCAGGCCTGCCCAGCTGACATACCATGGTCCCTGGACACATGTGCATGTCCAACCCCTGATTTGAGGTCAGGCAGCTCACAGTCCCTGGTATTGAGCACCTTATCTCTGGAATGTTGCAAACTCACACAAAAAGTTTCTGTCTCATGGCTTGGTAGGTTCTGTATCTGGACACAGAGGAGAGGTCAGTCTTCAAAGCAGGAATATCAGCTCAGGATTGCTACCACCCACCACCAGTGTCCTGCAGATACACCAGCTCTTCCAGAGGAGCACAAAGGAGGACACATGGGCCTGGAGGGCAGAAGACATAGCTTGTAAGGACACATGAGACCATGTGGACCAGGAGTTCTGGGCCAAGCTTCTGGCCCTGGAACATGAGTGGCCCCCAAGTGCTGTGGGTGCAGAATGTCATCCTCAGCCAGGCAGTGCAGGGCATAGATGATGACCGTTAGTTGCTGGACACAGTTCTGACTCTGGTGGTAAAGTTCATGTCACCCACTGCTCAGCCCCCAGCCCTAGTCCCAGATGACCCCTGGCAATCACCCACGGCCCTGCAGCAGGCCCCTGCCTGGACCTGGGAGGAGGTCTTCCACCACCTCTAGCCACCAGGAGCCCCTGGCCTGGCCCCCATCCCAGGTGTCCTGCCAACCACTGCCCTATCTGGGCCCAACCCCACCACTCACCGCAGGCTCCATGTGGGTGTGGAGCTGGAGCTGCCTAGAGTGGTGCCAGAACCACACGCTGACCCTGTTGGGCCTGGACTCTGCCAACCAGAGGAGGAGCCAGCCACACCAGAGGAGCACTGCTGTCACTGCCCCAGGTGAGCCCCCAGCCCTTTGCACCTGCCCCAGAGTTCATACACACAGAGAAACAGCCAGAGGCCAGGGTGCTGGTCACTTTCCCCCAGGGTCTGCCTCCTAGGCATCCCCACACCATGGCCCCCCAACTCGGGGACACCACAAAAATCACTTTTTAAATAGTTTATACAGGGAAAAGGGTTTTTTATTGTTGGTGGGTGGGGTGGGTACTGGAGGGGCTCTATTTTGAGGTGAGGTAGGCTGTGGCACAACTGTGGTGGCAGCCCTGGGATGGTGGTTGGTGGCCATGCAGATGGTTGCTGGGTGCGGGGTGAGATGGCCATGGGCGAGATGGCCATGGGCCAGGCAGCAGTCAGTGCGTGCTGTCCCTGCACTTGGCACATTGCTCCTGGGCAAGGAAGCAGCTGTCCAGAGAGCAGAGAGAAGGCCTGTTTTTTAAAGATGGCTGCTGGGTTCTGGCAGCTTCAGCCAGAGCCTAGAGCTTCCCACAGTGACCACAGGAGTTCATTGCATGGCTGCCAGAAACTGGGTGCAAATCTGCCCCCTACTCCTTGCATGCGTAGGCGTCTGCCTGAAAATGCTTATACCTAAGTAGCTTACACCAGAGTAAACAGGCTGGAGTAAATACATGTGTAGATGTGCCCAGTATGTAATAATCTAAGGGGTTTATTGGTGTTGTGTGTCAGGCCTTTTATTTTTTTTAAGATATAAGAAGAGTGGAACAAAACAAGCGAATCACAAAGCTCCAAATACAAAACATGGATGATGTGACTGACAAAGAATGAGATACATAGAGGACAGAGAAATCAAATTGACATCATTTTTATAGTTATCACATTCAAAAGTAACCCATTTTCATGTGAAAATGAGATTGTGAAGACAGCAACAGATAAAAAACCCCAGCCTGTCAGTTGGTGACAGAGCCAGGTAAGTTAAGACCTTTTAAATTTTAATAAGGATGTGGGACCTATACAAATTCTTTTTAAGATAGTGACAAACCTTGTGAAAAAAAATAAGAGTATTTTTCATACTGAATGTGTTGCTCTGCATTAGGTTCATTCCCATTCCTTCCTTCTCCTACAGAATCCTGCTCAAACGCAGATGAAAATGTAGCCTTATCTTGCTTATAAAAAGGATTAGTCATTATCAGCTTGGGAAAGGTTACAGATGAGTGTTTTGTCCTTAATTCCCACTTATTGTACTTGTTGTTACACCAGAGAAAGACTATTTTGAGGTGCCATACAATAGGTCTACAAAAAGGCTGTTAGTCATACAGAGCTTTTCAGCTGAATGTGACATATATTGCTAAGGCAGGCTAGAAGCAAAATTGGTGCTGTGTCAGCGTAAGGAATGTAAAGCAAAGAGAAAGCAGGAAAAGGTGGTTAAAGTGCAGTGCTTGGTGACAGAGAACATAAAGTCAGAGGAGAGGCAGAAAAATTTTCAAATGGGAATGGGTTTTGCAAACCATCAGGCCTAGTGCAACTGTAACTGCACCTCATCGCTACAGATAGTATCCAACAAGTGAGATCCTACAGTCTGCAAGCATTAATGAAAGTCACCGACGAGTCGAGAAACTGGAAGCCCAGCTAGCTCCCAGCCCTACTTCTTTTGAGATCAAGGGGAACAAAATTTCCAAAACATCTTTGCCTCACTTTGTTTTAGAGATTTTATATATCATGGCTTCACATGCAGGGAAAAGTGGCATGGTGTAGTGAAAATGGCCAGTCACATAACTGGGGGCAGGTGAGCAGGGCACCAGATCTAGCACCAGTTTAGGAGAGGCACCAGAATACCCTGCCACCCTCCTAATCCCTGTGCAATCAGATCTCCAACAGCAAAAGCAGCCCGACAGAGTTGGTTTTGCAGCTGCAGCTGGTGCATGGATAGGGCATTGTTTCTGTAGAAGCAACAGCTGGGACAGGCAGACCATGCTGTGGCTGTGGCAGCAGCAGTGGCAGGAAGAGAGAACGGTTTTTGGGTCACCAGCATAGGTAGGACTCCAACATCCCCCCCCCGCAGCTTCCAGAACGCTCACCCTCACCCTTCCGATGTTTCCCCACCCTCCCATCCCCTCACCCCTACTCTTCCCCAGGGTTTGTCAAGGGTGCAGACCGTGTTAAATCTTCCCTCTTTTTAGTCTGTAAATGTCTCCCATTTGCAGGACCAGCACATTTCTGTTATATGCTGGAGTGAAGCATATTGAGGAGAGACAGATGTAAAGTGGCAAAGGGAACTAGTTTTCAACCCCCTCTACAGGGTGGTCCTCATAAATGTCCCATATGGGGTGTATTGCCCTTTGGATAGAAGAAGACTCTATGCAGTGACACAACGCTTTACTGTGTAGCCTGGGGAGAAGGTGGAGTGAGAGTTTCATTAACCTTCTTGAATCCTGCTACCCTCCATCCCCACCCAGGCCTTACTTTACAGATACTGTGGCAGAATCTAAATTAGCCAATAACAACTAATTGGGCCTTAAAGCCCAGTGAATGGTGTGTAAGCCTTCTTCCCATTCACTCAACAAGTCTTGAAGCAGGACTAGCATGAATAGGAAAAACAGCAATCTATGGTAATTTATAATGCAAAACAGAGTGTATGACTACAACTAGTTAATACCATTATAGCTTTGGAATGCTCCATTCCTTTCATAAGGTCTGACCTTCTCTGGAGACATGCTTTCAAGGAATTAGATATACAACACAAAGGATGTCGAATAGGATGATTGCATATACATTATTTATTTCCACTCATTACTGATAACCTTATAACTCATGAGTGACAGAGCATAGCACAGATATGAATGACCGCTGTGAGGTCATCGATAATGAGTGGAAATGAATAATGTATCCAGACTCACCTCATTGCAAAGTTTCTTTAATGTAACCATCTTTCTCTTTTTCCTTTTTTCTCATCTTTCTCTTTTTCTTTTTTTTTTCCCCCACAGTGTTTATCCCTTTTGTGTTTTCTTACTTTTAAATGCATGTAAATCACCCCTGGCAAAGAAAGATGAGGAACATTACCAACAGGAATGCAGTGGGAGTAGGTACATATGGAAATAGCCTGTGTTACAGATCTAAATTGATCTCATCAGATTGTAGGCATAAAATATTACAGCACTCTGCAGAAGTGACTCCATGTAGTACAGGCAAACAGTAATGGTTCTATGTTGCTTTTTTGTGTTATCATAGGACACCACTTGGAAAGTAGGAGTTTTACAGAACTTGGTGTTCTGGAAGGACAAAACCTATCGCTAGGTAAACTTAATTCTACAGTAGCCAAGTTTTTCACCAATAAATTGTCCATAGTGGCAGTAACTCTGAATTTAAGTAGTGATCTATCTGTTTGGAAATTCTTAAAGACAAATTTCTAACCGCCACTCCCCCACCTCATACTTTTCATAAGGGAATCATTATTGACTAATCAAAATTAGGAGAGCACAGGATCATATTTAATATATTGAACTTAATAAATTCACAGTGCACTAGAGCAATAAATGAACCTCAAAGCAATAAGCAGCTGTAATGTTAACGTGGATCTTCTGATTACCTGAGAGCTTTTGGCCTTGAAAACTGCCTCA
The DNA here is from genome assembly GCA_030014935.1 of Caiman crocodilus. Taxonomy (NCBI): domain Eukaryota; kingdom Metazoa; phylum Chordata; order Crocodylia; family Alligatoridae; genus Caiman; species Caiman crocodilus. The sequence goes on along the minus strand of JAGPOW010000261.1, from coordinate 145,934,176 downwards.
ATCACAGAAGAAGGATTTGTTTGTCTATACAGGGACATTCAGGAAAATTAATCCAAAAATAACTGAAGATGTGAATTAAAAGTAAATTGGATACATTAAAACTGGTCAAACAAAAACTAAAATATGACACTTTGAATAGGCTTAGGGTGAAGTTGCACATTACACTTAAAATGTGATTGTCCACACAATAGAGCTTCTTAACTCATGCTAAATGCCCTTTGAGCATCTCAAAGTTACGCCACTTCAGGCAAAGGTTAACTTCAGGCCATGCTACCTAGCTGATATTAGCATAACTTCAATCTGCTCCAGAGAGATCATACATGAAATTTGCAGTTCTCCAACATCGCAGAATGCACTGCTTCAAGCACTCTCCACCCCCACCACCCTGAGCAGGGATTGAGCGCAAGCTACTAGCCACGTCCATGCTCACCAGCCCTCTAGTGATAAATCAGAGCTGTGCCGGCAAGGGAAGGGATTAACTCTTAATGTGCAACGGCACGTTCTAACTTGAATGTGGCTTAACGTTCCACAGATTTAGTATGGTCTAAGTGTAACACAACGTCACCCAATGATTCAGTCTGAATTCAATTTTTTCAATTCACTTTCAAAGTTAATAAACTGAACTGAACTGTATGAAGGCTACATGAGTGTCTACACAGGGATTTAATGCAATTTAACCAATTTAGGCAGTCTACTCTAAAAGTTAAATCTAATTAATTTTCCTCCAAGCCATATGAAGAGTATGCCAAAGGTATGTTTCCAGTAGGACTACTAAAGCAGTTACTAAGAACTCAATGTCTTTAAATTGTAACTGGTACTCTTCATACTCTCTGCACAAAAATATCTAGTTAGTGCTTAGCAAGCCTCTAAAGGTTTGGTTAAGGAAGATTTGTCACTATACTATATGAGGTGCTTTAAAATAGCTCTTTTCTCCACAACCCAATGAAATTACAAATTTTATTGTCAAAGACAAAAATCAAACAAAACGGCCTGCTTGAGATACACTACTCAACCCCTGGCTTACAAAACCCGAGGCCTTTTCTTTTTTCTTTTCTTTTCTTTTGGGGTGGGAGTGGGGGCTGTTGCTAGAAGACTTGATATTCAGTCCAGGTTGAACTAAAGTTCTGGGATTGACTTAAAACTCTCTTATAAATGTTTTGAGGAAACACAGGCCATTTTATCTTTCATACTGGGCACTGTGTAAAAGCGATAGCTCGTTTCAAGTAGAAACTCATTTAGGGGAATGTGCTGTACAAAGTATAAATACAGGAGAAGGTCACACAGGCCCAAGCAAAATGAAGCCATCAGACATCACAGATCTGGATTTACTCTTCAATTTAAGTGACTTCAGCAGGACCAGGAGCAGGCAAAGAAAGTAGTATATAGGCTCTCTGCCCTTCAATGCAAATGTGACAGGTGGGCAGGACTTCTGGTCCCGCCCCTTTGCACCTCCCATTTTCCCCTTTTATGGTGTGTGACATCACCGACTCTGCAACCTGGCCCTGGTCTCATGGTGAGTGACATCAGCAACTTTGCCCCTGACCCTGGTCACGTGGTGTGTGACACCAACACCACATGGTTCATGACATCAGAAGGACAACCCAGGCAGACTCTCAAAGCCCAACCCCCTCATGCTGCAAGATCCACCCTGGTTCACATGGGGTTGTTATGGCCTATCAGGCCCCTGACCACTAAACAGAAGTTGAGAATTTGGAAGATGGTGTCTTTGTGCTATGGTTTAAATTTGTCCTCGAGTGTTTG
>JAGPOW010000261.1:145920596-145932315 GCA_030014935.1 Caiman crocodilus | reverse complement strand
TTGTTCTTGGGAGGTCTGAGGCCTCTGAAACCCCTGCCAATTGGTCGGGGGTGTTGGGGCAGGTTGTTAGAGGGGTCACACCACCACCCTGCAGCATGAAAGGTTGGGCTTTGAGGGTCTGTCTGGGTTGTCCTTCTGATGTCATGAACTATGTGGTGCTGATGTCACACACCGGATGACTGGGGTCAGGGGCAGAGTTGCTGATATCACGCACCCCGTGACTGGGGTCAGGGGCAGAGTTGCTGATACCATGCACCACTTGACCAGGGTAAGGGGGTGGAGTTGGTGACATCATACACCATAAAAGAGGAAAGGGGACGGTGCAAAGGGTCCCGCCCACCCCTCACATTTGCATTGAAGGGCAGAGAGCCTATATACTGCTAAAGTATTTTGTTAATTTATTGGCAATTACTAGGGATCTTGTTTTTTTTCTGTTTAAAAAGCACAAATTATCTAATTAAAACCCCCCAAATCCATGTTTCTCCATGATTCAAGTGAAATACCACTACGCATGCGTGCATGTGCACACGCACGCACACACACACATGTACCAGTTCAGCACAATATTTTATTGATATATTTACAATTTTAAAACAGTTTGGAAGTCTACCAGTGCCTCAATCACTACAATAAAATAAATTCTAAATACCTATACATTTTGGCATTTGATTTTGGATTTTTTTACCATGGAAAAATCAGAGCTCTCCCTTCCCCTTTCACTCACGAAGATGCAGGTCTAGCTCCCAGCCCCCATTGCTTTGTGCTGCTGAGCAGCCCTGATAGGCCACTGACCTGCCCATGCCATTGCTCCTCACTCCTGAGCCACAGCCCCGCCCCCCACTGGTACCCCTCACTCTCCCCTGCCACAGCTCCCCACACTGCCCCATGCACTGCCCAGCTGGGCAGCATTCCCATCCTCAGCCCTAGCCCCAGCTCTAACCAACTCCTTCCTTCCCTATGGGGTCCTTATTTCCCCCGCTCTTTCCCCTGCCACCAGACTTATCTGCAAGGAACTGCTTCCCAGGCTGCCATGTGCATGTGTATGTATGCACATGCACATGGTGCCCCCTGCTGAACACCCTTTTCCTGCTCCTCCTCCCCCATCCCCAACCCTTCACAAGTGGAACTCCACCAGGCTGCAAGAGGAAACACACAGTTTCCTATGTTTGTCTCCTTTAAAAGAGAAAATCCAGGTTTTACCATGTTTTTCTGTGGCAGATAGAAAACATGGATCCCTGGTAATTACAGTACAGAAAGGCAACCACCTGTTTCTATCTGGACACTTGTAACATTACATAAAACTCTAATGCAACAAAGCCAGCAAGATGCCTTCAGAATAAACTCCATTGCTAACTAAGCCCAATCAGCAGAACTTTTCTAACAAACATATATTATCTCTAACCAAACAGTCCATCCGTTTCCAACCTCATTTGGCATCCAACAAAATAAACATGCTAATATTTAAAAAATGGCAAAATAGACATGAACTGTTTGTCATATATTTTGATAACCTTTGTCTGTGCAAAACAGTTAAGAGATGCCTCGGTACAGCTGTGTTGAGCACATTACGAGCACGGAAGCAGAGATTTTCCCCTGTAGTGCGGGAAAGGTTTCGGTGTGCGGTCAGAGCCTGCCAAAACCTTGCAGCTGCACCAGTGAGTGCATGCTTGCGATTGTCTCACGTTAAATTATGCATACGTGTTGGTTGGCAATTGGATCGCTGACCGAATAAGAGGCTTGGGCAATGCCTGCCCAAACTGGACAAGAGCTGGGACACACATGAGGAAAGATCTGCATGCGTTTCCAAGCCACGAAGGAGGCCTGATCTACCGACAATGACTCCCCACCGGATTCATCCGATGGCCCATGCCCTGTGCAAGTGTGAGCTTCTGTGTGCCTGAATTCCTGTTTGAGTTTGTAACTTCAAGGAACATGTCTACTGCCTAAGGACTGTAAGTAAAGGTTTTTTTGGCTTCCAACAACCTGCGTGTCTAGCGCCTCTATTCCGCTCCATCAGCGGCCCCAATTCCGCCAGCGTTTCTCGGCTCCCACATGGCGTCATGAACAGGATAGTCAGTACTCCAGGAAGATGCGATGGAGCTGGAATTAGTTGAGGGTTGTCCCTGGAGCGGTGGAAAATGCCACGTGCTAGACGCTGTGGAGTTGGAAGCGCACATCGCTTACCATCAAGTGGGTGGAATGGATGGAAGAGTTGTGAGTAGTTGCCTTTCACTCGAGGGAGAAGGGGACCCTGCGAAAGAGTGGGAAGTGAGCCTCCACCTGAGAGCCTTCAGATGTGTGATGGGGAGTGAGTGGGTTTGATTTAAACCCCAGGAGCAAGGGGGTAGCAAGTCCTCAGCCAAGCAGAGGCCGAGTGAGGAAGATGCGGCTCTCTGTCAGGAGTTTGCTCGCTGTATGCGCTGTCTGAGAGAGAGCAAAGGACCAGAGCTGATTGATGTAGACACGCTGTTACCGGAGTCGGGACACCCAGAGCATTCGGAGCTCCACGGAGAAGCGGAGGAAAGCCGCTTCATATCTGAAGGGACCTGCACAGTGTTAGAGAAGGGGAGAATGCTGCAAGTAATGTTCAGCACGGTCACAACCCTTATTCGGGAAAGGACTGAGTTGGAAGCCTGATTGTGCACAGTACATGCGGTTAAGCGGGTTGCAGCTGTGGAAAGCCAGAGTCCCCCGTCATTGCAAGATGATGGCGAAACGGAAGGGGGCTGCCACGGAAGGGTCGAGAAGGAGGGCAGAGATCCCCATGGTGGGGTGGAAGTAGCGATTCCACCCCAGAAACACCGCCACAGATGGGAAAAAGAAAAAGGCGAGCTAATGGTGGGGCGGAAGTAGCAACTTCACCCCAAGGCATTCCCATGGGCCTACCCCTGGGCTGTAACCAGGAGCCAACGGAGAGCATCCTGCAACCGAGTCTCTCATCAGATGCAGCGACAGCTCGAACAGCCATGCACCCTATGGCAACGGAGGGTCAAGTGATGAATGTGGCCTGCACTACTGCCAGCACCTATCACTCCAGGACCTGGACTGAGTTACAAGCCTTGTGCAAGAGGTCTAGAATAAGAACAGCAGAGACCTTAGCTATGTGGATTGAACATCTGGTTATGGAGTTTGGATCCGATCTTGTGGATCAAGGTGAGGCAAGCTCTTTAGTTAGACGAGCCTCGTGGAGCGAAGGACATGCTGCTGATGTTGGCATGGTGAGGTACCATTTTTACTGGTCAATCTTGCTTCCAGCACTTGTTGCAGGTCAAGCCAGCCAGAGAACCTATGCTTGGCATGAGGGAGGACCATCGAGGGTCAGCGTGGAGCAGATCTTACAGTCAATCGTCGAAGTTTCCTTTTGCACGTGGAACCCAAGACGGCACGTACTGGGACTGTCACCAGCCCAGCAGCAGGAACTGTGGCCTCACCATGACCTGCAAGATCCGGGAGCTGTTCCAGTTACGCTGACAAGTATCGATGCTTGTGTTGAAGTGTATGGAGGAAGAGCTGCAGTTATTCTCTGAATTTTGTTAAATCCCTTAGCCGGACAGCCTGCAAGTGATTTCTTGAGGCAGTTACCGCAACTGCAAGCCTTGGTAAAGCCAGGTCAAAGAGAGTTCAGCGACTCAGAGCAGCATCGAGCACACGAGTCAACCCTGGGATGATTTCAGTTTACGCAGAGGACACTGGAGGAACGCGAAATGTTTAGGTCCCTGATGCGGTACTCCAGGCTCACCAAGCAGCAGTTGAGAGTGCTAGGTGATGAGGGCCAATGGGACCTGGCCTACGAGATAGGGTTCCTATGCCAAGATGAACCAGACAATAAATCATCTTGTGAAAATTATTAATTTTTCTGTGAATAAGCTAATTAATTTTTCTTGAGAGTTTCTTTCTCTGCAGGTCCACTGGAGCATGTGCAGACCGGATCAGAGAAAGAAAAAGCTCTTTGAGAAGAGCGAATTGTCTCTGTGGGTCCGCTAGGAGGTGTGTGCAGGCCAGACCAGAGAGAGCATTTTGAGAGAGGCAGAACCTCTGAAAACTGGGATGCGATGACGCCCAATGAAGTTTTGATGATCGAACTGTTCATCACGAATGTACTGATGTGTAGTTGTGTTTTGTTAGGATATTGTTTGATTAGATCTTGCGTGAGTGTGAGCTTCTGTGTGCCTGAGTTCCTGTTTGAGTTTGTAGCTTCGAGGTACGTGCCTACAGCCTAAGGACTGTAAGTAAAGGTTTTTTGGCTTCCAACAACCTGCGTGTCTAGCGCCTCGATTCCACTCCATCAGCGGCCCCAATCCACCAGCGTTTCTCAGCCCCCACAACCTTGACTAAAAATAGAAATATACATCTCAAAATATGGCCAACAGCATCTGAACACATTCTTGTTTGGCATTCACTATACATTTTCCTGAAGACACATTCCCAGAGAAACGCCAGTGGATGTGAGACTTCCAGCAATGAGATTTAAAGGAGAAAGTCTCCTCAGGCTGTGTTTTAAAATTCCAGAAGTCACATAGGCAATGAGCAAATGAACCCCGGGGATATGCACTTAAGTCGCTGGCAGCATTTACCATTTAGACAACATTAAATCCCTGTAAACAAAACCAGTTTATTGCTGATACTTCAGATTTTCAGCGAAGTTGACTATGGTGCTCCTGTGGTTAAATGATCACTTCTGACAATGAGGAAGTGGAGCTTCCATTCTTGACAGCCACAGAATTCCTGTGTGACCACGGGGAAGTCTCTTAACTTCTCTCTGCCCTAATTCCTACATGTGTAAGGCAGAAATAATGAAACAATGCTTCCCCATCACAGAGGTTGTAGGAAGACAGATGTGTAAATTTGAGGGTTCTACAGTGATCCTGAAATAAAACCAAGTCAAGCAAATGGAAACACTTCCATTAACTTAATTGGCCCTCAGATCTGTCTTGTATATATTGCAGCAGTAGAAGTTTATAGAAATAAGCCTATAGAAATACAATAAAAGAAAAAGGTGGAGGAAATGCAATGGCAGTTGATGATTACTGTAGGTTATTTAGCCTAACAAAACTGCTGGTTGGTAGCCATTTTAGGGCACCTATATATGAGCAGCGAGGCAACTCTAACATGCTGTAATTACAGTGTGTTGGAGCAAACTCGATTAATCGAGTCTGCTGGAATGTGGTAATTACTGTGCTCCAGCAGACTCTAGCTCATGTACCTGTGTATTCATGTACCTGTGTATTCATGTACCTGTGTCCCTGCCCTTAAAAATGGTGGCAAGGATGCTTTAACCAAAGCTCATTTGACAAGCTTAAGTTTAAGAGCCCCTGCCACTATTTTAAGCACAGGGATGCTGATACACAAGATACTGCAGGTGCCTTAATTAGAATGGCTCATTGGGAGTATTAATGAGCTATTTGCCAGGCCAGAAAGATGCACAAATTTCAAAATTATGCCAAATAGTAGGGAGAAAAAAATTTAAGATTTTCTCACTTTTCTGTGGGCATCTAAATCTGAAGGATCCTTGTTGGTCTCTCAGCCCCGGAGATTGTAAAGGGCTCTGGTTTCATTCCCTTTCTCACTTCAAAAATGAACATACTGGGCACATCTACATGAGATGCTGACCACGCAGTAGCCAAATAATACTATGCACTAGCATGTCACAGCACCAACAGAGCTAACATGCTACAGCGCAGTAGCATCATTTAAAAGTTGTTTGTTGGCACTACTGTGTAGTAACTCCAGTTACTGCACATTTATTTAGTACTTGATTATACAAGTATTAAATAAGTGCTCAGTAACCCACTGCTCAGTAGCATCTCATGTGGACATGCCCACTGTGCAATATACTGAAGTAGCAAATCAACTAAAAATCCTGTGTCGGATGCCAGAGTTCACAACTGTTCAATGCATCTCTGACCTTAATGGGACCTTCCGCACACACTGTAGATGAAAATGTCTACTTGCATGGGTCACATATCAGGATCAGTACCATAGTAAGTAGAGCTGGTCAGATGATTTTTTTTAACACAAACATTTAAAAAAATAGAAAGGAGGTGGCATGTTGCCGTCAACTTGGAACCTTTCCTGAATTCATTTCACAGAAAATTTAGGAATGTTTTTGTCTGCTCATTTCTTCCATTTCAGAATGGAAAACATCCCAAATTGCAGAATTACCCAGAAAAGTGGAAAAGAATAAAAAAAAGAGTCTGTTCCCCAGGTCCAATAGTCTGGTATTCATTGCTTGATGCAATGACAGGATGCAAAGATTCATTGCTGAAGTAATCTTTTCACTTCATTTATTTTACCATCTTTACCATGAAGTATACATTTAAAATGAATGCATTTTTACTTGTCTTCTCACCTACAGCAGCAGTCCTGGTAAAATGGCTTTATTTTTAGTTATTTTTTAGAGTAGATCTGCCATTCAAATCCTGAGCTTGGTGCACATCATTAACATCCTTTGAAAATGCACATTGCACTGAATTGTTCAACAGACATTCTTTACAGTGTCAATTAAAAGTACAGCTTGTGGGCCTCAGTTCCTGAAACCCTAATGGAATTTTTTTCCATTTTATTACGAGATTGTAACAGTTGCTGCAACAACAGCAGCAAAGATGGGCATTCATCTAAATTCCACTGGAGGAACTCAAAGATTTCAATTGTTCAGAAGCTTCACAAAACATTCGAGCACTTGGCTTAATCTGTGGAGACCAGTGCTGGGGATAAAAGGCAATCTTTGCTTGAAATCCAGGGGGTAAAAACAATGGAGAAGGAAAACAAACAAAACTAAAACAAACAGAAATAAACTCGTGGAAAGACAAAATGGTCAGACATGACAGAGAGAATATTTTAAAGTAATAGCAGGTGAAAAGATGGTCAATAGAATATAAGCAGCAGAGTTTTAATATAAAATAGCATCAAACAATGATATTTTGATTGCTTCTCTTAGTCCATCCATCCTCTCCTCAACAATGCCTTTTTCAGGAATATTGGTCCCCGTGAAAATACTGGTTACAGAGTCCACATTCTTGTTCACCTATTAAACAAGTGGACTTAGGCATGAAAATGTGATTCTATTCCACACTGTTCAAGTCCCTGAAAATTCATTAATGCAATAGAGACCTACTTGTTTTTGCAGGTGTTTCACACATTAAACGGTGGAGACAGTAAGTAAGAAAGGAACAACAGAGAAAGCTCTGGCCATATCCTATTTATTCTCCCTTTCAGCATCCACTGTCTGCCGCTGTATGGCACTGGGCAAGATGGACCTATGGTCTGACACAGTAAACAGCACTTCTTATGTTTTTATTAGCCCCACATCCTCCCAGAATACCACTCCAGTACCCTTTTCCCCCACCCAATCTGCTGCTCTGCTTTCTGTTTCCCGTCCTTTGTTCCCTGCCTGATCTACCACATGCCACACACAGATGCTGCCCGTGCTACTTGTGGCACTTGTAACACAGGTTGACCACCCGTTCATTAATACCCGTCCTGTCAAATCCACCCCTCTTTTCCCTGTAAGACTGAATCAAACAAAGCAGGGAGAAGCAGGAGGAATCAACTACCTTTTTGTAGGAACAATTTTTCAGGGACCCATGCAGTGTGGAATAGCATCTCACTTCCAATTTTCAGTCTACTTACATATTTGATACAGGTTCCCCTTGTTTTATGCTGTACACGTGTTCCTGGAAAATGGTGCATAGCCTGAATTTGCATAAAGAGAACCCACTTTACAATGTAACAAATAGGGATATGCTCCAAGTCCTCAACTCTCCTGGCCCCAGATCCATTTCTACCACTTTTACAGGGCAATTTTGGTACTCACCAACAGCGGACAGTACACACAAGCACTGGGCACTGTCATAATGGGGAATGGCAACTACAGAAACATGTGTTGCAGGCAACAAGTGAGACGCACAGATCCACACAGGTGTTAGCAATAAAATCCTAGGATTCTGGACTAGCCCAGGGATTGGCACGGCACCTCATTCGATGAGTGACAGAAAGACTTTATTTACTACAAGTATTTAAAATCAAGTCAAGTGAGCCTAAACCAAATCAAGTCCAGTAATTAGCTATAAGGTAATGATTTCTCACCAAGCAGGTGATGAAGAGGCAGTCTGTTTCTCTTCAACTTCTCCAGTAAGTGGGACACATCAGCTACTGGTGTCAGAGAGATCTCTCAACTCTTGAAGCGCATGTGCTGGTTGCTGTTTTACTGCCTTTTTATACCCTTAGTTTAGCATCTTCAAAGCATTCTTTTACTTGTGTAAATCAAGAGAGGGTCCCAAGCAGTAATTGGTAGGAAAAATCTGCTCATTACTGGTTATCAGACATTTTTATTTTGAATGAGTTACCTTCTTTGGTAACAAAAGATTATCCAGTTTGAAACATATCAAGAAACTGATTAGCAGCCAGGAAAAACATACTAAATCATGAGGAGACATCTATTACATATGGAGAATGTCTCTTCCTGTAAAAATAAATACAAGTTAGTCTCAAAAGAAATATTTACCATACTAATTAATCAAGGATAGACATTTCATATGGTTCCACAGCAGACAACTAGGAGTCTGCTTGAAATCATTCTGAATATAGCAAGATAAGCTGGAAAAGATACTTCATTATTCCTTTTTAGATGGCCTAGCTATGAACTCGCACCCTCTTGCAATATGCAGTTAGCATTATTGTTCTGTATTTTAACATTTGCGAGTAGGCCCAAGCTTAGCATGAGTTTCAGAGTCATCACAGGAGACTATATTTTGGTGCACGTCACTTGCACAATGCACCACACAAAGCACCTGACTGCAGGCTTCCACCATACCAGTCTCATACAAGTGAATTTATATTGCATATAACAAATTTTTGGTATAAAAGGGTCATTACATAAAAGCAAATTTGCACATACAGAACCCATGTAAAGCGAGAGAAATCTGTAGATGGAACAGAGCTAGTCACATTGTCCCACGGCACTGAAGACGTAGCTGTAGGTTTTCTACAGTGAATTCAAACAATCCCAGGGACTTACTTATATATATCAAGGTACATTCCAGGATGATGCAGGTACCAGTGAAGGGAACTTACCGTGCTAAAAGATGGATAAGGAACAAACTATGAAACCAGATCCCCAAATGGTGTAATCCAGGGATGTCAAAGATGTGGCCTACAGTCTGGATCCAACCTATTGAGCCATATGATCTAGTCCATACATCTCGGACCAAACCTGTGCACTGCATGCATCATGCACTGGCCCCTGCCCCATGCATTGCATGCAGAGCCTGAAAATGGGATATGTCAGGGGACTCCAGCCGTGCAGTGATGGGGTGGGGGCATGGCCAGACAGGGCCCCTTGGGGTGGGGGCAGGGACAGGGTTATTCCTCCTTCCTTTGGTGTCTGGTGGAGGGGACAGCAGGGGTCCTATTCCCCCACCGGGAGGGAGCGCAGCAGTGACAGTGGGCAGACCCAGCTGCCAGTGAGGGTAGAGGGGAAACTCCCTCTCTTCTCTTTCCCCGTCTGCCTCAGAGGCCACGGTGTCCCTGCAGCAGCAACAGGGGAGTGCCTGGCAGACCCAGCTCTCTCTATCCCTGCCAGTGGGATAGAGAGGGGGAATTAGACCCCTTCCTGGCCAGTTCTGCCCAGACTGGCTTTACCCCTCCACCCGACCAGCACAGCATCCCTGTTGCCAAGGATGTGCTCTAGCGCCCCTGGCACTATAGGTATGTGCTCACAGTTCCTCAGTCCAGAGAGAATGTCTGTCCAGTTACAAACTGGTTTAGCTTAGCTAGGTTAGACTAACCTGCAAAGGTTGGATCTATTCAGGTTCTGGCTTTTTGAACGTGTGTCCCTAGCCCCAGTGTAAACTTAAATATTGATGTAAGCCAGCTGCTCTCAAACTAAAATTCACCCCCAGCCTCAGTCTGTGTCACACTACAGGGATAACAAATAAATATTTAACAAAAAGTAGTTAACTTCAATGCCTGGTACTGTTGAGCAACCTTCAGCACTCCCATGGTCTGGAGCTACTTTGCCCGGGCAGGTTAGGGCTGATCTGAGGCCTTAGTGATGGTCCTAGCCTTATGAAACCTGTGGCTGTATCCCCTAGGTCCTGACCCCCCCTCTTCTCCACCAAGCCTGTCCATCACAGCTCTAATAGTGCTTTCTGCATGTGGGGTGAACAGCCATTTTTCTTGAAGACCTTTCTGCCTCTCACAGTAATGAGGCAGGGCCCCATTACACTCAGTCCTGTATGAGACAACACAGCCACCATGACATCCTAATTATACTACTACTAATTATAGCCGATGCACGTGAAAGAAACTGTAAAATTCAGGAGGAATAACTTTTCCCATCATTTTTTCTGCTCAAATGTGAATATGTGCAATAGTACCATGTTTCAAATAATGCAGTAAGAATGGTCTCACCCATACCGTAGTATCTTTTAGCTTGAAGGATTCCAAAGTACTTTAATAAACTTCACGGACATAATCACTTGACCCACCACTTCCTCTAATGGCCATACTGCATGCTCCTCCAGTTGAATGACATTTGTACATCATTAAAAATAATTTATGCCTACATGGAATTATTTGTATGAAATTTGCTTTAAATAACCTGTGTAGCATTAAACCCCAAACTTTGTCAATATATTCATGAATGCTTTTGTTTTTCTTCATGTGCAAGTTACAATTCTTTTTGTTCCATTAAGTCAATTCAAGTTCAAATCATTCAAACAAAAATCATTAGTAGTTCATGACAGATCTGCTTAACATAAATTTGCTTGCGAAATAGCATTTCATTAATAACCCTCCCACACCCCAAAACAGAAATGTTAGCCTGATATTTCCTTTGTTTCCCTTCCATTGATTCACTCTTTAAAACTAGCATGACAGGAGAATTAAATCCTTTAAGAACAGCTTTAATGTTCATAACCTTGTTTGATATCACTTTGTTTTAAGGTTGATCAAATAAATGGGAATTCTGCATTTATATTTTTCCACGTTTTTCAATAAATGGATTCAAAATGATTTTGTTCTCATTTCAGTCCAAATAGAATTGAATCATAATTCATTTTTGATGTTTCCCTATTCATTCTTTTCCCCTAAAGCTTCCCATTTAAAGCAGATTTTCTTGTGCAACTGTTAGTATTACTTACCATATTTATTCAATTCCAAGACAAGGTTTTTTCCCTCACTTAACATCGGGAGGAAAGACCCTCATCTTAGAGGTAGGTAGCTGCTATGGCTCAGGCTACAGCCCCTATCCACGGTCAGAGCAATAGCTGCAGCTGCTGCCTGCCCCCTCTGCCACCTTGCACCCTGCATTTCGTCCTCCCCCTGCATCCTCCTGTCCCCATCTCTTCCCACCTATGCAGCCTCTGCTCCCCCATCTGCTCCTCTCCCTCTTCCCCCGTCACCCTTGCTCCATGCCAGCAGGCTCTGTAGATGCTGTAGCCCAGGGCACTGAACATAGCCCCAGCCCAGCCCAGTAGCAGTTGTGTGCAGCCTGCAGGGCTGCCACAGGGACTATGTTGGGGCTATACTTAGCGCCCCAGGCTAGAACGGGAAGGGATCCTGCTGGCTTGGAGCAAAGGTAGTGGGGGAAGAGGGCAAGGAGCAGGCAAGAGAGCAGATGGTGCATAGGTGGGGGGTAGATGGGGACAAGAGGATGAAGGGGGAGATGGCTGTGGGGATGGGGCAGGGAGGGGGAGGAGATGGCAGGGGGGTAGGCACA
>JAGPOW010000261.1:145906682-145920496 GCA_030014935.1 Caiman crocodilus | reverse complement strand
CAAGGAGCAGGCAGGAGAGCAGATGGTGGTTAGGTGGGGGGTAGATGGGGACCAGAGGACGAAGGGGGAGATGGCGGTGGGGATGGGGCAGGGAGGGGGAGGAGATGGCAGGGGGGTAGGCACAAATAGGGAGGAAGCTTTTTGATCTCCCCACACCACCTGCTGTCCCTACTGCCTACAGTGGGGTGGGGGGTGGGAAATCAATTAAAGACAACCCTCCAATAATTAAATTCTATACATGGAAGAATATAATAAATGTATAAATTCTCCACATATAGAATATAATTATTGAAGGGTCATTTTACATTCAGGGTCATCTTAGATTCAAGTAAATATGGCAGGGTATTTTTTCAAAAAGAACTGAAAACAAAGTCTGATTCTCACATTCATTCTCTTTCTTTTTTTCTTATTGAATTCTCTTCTTTTGCACACATTGTTTATTTTGCTTGCTGTGAAAAATGAGACACTTCACATTTAGTATAATATGCATTTAACATATGCAATACCTTGTTTTCTCTTACTGTGCCACATATAAATGCAATCCTACAAATACATACTACAGGGGCACACACCTTATGATCAGATACATGTTCATTCCAAAAATTAAACTCAATGTGGTAGCCAAACTGTGGTTAGGCATGATAAGGAAATCAAAATGATTCTAAGGACTCAAAATCAAGTCATATAAGTTTGTCTGACACCACGATAGAAATGGATGGATAGATAGAACAGTCACAAATACCACCGCAGATGTTCAACATCTTTGAACAACAGATCTTTCTAAATATGTGAATAGGGACATTTGAACTCAAATTTTGACACCCCAAACTGATTTTTTTCTCTATAAATTTTTTATGGTTTGGGCCCAAGTACTTATTCTGATGCCAATGCTGTTTCTGTTTCTGTATGCTTGGCATGTGTGATAATTTATTAAATGTTTATTGGAAACCTGCCTCCTCCATACAATTTATTCATTCTGGTATTTTATGAATATTTTGTTAACTTTGTCTTCTACAGGGATGAGCACACTGGCTGTGTTTAGTGAAACAGCAATTACTAAAGCATCATGGCACCCCTCTGAGCTAGGTATTATTTTCCCATTTGACAGATGGGGAAGTGGAAAAAAAAGACAGAATCATTTGCAAAAGTTCATACAGTGATTAAAGGTCGAGAGCTGTAATTAGAGGCCGGGTATTTTGAAGCCCAGTATCTTGTGCTAACCAGAAGATCATATTTCCTCCTTTCACCCTTCTATCTCTTTTGTTTCAGTGTTTTCTAAAGAGGTGTAATTATCACAGACTACTCCATAATCAAAGACTTGAAACTTTATTATTGCTGATAGAATTTAGGCTACTTAATAATTCCCAAAGGAACACTTAGCATAATCTAAATTATGACAATAGGGCATGAGAATTCAAAGAATAAATGCATGCAAGTTTGCAGCTGTCTTTGAATTATGAGTGACATTAATAATTTGTTATATTCATTGCTCAGCATTTATTTAAACTGTTCACAGAGCATGATAATCAAAATTAATGAAACTTAAAAATACACAGAGGAACAGATGTCAATGTCAATTTTATATGCTATTCAGAGGAAAGTCTAGAACTTGGAGGTTTACATTTGCTTTTTGGTTCATCTGATAGCTAGCTCACGTATAGTTAATATATACCGCTCATGAAGATGTAAACAAATATTAGTTTGATGACAGGGAGCCAAAGTAAAAGCAATCATTTAAAAAAAACAATCTTGCTGTAAATTTTGTTTATCGTGCAGCAATCGTTTCTGTGACAATGAGACAAAACTTTAGAAATCTCACAGTGCAAAACTCTTAACTGTTCTGGTAGGACTGTTGAGGCTTTGGATTTTACTGAGGCCCTTGAGAGATGTACAGTTAAAAGCAGGCTGGAATCTGAGGCGTGATCCACACAATCACACTTCCTGCAGCCGATGGCTTGCAGGTGAAGGGGCACATAGTACACTCCTATAGCTAGGAACCCAGATCAAATGGAGACCTTCATTCCAGGTGTCCTCTGAAGGCTGGGACCCCTGCCTGCTACTTTTCCCAGCCATGGTAACGAATCAGAGTCAAGCACTACAATGTGCACCTGTGGCCGGGAGCAGCAGCTGATCATGGTTCCCAGCTTCAGGGGCACATTGGGGTCTGTCGCTTGTAGGTGTTATAGGGCTTTGGCCCCTTTTTGGTTGGTGCCTTGCCCCCAAGCAACGTCAGGGTGAGATAGGATTTTGGTGCCACCTAGATGGGTCAGGTGCTCCTCCTTCTTGCATGTCACGTCTTTGATGTTTGTTGTTGGGGAAGCAATTCCCTGTAGGTGGTCCAAGGGGGTCTCGACCCTGGGCTTTCTTCATGGAGCTCCAACCTCCCCTTTACGTCACCCTTACCACGTCCATGGCCTGGGCAGATGCTGCTCACTGCAGATCTTCCCCTAGATGATCTCGCCTCATCCACATGGCCCACTTTGAAGGGGTCAGGTCTTCCTGGCCTCTAGACTTTCTGGGTCCATCCCTTGTCTGTGGTCCGGCCCTCTGGGCAACTAAACCTGAGCAACCCACATGTCTTGGGAGCCACACATCCAGTGTTTGCCGATTTGCAGGCTCAGACAGCTTCAGAACTTCCGAGCCTGCATTGGCACTTCCTTCCAGCTGCCATCGATCTTAGCTCCTATGATGACTATCGGGACACATCAGGTGAGGGGTTGGGATGCATTTTGCCTCTCCTTTCATACCTTAACTCTTTAACTCTGATGGGCTGCCAGTATTGGAGCTCTAATCAATCTGGCCATACTTTCAATTAATAGCTTGATAGGAACCAACCATCAAGTTATTACACATATTTTGTTTTAGATCTTTCTGGCTTATTCCTTGCTTTATCATGCCATTAAATGCATTAACATATGGATAGGTAACTACTTAAGAAGTGATTAACTGATTAATCATGTCTTAAGTATAACAGGTGCCAATAACGTTAGGATAATTATTGCATGTTATGTTTATATTTTTCTGTGTCCATTATACTTCATATTAAAATGTCTGGATCTAAAATTGAATTCGATTTCAGAGGTGTGACAACATTAACATTTGGGTAAATTCATATCTGGATTCAGATTTTTTTAACTTACAAGTTTGAAAAAGTTAAAATCTTGGATTCTGGTTCTTTCTGCTATATGGATGTAGAAGCTGATTTTCAGAGGTGCTGAGCACTAGGATCCCTTCCTCCCCCCTCCCCATGTGCTCTAGAGTTTTGTTTTTAGGTCAGTGGCAACCAATAATCATAGAATCATAGAAGAATCAAAGAAGTAGGGTTGGAAGGGACCTTGTAGATCTTCAAGTCCGACCCCCTGCCTGGGCAGGAGGGAAACTGGGCTCAAGTGACCCCAGCCAGGTAGGCATTGACCTGCTTCTTAAAGACCCCCAGAGTAGGAGCCAATACTACTTCCCTTGGAAGTTGGTTCCAGATCCTAGCTGCCCTGACGGTGAAGTAGTTCCTATGGATGTCTTATCTGAACCAACTCTCCGACTTGTGGCTGTTATTCCTTGTTATTCTGGGGGGCGGTAGGGGAAACAAGGTCTCCCCCAAACCCTTCTGGTCCCCCCTAGTGTGTTTATAGATGGTCACAAGGTCCCCCCCTTAGCCTTCTCTTGTAAAGGCGGAACAGGTTCAGGTCCCATAGCCTCTCATTGTAGGGTCTGCCCTGCTGTCCCCCAATCATGCGGGTGGCCCTTCTCTGGACCCTCTCAGTGTTGTCCACATCCTTCTTGAAGGATGTGGCCTTAGAGGATGTGTTGTGTAGAGAGGGAGGATCACCTCTTTGGTTCTACTTGAGATGCACCTGTGGATGCACGATATGGTCTGGTTAGCCCTGCTGACTGTGACCTTGCATTGTTGGCCCATGTTCATCTTGGAGTCATTGATGACTTCAAAATCCCTTTCTGACTCTGTGCTCTCAAGAAGGGAGTTTCCCATCTTATAAGTGTGTTGGTGGTTACTACTGCCCAAGTGCAGCACCCTGTACTTGTCCATATTGAAATGCATCCTGTTTTTGTTAGTCCACCCCTATAACCTATCCAGGTCTTGCTGCAGTCTTTCCCTTCCTACTAGCATGCCCACCTCACCCCACATTTTGGAATCATCAGCAAATTTGAACAGGTTGCTTTTCACCCCATCATCCAAATCGCTGATAAATAAATTGAACAGTGCGGGCCCAAGGACAGAGCTGCTGCCCACTTTCCCCCAGGTTGAATATGACCCGTCCACCGCCACCCTCTGAGTATGACCCTTCAGCCAATTTGCAATCCATCTGACCGAGTAGGCATTGATGCCACAGTTGCCTAGTTTTTTAATGAGAATGGGGTGGGAGACCATGTCAAAGGCCTTGCTGAAGTCCAGAAAGACTACATCCACAGCAACACCTGCATCCAATGCTTTTGTGACCTGATCGTAAAAGGTAATCAGGTTGGTCTGACGTGATCTACCCCTAATGAAACCATGCTGGTTGCCCCTAAGCATCATCCCTGATGCCGGCCCATCACAGATGTGCTCCTTGATGATCTTCTCAAAGAGTTTCCCCAGGATTAAGGTAAGACTGACAGGCCTATAGTTGCCTGGGTCCTCCGTCCTCCCTTTCTTAAAGATGGGGACCACATTGGCTATCTTCCAGTCATCTGGCACCTGGCCCAAGCACCATGAGCACTCATAAAGACATGCCAAGGGCCTAGCAATAACCCCTGCTAGCTCCCTCAACACCCTGGGGTGGAGAGCATCTGGACCTGCTGACTTGAACACATCCAGCCCTTCCAGAAGCACTCTAACCTGGTCCTCCTCAACCTTAGGTCTTGAGACGTTCCCCTCGAGTCCGTCTTGAATCACGGTGGGGGAGTCCCGGTCCCTGCACAAGAAAATGGAGGTGAAGAATTTGTTAAAGAGGTCTGCCTTCTCCTCTGGTGCAACCACCAGATTGCTCAGCGTATCTTGCAGGGGACCCACATTTCCCAGTGCCTTCTTCATCCTCCCTATATATTTGAAAAATAACTTTTTATTATCTTTGATCTTGGATGCTAGTCCTACCTCTATGTCCACCTTAGCTTTCCTAACAGCCCCCCTACAGGCCCGACCAGTGGAAGTATACTCTTCTTCGGAGATAGTCCCCCCTTCCACCGGGTGTACACTGCCTTTTTGGCAACCAGGCATTCCCAGACTTCCTTGGTGAGCCAGGGAGGCTTTCAGGAACTCTTGCCCCACTTGCTTCTTGACAGTCTTTACAAAAAACTTTCTACAGGTTCTAGTTAAAGATAAAACAATGCAACCTATTAGTTGAGAAAATGCAAGACTTACAAAAGCAGCCATTGCAAGCTGAGGATATGGATTTATCTGAGTACTGAAAAATTAAGAAATCAAGAGATTTTACAATCATTAAAAATATCATAAAGTCAAGGTCCAGCACAAACTTCAATCCTATCATTTGACTCTCTGAATCTATTAAGTTATCACCAGAAAAAAAAAAGTTGCGAGTGTTGGACATTGGTGGTCTGTGGGCTAGATAGGGAAGAGGTGGGAGGAACAACAACAATAAAAAACCCAACTCCCCCTCACCCCAATTTGGCTTTTCCTCTGAACACAGGGTTTAAATAGTAATGAAAAGAAAATGAACAGAATAAGTTATGGCTGAGTATATAGTCCAAAATAGGGGAGCACATAGGACCATAGGAAAGTAGGTCTCAAATGGACCTCATGAGGCCATCAAGTCCAGCTCCTTGCTCAGGGTAGGATCACCCCTGACTAAACTACCCCAACCAAATGTCTGTTTAACCTATTTTTGAAAATTTCCAGGGATAAAGATTCTTCAACTTCTCTAGGTAGCCTGTTCCAAAGCATGGCCATAGTTATAGTTAGTAATTCCCTCCTAACCCCCAAGCTAAATTTCTTTTGCTTCAGTTTGAGACCATTGCTCCTATGCCTGCCCACTAATGCCACAGAGAAAAAGAAAAATAGCTTCCTTTGCTGTGAAAGTGACACTTCTGTTAATACAACCCAGTATGCTGTTGGGTTTTTTTTGCAATAAGAGGGCACTGCTGACTCATATTCACCTTAGGGTCTACCATAACCCCCAGGTCTTTCTCTGTAGTATTACAAGCCTAGCCACTTAAACCCCAGCCTGTATTTATGCATACAATTATTCTGTCCAAAGTACAGGACTTTGCACTTGTCCTTGTTGAATTGCATCTACTTAATTGTGGACTATTTCTCCAGTCTGTCCAGGTCATTCTGGATCCTAGTCCTATCCTCCAGAGTATCTGCAACTCCACCTAATGTGGTGTCTTCTGCAAATTTGCTAAGCCCATCTTCATCCTCTCTCTGCTCTTCCTTCAGCTATTTGAAGATTATTATCAAATCACCACTCAGTCTTCTCTTTTCCAGACTATATAATGCTAGTTCTTTCAGCCTTCCTCCGTCTTGGATGCAGGTTTTTGATGGGCAACAGATCTCCTGAGCCCAATGGGTAGATGAATACTTCCTTGTCCCACAGGAGGGAAATGCCAACCACCATCCACCAACACAATTTTCTTGATAGCAGTGGTCTTGATTCTCCCCCTGCTAGGGGTGAAAGTCTTGGCCTTTCCTGCTACTGGAGTGGGCTCCTTCTCACCCAGTGCCAGGGCTTCATACCTTTTCTCCAGGTGGGGTCCTGGATTCAGATGAGAAAGAGCTCATTCCAGTCACAGAAGAGACTAAGCCATGCACTCCTAGTAAGGGGAAGATTGAGACCACTGATGCCAAGAGGAAACAACAGGTGGTGGTGGATGGTGAATCCCTCCTGCAGGGTACAGAGGTATCTATCTACCGGTAGACTTCTGATGACCATGAACATTTTTGTACTATAAAGGTCCAGCACTTCAGCCTAAAATCAGTGGTTGCTACTGTGTTGCATGAGGGACTGTGCAGATTTAATTTCCCTAAACCTGAAGAAAAAGTCCTATGGTCTCTATTTAAAAAGTAGAGAGAAAAGGGTGGTCATAAACAAATGAGCAAGGCCAAGGCTATTCCTAGGCCCCTCAGTGACAGACCGCAAAAGTTCTGTGCTATTTTGCACCAAGTAGAGATCTGGTTCTTTGCTGTTGAAACCAACTCTGAATTTATATACTTTGAGATTAATTTTGCTAAAACAGCAGCATTCTAATGATACTGGTTTAAATTAATAGACTTTTCACAATTTTAACTGTCTACAGAGGCTGCTAAAACAATGCATATTTAACAATTTTCCGTTTTCTCTTGCATAACTGTCTCAATTGCTGCCAGCATCTTTGAAAGGAACAATTCAGCATAATAAAATAAATATAAGACGAAATTAATTTCCCCTCAACTGAACCACAACAATAAAGAAATAAATTCAAGAGGGCTACATGTTTACAGGCATTCCTATGCAGATTAAAATGAAAAAAAATCAGAAGCAGTGCAAACTAATTGACGTTCTGTGGTATACTCTGCTTTAACACATAGGATTGGTTCTGATAACACTGAAAAAATGCTTTGCCTGAAATATATGTTAAGGAAATTACCACATTCCTTCAAATATGACACACTCAAAAAAAACCCTTCTAAAAATGGTTTGTGCCTTAAAGTTCAGTAAAAGGGGAAAAAAACATAAAAAAGCAATTGCTTTTTGCATGCAGGAGAGAGGCTGGATCCCTGTAAATGTGCAGTCAACACTAGTAAGTGTCCTTGAGGCATGATCACATTGCTAAGATCCTGTGTTACAGCCCAATAATACAGTTCACCTCCTTCCATCAGTCACTGCAGCACACAAAATGAACTTTGTCAAGGAAGCTAAAACTCAGATCTATTGGATTAGCTGCCCCCAGTTGCAGCAACCCCATACTTCCTCCTTAGTCCTTTCGAAGAGCTTTTATAAGTATTATTTTTTAATCTCTACCTCTGTGCTCGCTGAACTCCATGTGGAATTGTGTGGTTTCATCCCCAACACAGACCAGTGCCTGACCCCCACAAGTTATCCCTCCCTCAGTCTTACTGTTCCAGTTTCCCTCTTCCTGTTGTCCTAGAACGTTATGCCATACCACCCTCCATGGTCACTTTGAGTCTGCTGCCAACACACAAACCGTGATCACTCACACTCCTGTTTATGTACCACATACCCAAAGAATATCGTATGGCCACCACTAGAGCAGAGCCAGGTATATGCCTCAAAGCACATCCAACACCGAGATCCTATCAGTGTCCCTTGGCCTGTGTCAGGTATTGGCATAATACATGGGATTATTTTGTTGGCAAATAGCACACGTGGACCAGGAGGCAGTAGGTGGGGGTTGTTTCTTAGCAACCGTTTTGGGATCAACATAGATCTAGATATAGATACACCCAGACTTTTATTTCTATAGGTATTTTATACCTATATCTATAGGTATAGATACACCCAGACTTTTATTTCTAATTTTTGTTTCTCTCCAAACTTTCTGCCAGCCTCCAACATTTGTTATTAGAGACCAGATGCACATGATTGTAGGAAAAAACCCATATTTCATTTTATTTTCAAGTTTTATAGCACATTTCAACCTATTATCCCTCCTCTCTTTTCTCCTCCTTTGTGCAGCAATTTGCTGTCATATGCCATTTTCCCCAAACGGAGCAAGCCAGCCAGAGAGTCAGAAATCCCAGGTTGTTTGGGATCACAAGTAAAACTAGGCCCGAAGTTTAGACCAAGATTCACATCTGATGGCTTAGAGCCATGCCAATGAGGTTGGTTTCACTTACTAGAAAGACAAAAAAATAAACATTGCCTCTGAATTTAGACACAAAGGACATTTTTACATGTGGTTTGGGATGTGGCACTGGGTGCTTGAATTAGCAAGCAGTGCTAATTAAAAGCACCCACACATCATATGTATCAGCATCCCCGTATGACCCTGCACCAAATAAATGGCAGTGGGTCACTGTGAACTAAAGCTTATTGGACGTGTTTCATTACAAAACGCCCTGTTGACATTTTTTTAGTTCAGGGATGCACGGAGATGCTGATACACATGACGTGGAAGGCTGCCGAAGTGTGTCAATTGCTGTGCTCCAGCAGAACAGGTCGAGTCTGCTCCAACGTGCTGGATTTCCAGACCACTGGAGCAGGCTTCCCAAACATCTATAAGAACCCAAATTTCTTGGAGTAGAAGATTCTATTTATGTTTTTTTTCAGCCATGCCATCTTTCCACCAAACACCGCAAAGACAATATGGATATCAAAAGGAAAAAATAAAAACTAGCAAAGTGCAGGAATCTGAAAATAAGGTATAGATTGTAAGAAGTGGGGTCTTTGGAAATTTAACTGACTTGGATATGAATGACTGGGAGAGATCTGCTTTCAAGTGGTTACAAAATAGCTCTAAGTGCCCAGAATTTTATATTCAACATTAAACTGACTTTGGCTCATTTGCTTCCTATGGGGAAAAAAAAAAGAAGCAGAATCTTGTTAATACTACTTTGGAAGTGGAAACAAGTGGTAGCATAAAGAATTAAGTCACAGATAAACACTCTTTCACACCTTTCAGTTTTCTCTGCAATTGTTTGGCCACCTGTCCTGGACCCACATGCTGTGATCTGGCCTTCTGTGCAAAGATGAAGAGTCTTCAGACAAGAGAGAGGGGTCGCTTAGCTTGCAGAAGTTGGGGGGGGGGAGTCCGGGGCCAGGATGGGCCCACAATCAAGGGATGGGGATTGGGGACTGCCCCAAGGAGTCCATGCAGTGAGCGCCTGCACCATAAGAATTACAATCATGTGGTGTCCACTGGACTTCACCCACAGATCAGATCAGAGGGGAACCGGAAAAGTATTGTTGGCCCACTTACCGACCTGTCCAGGTACAGAACCTGGGAGTCACCCTGACAGCGAGAGCCGAGCAACTAAGATAATGGTTCCCACACAGGAATCCTTCCGTCATAGCGTCCCTTTCCTGGAGTGGCAGGAAGGGAGGGATGAAGGGAGGGTTGGAAAATCTGGGGGGGTTTTGGCAAGGAGAGATTTGTTTCCTCATTCGTTTAGTGGTTGTCAGACATAGCTGCATCATATCTCAGGTCTCTGACCTGGGGGGTGCTCTTTGCCAAAACTGCTGTTTACCTTTTCCTTGCTGAGCTCATTAAACACTAGTGATGCTGTTCTGAGTGCTCTGAGGGGCAGGGGAGATGTTTACTTGTGAGCAATACGGGTATCTGTGTTTAGGTTTAGACTACAAGCTCCTATGAAGCACATTGGGGCCCTGAGAGAAATGGCAAGGACGAGTCAATTGCACATATTTATGACCCCATTGAATAGGACCTGCTCTCTTAAGGACCCAAGAACTGGGAAGGGTAGCAGGGAGAGAAATTTGCTACCTTGCCTGGGCTCTGTTCAGCAGGGGAAGGAGGGGATGTGCGGAAAGCGGGTGATTCACCCTCCTCCTGCACCCCAGCACTCCTGACCCCCCACCCTTCTGCCCCAATTCCTTTGTGGGTTTGTCAGCCATAATGACCTGAGAGAGGGCTATGACTGCAGGGGGTAGCCTGCAACAGCCTCAGCTCCTCCCGCTGCCCCTTCCTTCCTTCCCTCCCCTCTGGAGACGCTGCATCTCCCCAGGACCCGAGTCCCTGTCACAGTCACATGGAGCTGGGGTGAACCTTACCTTCATGGGCTGTACAGCATCCTTGTGCATGGTCTGACTTGTCAGGAGACGTGTCGGGAGGTGTGGCCATGGGTTCTGCGAGTGGTGCCAGTGCACTGGCCATTGTGCTGGTACTGGGGGACCTGATACACATGCTGCACCTCCGGGTGGTGTGCAGAGATGTCTTATAGGACTCACTGTGGAACAGTTGCAGCCCCTTCATGGATAATGGTGACATAGAAACTCCTTGTGCTTCCTCTTCCTTTGTCAGGGTACCTGTGTGCAACTGCTCTGCAACACCCCTGGTCCCATGGGCATGGGGATGACATCTGCTCTCTTGTTGGTGAGAGGGACAGGTCTTTGTCGAATGGCACGCTTTGCTTCCAGCTCACAGACTGGTTGGTAGCATCAAGCATTCAGTAATAATGCCTCCTCATCACCAAGGCAAGGCACTGCACCCTGTCTCCATTGTGCTCCATCACCTGCTTTTGCTGGGTGATACACTTGAAGATTTTTCTGATTTGATGCCCTATCTGAAGCTGGCACTGCATGTCCTCCTTACCTTAGATGGTGATGAGATCCTTTATTTCCCTGGACTATCACTTTGATTCCTGGACTTGGCTGATGGGGTTCATCAATGGTCTGTGGCAGTGCCTGTGGGGTGTCAGTGTCCATGGGCGGGTAAGGATCTGGCTCCAAAAGGGTGGGTGAAGGGTGGATGGAAGCAGCAGTGGATGCACAAGGGTGCAGTTCCCAGCATGTGGTTCCTGTTCTCCCTGCGGAGGCTTGGGGCTCCTGCTCCCACTTCACCTGGATTGTGCTGCTTAGGGCACCTCCAGAATCTCTACTTGTCCATGAGCTTTGAGCTGATACCCCATGATTCTGACTGTGCCATGCACCCCACCCTGGCTGCAAAATTCAAAGGGCCACAGCCCAAGTGGTCCTTTAAATTCCAGAGATGTGTGTGCTTGCCCTGGCTTGGAGATTCATTGGCCCCCCACAACCACATTCCCTCACATGCTGAATTACCTAACTGATCATATACTAGCTGTTGGACCAGTGAGGAAGAAGAGGGGAAGACTATCTGCACTGAATGAGAATGAAGAACATGGCAGGAACCGTCCCTCTAGAAAAAAAAAGGATGGCAAATATTTAGTGCCCACCTCAGCCACCCTTGCTTTTCATCCTTATAACATGGAGGACTTTAATGTAGTGGATTGTATTACTGGTATGTTATGAATTTCAACCCAAAAGAGTACTTGTACATTTTTTTTAGATTTCGTTTTTTCACTCTTACTTTTTCTTTCCCCATCCCTGAACTGATACAGTACAAAGTCCCTGTTCTGAGGAGATTTCAAAATAAATATAGATGTCATACGTGAGAAGGCATAAGGCAACACACTGTCAAGTGGTTGTTTTGTGTTATTACAAATTCATTTTGAAAAGGAAGGAAATTGTGGAAGAGGTCTGAGGCAGAGATTAGGAGTGATCATCTCCTCTTATTACTTTCTATCATCCAGAGCTGCAACCCTTCAAAAACAGACATAAGCAAGCCTATTTCAGTGTTGGAACCAAAACCATATTCCAGGTTCAGTTCCAATACTCTCATGCAAACTCTCCCCTATGCACCTCAGTTGACATTTCATATTTAAAGCTTTATCCCTTCTCTATGTGAAAGTGATTTTTTAATGAAATAGGTGAGTTCAGTGAGTTTTTGGTTCAGAGTTCAGAACTAACCTAAATCTCAGGCAAACACAAACTAGGTTTTGAACAAGACACTGTTTGCATCTTAACATTACAAAATACTTCTGAGAATAAGAAGCCTCTTATTGCATCAGATGCATCTGAAATCACTTTGGAGAATGTGAGATGGAGAGAATAGCTATTATGGATTGTAGGTACTGAGAAAAAGAAATGCAGTTTGCTTTTATGTTATCTTTCCCCAAAAAAGCCATTGAATGGAGGAAAGAAGTGAAGAGTTATTAAAATATGCCAAAATATTAAAATATAAGACAAAATCTTGCTTCCTAATTTACATTCACATACATAAATGGCTATTATTATTATCTTTACAGGTGTGTAGAGCTCAGCAGCTTCACCTAATAACCTTTCGTTGGCTTAATTCCCCTGTGAAAATGCTTTCTTCCCTCCCCTTTCCCCCAAATTGTAGAATATTCAAATATTTGTAACCGCTCCTAGTGATTACACATCCAGGGATGGGCTTTTCCCCAACTCAGCCAATTTCTCCAACTCATTGCTAAAAGACAAAGCAAAGGCTAGCTAGAGATATACCATATAATGGAGACAGAGCAGTACAAAGAACCAATCCTGCTCCATTTGAAACTAGAGAAAATTACCCCAGTTTTAGATTTAAGTATTAGTACATTTCAACAACCTGCGTGTTACTGAAGGACTGAGAGTCAGACTTTAACCCCCCATCCCCACAAAGTTCCCCACAGTATCTATTAGACCACTTCAGAAACCACATAATGGAAGTGTTACTACCTTGAATGCAAGGTTTCAATGCCTTCTGAAAGACTTCAAATAATTTCTTTGCACATGATGTATTGTACTGATACTGTAGGTTATGGCCCCACTGTCTGGCCTCAGGACACACAATGCCTCATACCAACTGCTAATGTTTGGGTGCTAGTCAATTATTTAATTAAAAAAAGAACTGATGGAATTTCGACCAAATACCAAATACCTGGTGATTCTAAGGGCACTGACAGAAATGATGCTTTGTTTCATGATCAGGCCCCTAAAGTGCTCTATGGTCATCCCCTGACAGAACAGAATGGCTGCAGACAGCTTTAAAAGTGTCTGATTGTGCAACAATTACACGAGGGTTCAGCTAAGGCACTCAAAAGTGGAGCGCTTTCATTAACTTGTGTCAGTGTATGCTGGGAGCAAGTCTGGGTTGATATAACCCAGCCCCACCCCTGGTTATGTCTTCAAAAGGGGAGGGAGTTCTGTCTGGGGTTTCCGAAGCCTATACTGGAAGGTGGGGTGGAGGGATGGGGGGAGCTCCACCTCGGAGAGGCTACAATCCACCCACCTCAAATTCAGCTGAGGCTGAGAAAACCCCAGAATGGGGGGGTTGGGTGTGTGTGGGTTGGGCAATCAAGCTGCAGTTTGGAGTGGTCGCAAACCTGCAAC
>JAGPOW010000261.1:145879558-145906582 GCA_030014935.1 Caiman crocodilus | reverse complement strand
TGTGGGTTGGGCAATCACGCTGCAGTTGGGTGTGGTTGCAAACCTGCACCCACTCCAAACTGCAGCTTGATTGCCCAACCCCCATCCGGACCCAACAGCGAATGTCTGCTGGGTCCAAGGGATTGCTATAATTCATAGATCTTCCTGCAAAGTGGCATGAGTTACAGCAAAGAGTGCACGTCTGTCAGCACCCTTACTCATCTTTTCTGGGGCACGAGCTGGACACCTTGACTACCTCCACTCACTAGGCCTTCAGGAGGGTAACCCTGTTCATCTCTCAACTTCCAAAATGCTGTACAGGTTTTAGGCAATCTACTGGTTTCAGAAGGGAAATTAAAATGTTTTGCAGGCAACAGATTGGGAAGGCAAAGAAAGAGTTTCTTTTCCTCTCTTTGAAGAATGTGAGGTGTTTCCTAAAGGGATCATCATAGACTGTGTCCCAGAAGGATTTTATTTTATTTATTTTTTATTGTTGAGTGGGTCTAAGGAAGGAACACTTCATTTAGGTTAGCATGAGCATTGGGTATTATTATACATAAAGCCAGGAAAAGTGACAACTGCAAAATGGTAACCAGTAAAACAAAATATATGAGATCTTGGCAAAGAAAGATAGCCGGGACTCCCAACAGCATACCTCAAAGTCTGTAACAGACCATCTGAACCAGTCTTCTATCAAGCCATTCTAAACCACTCCTCAGGGGACCAGGATTATTAGAAATTGGCTTTAAGACATAAGAACAGAGAAACACTGTCTGCTTCTTTATGGGCTATTGCATGCATCCAAGGTTTCTGGGACTTCAGGTCTGTGAGCTGGAGTCATGGGTTTCTGGTCCTGCAGCCCATATTGATCACAGGCAGTGTAAGTGATTCGCACAATCTACATTTTACAGTTTCTCCAGACAAGTTGGAAAGTAGTGCTGCTACATATTAGTATGCATAGGTGTGCTGATGTACATTTTGGGCATGTTCAAATATAATTTTAATTTTCATTAGGGAACTTTCCCATTGCCAGAAATCAGTGCAGACGAATTAAGTCTTAGACAAGATCCTTGTGAATAGAGGTATCCCTAGTTTCGTTCAGTCTGAAACTGGAGCTGACATCCACTCAGCATTTGCTCATCTGTACCCATAGCACTATGCAATAAGAGACATTCAACAGTGAGCAGTTTTATTTGTGGGCATGGATCTACACCAGGTGAAGGAGTCAGAGGGGGGAGAAGTAGCCCAAAGTGGAAAATGGACCAAGCAAAGACATTGGGCAAGAGCAACAACCATCATTGCTAAGACTGCACCCACATGGCGAGTCAGCAGGCCAGATGAAGACAAAGGACATGGGCCTGAGGATGGAGGCTTCACTGAATTTTATCAGTGACAGCTCAGGGGCAGAGCCAGCCTGGCACACAGACAGAGGAATCAAGCTCTGGCTAAGGCTAGAATGCCACCTTGGGAGGGAGGATGAGCAGGGCCCTGCAAAGCCTCATGGGTTGCTGACATAATGCAACCTACCATGAGTCAGGATGGGATCTGGTACAGACGTTCCTTATGGCACCCTAACCTACAGCACTGAAGTCTGATACCATGTCCATCCAGGATTATCTTAGGGCAGGATCCACTATGCTCACAGCATGCTATTCGCCCTGACCACCTGTTTGGTTATGACTGTAAAGTGCTTTCTGCATGCCGACTGTTTAATAAGTGTAATTTCGGTACCTGGTCAGTGAGTGCAATTCAAGATTGTTTGGTGTACAGGCATTGCATCATTCGTGTGAACAACCGTGTGATGCATGTAAATGTAAAGTTATTCATGCAAGTGGGTAAAAAATTGCAAAACATTTGTAAACTAGGTTAAGGACTTTAAAATCTGTGTTTCAGCTGAAGAAAAGTACAGAGACGCAATTACATGCCATATTTCTCTGGACTAATGGTTGCTATTGCTTTGTCAATGATGCACCAATTTTATAATCATACTTGGTTCCTTTTGTCTTATTCTTATTGAATGGCAGAGCAACCCCCACACCCCCAGCGACCCCCCTGGCCCCTGTGAGATCACTTACAATGGTACTAAGTAAGACTTGGCATGAATAAAGGTGTTACAATATGGTCTTTCATTTCATTTCTGATAACATATGCACTAAGATGAAGAAATTCTATAGATTTTGAAGCCAGATGCCTGAGTTTCATTTTTTCCAAAAGATGAAAATATGTTATTGGATGAATCTTGGTGATTATTCAATTCATGTGAGACTCATTTTTAATTTGACTTAAAATTGCCAATTATCATATTGCTACTCAAGGAAAGCAAGTCTATTCAAAGTGTGAGCTTGCCTTTTGCAAAATCTGACCACACATTTATTTATTTGTACTTGTTCTTTTCTATTTCAATTGAGAATCTACCCCTTGGAAATAGTCAAACTTTAGATTTCAGTGCGATAGAAATAATCTTCTGGCAGCCACCATATGTCACTTTCTTGTGCACAATAATGAAAATCAGTCCGTCTCCCTTATGATTTGTTTATCTTCAGAAGTGATTTTGCAAGCCATCATGTTGACAAGCTCATTTTTCAAATTGGTTTTCCTAGAATAGTATACCTTCTTAAAAGACACCACCTTATCAAGCCCCACCTAAAACCCCAGGGTAGCTACTGGATGATTCATATTACACACTACTAGGACAACAAAACAAAAGAAAAATCATAACACAAGAACATGTAAAAGAATGAAAGAGGTTTTTTAGACTCATAAATATGTAACAAATTCAAAAGAGACTAATATTGGCGCTGCTTTTCAAGAGGTTTTATAATGAAAACAATAAAGTGAGAGGAAAAAAAGAAAACTTTTCCAGAGAAAGCTCTCAGAGCATTGCCCCCTCTTCTCACTCGAAGCTTTGTAATCCTGTATTTGTTTTTTAAAACATTGTCAGAGTCAATGCTACTGTGCTCGTTAGAACTGCATTTCATTCATTACTGATTTAGATATTGTGCCAAAATGCCAAGATACACACAGATAGCAGGGTACAGACAGTGCTTCTCTTGACAAAGTGGTCACAGATAGATGCTTTTCTTGATGCTTTACTGTCAATCAATATAATGAATGAGTTAACCGTCAATAGTTTCTGGAGCATGCTTGAATACATATAAAGCCACTTACACAAGTATGAAGAGGAGTTTCAGTTCTGAACCAGGTCATTAATTTGTCTTTTCTTTAAGAGAATAGTTTAAAAAAGAAGGAAGAGGAGAAGAAGATGGGGATTTCACTGCCTAGGAATGCAGTGATACTGGCAAACAGTAAATCAAATACATGCTGTTTTTCATGCACTTATTAATTAGCAGGAGTCGCCTTTGAAGAAGCTACATATTGCAAAAGTGACGTAACAATGTAACTGTAGGCAGAGGCTAGGAAACTGACAGTGAACAGGATTTGAGATGAAATTCGGTATCTTGCTTAGCCAATTCTTTTGTAGTGCTTCAGCCTGTGTGTCTCCCAACACATATATAAAAATATGCCTTGAATTCTAACATGGCCGAACTCCTAACTTGAGAAGTCACCACGAATGAGAAGGCGCAAAAACATTTAGCCAGGAGTGACAATGCTTGGGTTGAAAAGGCATCTGGCTACTGAAAACTATACGACAGTTAACAATACACTTTGCACGTCTCATATTTAACTAGGTCAATGTGCTTTACCAACACTAGTTAATAAAGCTTTACAGCATTACTGAGAGGTAGGTACACTATTCACTTACCAAGGAAATGCAGCCGTCTTTGAGGTGAAATCTAGCATTTGTTTTGTAGCATCACCATGTAAGGCAAGTACTTTCTGTAAGAAGATGAACACCATAACTATGTGACGCTAGATGTACCAAACAGGTAAGCCAAATTTAATAGCTGATATATTTACCCAAGCTGAAAAATCAAAGGAAAACAGCCATACTCTTAGGAAAACTGCTATAGGATTGTAATTATTTATAGTGGTCAGGACTACATTTTTGTCTCTCTAGAAAATTGTTCGTTATTTCACATATTTTTTCATTTTTCAGAACTACGTGGTTTAGAAGTTTAAAACAACCCAACTTATTCCCTGGCCTCATAAATTTGCCCTAGTTTTTTTTTCTTAAAAACAAAGAACATTTTTCACTGCTGCACTTGTCCTTAAAATCAGCTGTTACCATAATGACATCAGAGAAGATGTAAAATGGGTCCATCTTAAGGCCCTGTCTGTCCCAAGACACTGCCGTCCCAGCTGAATTACATCTTCCATGCTGTATCACGGCTACTTCCCTGGTACACCCACTGTGGTGCATCCTTGGAGTTCTCTCAGCATAATACATCATGGGAAATAATTTCCAGGCATGAGTCGCCCAAACACAAATTCATGTGTATACCTTCTGGAATTAAATTCTTTATTTTCAGACAAGTTTTCAAGCTGTGAATGAAAATATGGTGGTCAGGGTGGTATGAAATATTGTTATCATTAAGCAAAACACACAAAAAATGCTTTTTGGATTTTGACATTTGATGAATAGTGTTGGACCAGCTCTGCACAGGTTGTTGCATCACACAGCTGGAAAGGGTCAATGTGATAGACTATCAGTGGGATGATTATTGTTGAACCCGACTCCAAACAGTTGGGGTACACATTCCTCTAAAAGAGGGAATTACTCTGGCAGGCATTGTGGTCTTTGTGGTCTTTGATATAGGCTTAGTTTATACGTGTAATTTCTGTCATTGTGTGGTCCAGAGATGCTTAAATATAAAATAGTTGCGGTGGATGACGATAAGCCATCTTTCAAGAATTGTAAACATTGCTAAGGAGAATGCCAATGTAATTGAGTCAATCTTGCAGACCACTTTCAAAACCTTCACTCCACCGAATATTTTGGGTCTCTGTCATTTTCCTGATGGCACTCAATTTTTTGTGGCTGATTGAGACCAAGCAGGGAACCAAAGAAGCAGTAAATATTTAGCAATTTGCCCAAAGAGCTTTCTTGTTCGTCACATTAATGTCCTAGCTGTTGATAGCTGTCCAAGAAAAACATGAACCCTTCACTGTCTTTGAGTCTATAAGGAAATCCCACAGCATCATCATAAAAGTACTATAAGGCATTTATAGATGACACAGCAACTGTTCCTTAATTTCTAGCTCCTGAAAAATGTTAAGCCTGATTATTGTGGTGCAGCGCATTTGTATGACAGGTGCTTTGAGTGAGTTAGGTCTCGTGTTTCATTCCACGCGGATTCCAGCAAGGGTAACTAAATACCTATCTTCCCCCCAGTTTGTCTTTCCTAATGAATTAGAGTAGAAGGCGCATGTAAATCTCCACAGTCTCCACCCCTAAAAACCTGTCGCTTGCACCTGTCTAGGCTCAGGCTGGTGCATATATATGGGGTAACAATGCATATATATGCATAACAAATGGGCGTTTGTTGCCACCCCAGTTGGTTGGCAATTTTGTGTGGCTGATGGTGGTGGTGAGCTTTTCTGACTTTTTAGGGCTACATTTCCCAGCCTTCCCAAGCTGCCAGGGTTTGGAACAGTTTCCATGGGGACACACCAATGATGTTGCAAATGTCTTTTGGAGGGGTGGGTGTTGTGAATTTAGCTTTGAAATGGTGGGTTGCTGTTGGGCTTTGGATGGCATATGCTTCCCCTTCCCCCCACACGCTTGGTCATACTCCTCAGGTGGACTCCAGACTTTTCATTCACCCCCGACCTGTCTCCCATGCCCGCTGCCAGGCAACCCCACCCCCGGCCAACGTACTTGACCCTTCCACCCATGGGACAGTAGATACCAGTGTGTAATGACCTCTCCCCAATCACTGCCAGCCTCCAAGTAGCAACCTCCAACCCAAATCCACCTTGACCCCTGCTCTGCTCATCCTCCCCTCCACCCCCCATCCACTACACTGCAGCTGGCATGTCTCCCAAGTTGCCACCCCGGCCATGCGGGGAGCCACGCTGAACTGATTTGTGACATAGCAGAGGCTGCCTGGGGTGACCAGTTTCATGATGGCCATTGCCACTCTCTTGTCTGGTGAGAGAGGCTGATGCATGTTGGTGTCCTGCTTCACAATGTAGGGCCCCAGCATTGAGACAATATGATAAAACTTCTCCCTGGTCATTCAGAACATGTCCAGCCACTTCTGGTTGTTCCAAGCGGTCAGCACAATTTGCTCCCACCATTCTGAACTGTTCTTGCAGGCCCAGATGGTGCGGCTCCTGCTCCTGAGCTTTCTCAACACAGCCTGGTCATATTCCAGCGCATCTTCACATTCCACTGTGTTTTCCCACCACTCCTTGGTACATCACCTGTTTCCTTTTTGCACTATTCCGACAGCTTGCACACTCGCTAACGCTGCAAATGCTAGCATGCTTATCTGGTGGCCCATCATTATTCTCATCCAGGTCAGCAGTACATCACATCGTCTTCTCAGCACCACCATCCTCTCCTCCTCCTGCTCATCCATGTCCTAGAGATTCTCCATGTCAAAGATGCCTTCACTGCATTGTTCTCCATTCTCCACCTCCCATTCCTCATGTGTTTCTGCCTGATTCTCCATTTTGCCCCTCGTTGTCATCAGCCACTTGTGAGATCTCATACGTTTAGTATATCACCATCATCCCCCCACACCAGCAGGGGTGGGAGGGGGTTGATCTCTGTCTACCTAGCTGCCTAGGTAACCACTGGTTTTTTAACAAGTAGCCCCGGGGGACGGGACATTTGTGCAGCCATGCTCCGATGCATCAAGTCTTTGCTCAAGACAAGTTGCAAACAGAAGATTTTTGCAATAGTCTCCTCCTGCTAATGTTGGACCAGCCAGCTGAATACAGGTCTGCAAAAAAAGACTTTGTTTCTGCAATAAAATTATTTTATTCAGCAATAACAAAAAGGCCTTCATTATGGGACTTACTAGGGGATGACAGGCCAAAACACAAGCAGGCAGGGCAGATGTTAATCAATTTTGGTAACACTCCTGGGCATTGAGCAGCCATCCCAATGGACAATGACTTTCTGTGCCATGCTCAGGCCCATTAACAACTCTTTTGTTGGCAAAGGTTTGCTTCTTCACCTTTTGGCATAGGTGATGGCTTCACAATCATTTGAATTTTGGCAGCATTTGTATAAAACAGACCCCCACATTTTGCCAGGGAGCTTTTGTGAATCACTTACTGTTGACCATGAGCTGCTTCCTCATGTCTCAGAAAGTGAAGGCCAGCAGTATGGTGGTCATGGAGCAGGAGGCTTATACCTCCAATATGCAAGGACCCAACTGGACCCAGGAAGAACTGCAGGACTTAATCAACATTTGGTCAGAGCAAAGCATCATAGACAGGCTGGAAAATAGGAGGAATAAGCCTGTCTATGTTGTCATTGCAAAAGCAATGCAGGCTCGAGGGCACAATTGTAACTGGACCCAGGTCCGGTGCAAGATCAAGGCCCTGAGATCTGCGTTTTACCTTGCCAAAGATGTGACTTTCTTTCTGGGGCAGGACACACAATTGCTCCTTTCTATGACCAGCTGTCTGTCATTTTCTCCAAGAATGTGGGTGACACTCTGGGTATGCAGCATTTCGGGACCAGGGTTGAGGAGGAGGAGGAGAGCGTGCCAGAGGCAGCTCCTCCTGAGAGTTGTGTTATGAGCATGTCAGATGAGTACAGAGACTGTTCCATGCTCCTTGTGGATGGGCACTGCCAAGAGGAAGAGCAAGTCACCCTACACTTGATCCCAGTGCCAGTGTCCGCCTCAACTCTGAGGAGTAGCACAGATCAGCTGGAGGAGGAGAAGGAACAGCGAGAAATCAATGAGGCCAATGCAGATGCTCTTCCCAGAACTCAATCATCATTTTGTGTTCCCAAGATGCAAGAAGATGCATGACTGATGACTTCTAAGTATCTTGTAATGTGCCTCTTGTTACTTCCAGGCCTGGATTCGTGCAGGCTGTGCTTTGGGGGCTGAGGAGGGGGGTGGGTGATTATATTCATGTGTGGCTGGTGGTGGATCGCCATGCTCTTTTGGGGTAGTGGATGAGGGATACATGCCATTGTTTTAGGTAGTATGAATGGTGAGTTCTCTTTCTATGCCTGCATGCATTTTCTCCACTGCAGGGGGGGGTGCCATGCCATGGGAGGAGGCCTGTCAGGATGAACTCCGTGCGCCCATGTGTTCAGATGATGCAATCTTGAAGGCATGTAAAAAACCATGAAGAAATTGGTAGACATGGCTGCAGAGTCCCAGAGGTCATATGCGGCTTGATACATGATGTCCTGGACAAAATGGTGAAATCCAAGTGTCAAAACAGATTCCAGATGAATTTCCGCTTTAGAAAGTGGATACAGAAAGGCAAAAGTAGCTCCCCTTGTTTTGCCTCTGTCCAGGAGGTAGTCAATACAGCTGAGCCTGTTCCCCAAAATGCACTTGAGCCAGGGGAGGGTTGTCACACTGCCACCAAGGCCAGGCAGCCACTACTCAGGTTCAGGAAGCCAGGGCTGGCTCAGGGTGATGGTGGGGTGAAGGCAAGGAAAAACTGTCACAGGCCAGCTGGGCACTGTGAGTGTATCAATTTTATCACAGACCAACTGGGCTGTCTGATTCACTTTCAGATTGAGGAGGCAAAGTTGGGAGTGAAATAAGGGCAAATTTATTATAGCTTACTGTGACAGCAGTGCCTCTTTTGGAGTCTGTCATTGAGGGACAATGAGTTGACTATTGCTTACAAGGGGATCCTGGATTTGGGATTGCAGGTAAAGAAAGCACTGGAGGACTTCCCATCTTTTCAGTAATGCCATGACTCCCTAAATGCCCCACCTTATAAATAACTGTTAACAGCAAATGGTTCATGTGACCTCCTATCTTTTGTGAAAATATCTTGTGTACATGCAAAGGATTCCCAGAGAAGGGCAGGCACAGCCAGCACTGCTCCCAACCAATCAACCCCACCCACTCCTAAAACGCAGTCTGCCTATGGATGGATGGATGGATGGATGAATAAAAGTAAAAAACAACTGACACAATTTCAAATTTCTGAACTTTATAACCCTAACAAAAAAAGGTGGCTTCTTGATAGTATCAATATTGAAAATATTCTATCTCAGATGTCCATAGTGTTTTGCAGGGAGAGGAAGAAAAAAGAAGAGGGGTTTGAACCAACAAAAGCCAAAATACCAACTGCCCACCCACAGAACCCCCATCAACCAAGGTCATTGGGGCATTTATTACCGATACATCACCAAGGATGCTTCGTAATCTGGGGGAACAGTCTGGCAGGCAGCATCCACCTTGACTAATTGTCATGTTTCTGGAATGGGAATTAAGAAATAGGAAGGTTTGAAATATTGAACAGTTAATGATTAGGTACGTACCAAACTCTAGAAAGTTGGAAACTTATCATTCTGCTGATGCCACTCTGCTGAGCAGTGCTGAACACCATGCTGGTGGGTGCAGTAGGTGTGGGGAGCAGATACTGGAATGGAAATGGGAATTATAAGAAATAGGAAGGTTTGAAATACTGAAGGGTTAAGGGTTGCCACATGCTGTTGCAAATTTACCAGCCTGGAGATGCCACTGTGCTCTGAGCTGAACATCAGGCTGGTCACAGTGCCAGCAGGCAGGGGGTGCTGGGGCTGGATGGAACATGAGTACGATGGGGGGCAGCACATACACTACTACTGGGGGTGGTAGGACCAAAACAACTGAATGTCCCATAATAGGTTGCTCCATCATTACCTTCAATACCTGGTTCCCTGTGCTCAGCTGTGGTGTGGAAGCAGGGGGAGGGATGTAAGGAGGGAGGGATGGGCAGAAAAAACTGTTTGAAGATATTCCCAGTTCTGGGGAGGGGGGGCACCCCCTGGGAACCATGCATTAAAATACAAGAAAGATTTGCTAATCACCTTTGATCACATTAAGGGCCCATGCATGCCTTCTTGCTTGCTTGCTGCTGTGATGGGGGAGTGGGGGGGAGGAAGGATGCTTGCTTCACCCACAGGCTTGCCAGGATCACCATATACTGGGATGGGGGGCAGGGAGAGAAACAAGCATTTGACATTTGATAACAGCCAACTCTGCAACTCTTTCCAGTAATGCCATGACTCTATAAACAGCCCCTTTATGGTACTTTAAGTAAAAGTACTTAAATTCAATAATAGATAATAATTAAAATAAGGAAAATTATATATAAATAATAATATTAAATATTAAAGCTATACAAAATACCTATACCTATACAAAATATTGCTATCTATAAAACTATCACTATCTATAAAACTATCTGTAACCCTAGCTGTGGTGCTACCTATGGCCATGTCCAGATTCATAGTCCTGGGGTGTCAAATAGCCTTAGTCAACCTCACCCTAAGGCTGGGGCCACCTCTCCATGGAGTGCTTTCTTGCAGTTTCCCCACACACTGAAGTACATAAAGTATAACTATTTACACAGTGTATTATTTACAAAACAGTCAACATGTGAATGAGGTTAATAGCAGAACAGGATATCAGAGCAGCCTGATTGGCTGCTGGGCTGGCACGGGTAATTCAAACCACGGCCCTTAAAAGCCATGGTTTGATCAAGCCTCTGGCAGTTGGGGCTTGAGTCTGGAGTGGGTGCACGTGTGCCTCTAGTACATGTGTGCCCCCTGTACTTACCAGCGGCAGCAGGGGCAGAGGCAGCGGAGGCGGATCTTTTAAAAGTGGGGCAGGGAAGCCAGCACAGAGGATCCAGAGGGGGAGCCCCCTGGATTCCTCTTAACTGAGCCAACAGGAAGCCATGCTCCTGAGCCACGTGTGAACAGAGTGAGCAACCAGGCATGCTCTGTAAGGGTGCGCTGGCATTCGAACAAGGTGGACATGCAGCAGGAGCCAGGAAGGAGTCTCCAGCAAGAGACAGAGAAAGACTCACAGCTCCATGGACATGGTAAGAACATGGGGAGCGGCTGCAAGGGATCATGCCCCAGTGGTAAGGACAAGGAGGGTGGCCACTGGAGGCCCTGCCCTGCTGGTGCCACCTACCCTGGGCTCCTCTGAGGCCTCCACCCAGACAGAGCTGATGGTGGAGTTGGCAACCCCCTGCACCCCTGTCTGTGGGGGCTGCCTGGTGGGGACCTGGAGGCTGCAGGTGAGGGAGGGGTCTGAAAGCTTCCTTGCCAGTCCCTCTTCTGCCCAACTTCAGGCCCTGGAGGAGCAGGTGAGGGAACTTTAGGCTGAGGTGGGCAGGCTACGGAGTATCAGGGCTGTGGAGAACGAAACTGACACATATTTCCATTCTCTGCAGGATCAGTCTTCCAGCAGACAGACCTCCCAGGAAGGATGCATAGTAGAGAAGTGGCAGAAGGTAACCACCAGAACCAGAGCTGCTTGGGCTAGCATGGTGGCAGCTTCCCAGGTACAACTGGGAAACAAATTCAAGGCCTTGGTAGCCTTGGAGGAGAAGGTCAAAGTGGATGCCTCTGCAGGGGACGGTGCCACTCTATGTATGGCATGGTTTGAGCAAAGATGGAACACCACGAGGAAGAAACGATGAGTCCTTGTCATCGGAGACACAATCCTGAGGGGAACGGAGGGTCCCATCTGCTGACCTGACCCCATGGCACATGAGGTCTGCTGCCAGCCTGGGGCTCAGATTCAGGATGTTACAGGCATGATCCCAGATCTCATTCAACCCTTGGACCAGTACCCCATGGTCCTAATCCATGTGGGAAGCAAAGGCGTGGTGGGGAGTAATGCAGACCACATCACGAAGGACTATGAGGCCCTGGGAGCCAAGGTCAAGGAGATGGGGGCACAGGTGGTATTCTCCTCTAGTCTCTCAGTAAGTAGATGTGGACAGCACCATGAGGTCTGCATTGTCATCCGCAAATTTGAACAAGGTGCTTTTCAAATTTGCGGATGACACTAATATGTGGGAGAGGTGGGCATGCTAGAAGGAAGGGACAGGCTACAACTAGATCTGGACAGGTTACAAGGGTGGGCGGATGAGAATAGGATGAGATTCAATACTGACAAGTGCAAGGTACTGTACCTAGAGAGAAAGAACCAGCAGCACACCTACAGGCTGGGGAATGCCCTTCTTATCAGCAGAGAGGCAGAAAGGGATCTTGGAGTCATTATTGATTCCAAGATGAACATGGGCCACCAATGTGAGGATGCAGTCAGTAAGGCTAACTGCACCTAGTCATGCATCCACAGATACATCATGAGCAGGTCCAAGGAAGTGATCTTCCCCCTCTATGTGACATTGTTCAGGCCACAGTTGGAGTACTGTGTCCAGTTCTGGGCCCTGCATTTCAGGAGGGATGTGGACAGCATTGAGAGGGTCCAGAGGAGGGCCCCTCACATGGTCAGGAGGCAGCAGGGCAGGTCCTATGAGGGGAGGCTATGGGACCTGAATCTGTTCAGCCTCCACAAGAGAAGGCTGAGAGGGGATCTCGTGGCCATCTACAAACCTATCAGGGGGGACCAGTGGGGAACGGGAGAGTCCCTGTTCCCTGAGCACTACCAGGAATAACTAGGAATAACGGCCACAAGTTGACTGAGAGTAGGTTCAGGCTAAACATCAGGAAGCACTACTTCACAGTCAGGGTGGTTAGGATCTGGAACCAACTTCCAAGACAAGTGGTGCTCACTCCTACCCAGGGGGTCTTCAAAAGGAGGCTAGATAATCACCTAGTCACAGATGTTTGACCCCCAGTACTCTTTCCTGCCCACAGCAGGGGATCGGACTTGATGATCTGCTCAGGTCCCTTCCGACTCCACCAACTATGAAATTATAATCTAATTGTCAAAGGCAGGTATCAATGAACTAAAACACCCTGTATAAATAGAATCCAGGACACCCTCAGTGTAACTCTCCAGCTTAAACTTTGAGACTCCAGTGAGCAGCAGCACATGAGGTTAACACAAACATCAGCTCTTCTTCACACTGGCAGCACAACCACTATGGCTGGTGCTGCCGCTTCAGAAAGTACTGCTCTCTGCTAGAGCTTCATGGGGAAGAGAAATTCTCTGCTCCAGCTGTCTGTGGTATCTGCAAAGAAACACACACTGTCCCCGCTCCCCAAAAGTGCCTTTCTCCAATTCCCTTGCACTGATAACTGAAACAACCCTGGGTTTATCACCCACCCCGCCCCAGGTTGGTTCTCAGTTAACTCTCCCCAGAACCTTCTCAGATCAACACCCTGCCCTCCTAGGCAAGTCTACTTTACCACCCTTTTTCCTCCGCCTAGGTCCCTCTGCCTCAGAGGGAAAAAGGATACCAAGTTTTCTTTTCCGCATCACTAAGGGCAGGTTCACTTCTCAGGCAGCCTGCAGGTGGTTCCTTCCCAAGCTCTATGGTCCCGGGTCCTGGGTCCCTTCCCTTCTCTGAGCCTGGCTGAGTCCCTTGGGCTGAGTTCCCTCTCCTCTCCTGACTCAGGAGCCAATCAAAAACATGCACATGCTCTTGCAAACAACAACTTTCTGCAAACTTTCCTGCTCTGCCTTTGCAGGGATTCTGAGCCTTGCTGCAAATCCAGCAGCAGCTGTTACATATCTATACAAAACCTAAACATTAACTGTACATTTTGCTCTTTGTTCTTCCTTTTTCTCTCCTTCATTGATTGGAAGGCATGCATTCAGTGAAAGAGGGGGAAGAAAGGAGACATGAAATCGGGGAGGCAGGAGGATATGTTAAATGGCACATCTGATAGGCAGTATCCACCTAGATTATCCTCCGTAGTTCTGGAATAGGGATGTTTGAAACAGGGAGGTTTGAAAAGAGAAATGTTCAAGGAAGTCTTAGGGTAGGGGTACCAGTGCTGAGCAGCTATGAGCCCTGTGCGCGTGTAGCAGGTGTAGGGTGTGGGCAGTGGGTACATGGGGAGCGCACACATTACAGGCAGCAGCAAAAAAAATACCAAGGGGTAATAAACTACCACTTGTTCCACACCACTG
This sequence comes from Caiman crocodilus, assembly GCA_030014935.1. Taxonomy (NCBI): domain Eukaryota; kingdom Metazoa; phylum Chordata; order Crocodylia; family Alligatoridae; genus Caiman; species Caiman crocodilus. Next base: position 145,892,660 of record JAGPOW010000261.1, on the reverse strand, counting down.
ATGGTTTGCTCTTGCTCTGCCATTTTCCTACTCATGTATATTTAAAATAATAAAACTATTGCAGTTTGAAAGTATTTTGAAAGCCATGCCTCACTCAAACCCACATCTGGTCAGCTGAGCAGTGGGAGGGAAGGGTTAAGGATAACACATAAAATAAATTCACAGCACCACCTACGGGCTAAAAAAAAAGTATAGCACCGCCTATTGACGAAGAAAAGCAATTACAAGTCTTTGAGATGCTCGGTGTGTGCACAACACGATGGGGTATGCTAAGTCACGGCTCAGGGAAATAAAACTTTTCCAAGCAGGGTTAGCTAAAAGCATCTAGGAGACTTTAAAGCCCTGGGAAATTCTGACGGTGCAAACACAAACACAATGGGAAACTGCATGTTGTCTACAAACGCCCATAAATATCAGGACCAGATCGTCCAAATCTGGAGCCTGCTCTAAAGGCTGGCAAGACTCAAGTCTCAGTTTCTGACCATAGTCTATAGCAGTTAGCCTTCATTAAATCAAATGGTGAAGATTTCTAGGTACATAGTAAGGCTGCAATTAAAAAGATATCCAAATCACACTGATCCATCTTCCTGGGAGTCTAAAGTTATCTCCACAGAGCTCTCAATCAGTCCAGAAAAAGCCTATGTCCCCCATGGTGCTGGCTTTAGAGCAGAAATGATAACCATTCCCCTGTCATTTCAACTGGTCTGTTGTAAAATGGGGCCCTCTAAGCAGCTGCAGATTTGGCAGCACCATCTGAGCCAGCCTTGACAGCCAGCTATGATATATGATAGTGAACTGATGGGAGAGTTTTTACCTCATATTTAGATCTCAGCCAAGAATGAACTGTCAATAGAGATGATAAATTTACATATAATTACCCTTTTTCACCTTGATGAGTAATAAGGGCTCTTCAAATTATGGGTGTACTTGGCAGCCATGTTGGTCTGAGACAAAAAGACATACAAAAAACTAGAACATTTTTCTTCCATCTGGATGATGGTGTGGTAACAGAATTAATCAAATCTGAAAAGGTATAGGCCACATTAGTAAAGCAACAATGTAAGTGACTAAGTATTAGTCACTCAACAATATCATATATAATTATGTTTAAACCACATCTTTCTGCTTGTTTGATTATGATCTTCTAATAGTGCTTATGACTCTGGCATGCAGCATCATGATAACAATGTACAAAAGAACAAGTCTGAAATACTTAGTGGTTACTGAAACTAATGAGCATAACTATTTTTTTCCAATAAATAATTATCCTACATAAAATACATAGTGTGGATAGCCTAACAGTAATTTATACCCTACATTCTTTAAACAATGCATGATCTATGATATCATATATGTCAGCCTGTCCACCTGAAACATGGAATTAAATAATTTTGTGGAAACAGGAAATCAATCTAGTATTTGGCTAAAACAGTAAACATCAAGGAAAAAGTTAAAAAGAAAGTACCTAACATTTTCTTTGTATCTACCTGATGATATCCAAGAGAGAAATGATACATTATTAAACTGTGGGTATGCAAGAGAGAGAGAGAGAGAAAGGAATATTGACTAAAATAATCATTACCTTGAGAAAGGAATTTGATTAATTACCATGTAAGCAATTAAACTAAATTGTCTAAATTATTTTACATTTCTGCTTTGAGAGTTAATGTTTGATTAAACTGTCATGGAATTGATCATATGAGGTGTGATTGATATTTAACAGCAAGCTGTGTTAAAGGATCCATAGGTTCTATGCAATAAAAAAACCATAGTGCTAGAAGAGAGAATTAGAGCTGATTAGCATGAATTGAATTTATTATGCATTATTAAGGCTTCTTGATAAAATCATGACTATTTCATTTTAAATTCGTACAGCTAATCATACAACACAGTGCTGATAACTTCAAGAAGGTGACCGACTGACAAAATTAATTTGCAAGGTACTACTGAATACAAATTTTGAAATAGGGTCCATCCACTCATTTTGAATTGCTAAGTATGCAAAACTAAAATGTTTGACCTCTGGGGGTTTCCCTCTGAGCTCCCTTAAAGCCATCCAATTTTCTCAGAGCAGACTATGTACTAATCATAACACCCGCTCACAGGATATCACAGGATGGTGCCAGTGACATCAAGGGTAGCTGGACAGTGACAAAAAAGAAGACTGCCTGTAGCTAGTGGCAGTCTGCGTTACCTGGGGCACTGCTGAGTCCATGAAGGCACTCTGGGTTCACTTTAGCATGCAATGGGGTGCTAGGTCTGAGGTGATCTGAGACGGAAGGAATCTGCATGCTCTTGCAGCCACAGCCCATTTTAGGTGGCTGCTGGTAGAAGGGCTCACACATCCATACCGTTCCTCTTCAGGTAGTTTCATCAGGCAGCAGAGGAAAGGGGACAACTAGCTATATGCATATCAGCAGGGGGACAGCTAGCGATGCATATCAGATTGCTGAAAATGCTGCCTAAATTAAAGGAGTGAAGAGGGGGTTGGACACATGACCCATGGGTAAGCATGTGTAGTGACCTGTTACTCAAAAACTAGAAAGGCCTATATTATCACAGGTGCAAGGTGAATTGTATTACTTCAACAGTGGTCTGGTTTTGGGAAGCCAGTTACCTAACTTCACTGATACAAGGGGCCAAGGATCTGGTCATAAGAAGTGCCAATTCAAACAAAAACCCATTATTAAACTGCATGCAATGAGACTGGTTAGAGGTCTGTATGCCTCCGCTATCCATGCTTTCTGAGAATTTCAAATACGGATTTAAAAAAAAAAAAAAGAGTAACTTGGAGAAGCGTCAGAGGTAGCAGTAACTGACAGATTTGCATTTGAGGAATTTGGGTCACAGACAATCTGTATCCGCACCTATGAACATGATGAAATCTTGAACCCAACTGTGAGGTACCTCAATATATATAAATAATAATAATGACCTTGTTTGAACATTAAAGTCCATTAGAAAAGAAACCATGAACAACCATTTAAATGGTACACCTGAGCTAGCAAGATGTTTTCCGAGCCTCTTTGACCTTATTAAATGTTTCACGATTCCCCCAGCCATTTCCACCGAAATTTTTACCAACGTCACTTTCACCTTCAATTAGGTTGTTCTAATCAAAAGACAGATTAAAACAGCTCTTCTTCTAGCAGCATTAAATATTCTTAACACTCCAGAAAAAAGAAGTGCTTTGTCTGGTTATTGAAATAATCACCAGAAAGCAGACTGGAGCCTTCTGTCAGACTTTTGGCCCTCCTTTTTGTTCCGCTTTGCGTCAGGAAGGTGGAATGCTCATTTCAAATGTCTTACGTCATGTGTAGATGAAACAAGCAGCATGTGCACACAACACTTCAAAGCGGGGTAGATGCTTCTGCACCAGTTCCACGGTGTTAGTGTTTGCACTTGTCCGTGGTGTATTAAGCAGCAATTCCAGCCGCTGCAGCAAATCCAGGGGCGTAATGCACTTTGAACGACTTGGGGCACAGCAAACTAAAACTCTGAAGAGGAAGAGTTTTAGTTGGCTAACCTACAGACATGGAGCACAGCACCACACTCTGTGCAGCTCAGGGGCCCTGCAGGAAGCCCATGCAGGCAGCTGCCCAGGAAAGCAGGCTCTGCCCAAGAAAGAAAGAAGTGGCAATATACATATATATATATATATATATATATATTTTTTTTTTTCCTGGAGCCTGCCTGCCTGCCTGCACTGCACGGGGGGCCGGTGCTTTCCTCCACAGCTGCAGTGCCCCTAGGACCGCCTGAGCCAGGTGCCTGCAGGCAGGTGCTGCCTGGGGAGGAGGCTGCTTCGCCAGGGGGAAGCACCGGTCCTCCTGGCAGCCCAAGGCCCGCTGCTCCACCCGCTGGCAGCTTGTCCTCCCCTCCCTGCCACCAGAGAGGCAGCTAAATGCATGAGTGTGTGCACAGCATGGGGGTTTACTTGGCCCTAAATTGAAGCAGTGTTTTTAACTGCAATTTAGGGCTCCCGTTTTGTCCACACACACCCTTAGCAACCACCTCTAACAAAACTTCCCGTGCTAAAGGATGAGACTTCTTTATTCCTCATTATGAATCATCAACGTATTTACTTCAGTTTTTCTTCCTCGGTGTTTAACTGCTGGCACATAAACCCTATTAAATGTAAGAGGTGAACAGACGCAAGGAGCGTATGGCTGGGTACCTGCTTTCCCAAGACACTTAGCAGCCCAGAGGTTGTTTCATGTTTAGCTTTCTTCATTCTTCAGGCACTTCCAAATTGCAGCACAGACAGCATTCCCTTCTTTCATTTAGCTTCTAATGAACAGCAAATATGTTCATGTCAAGAGACAGTGTTATTCTTTACTGCAAAATGTGGTGACCTCTCTCATCCTTTCAAACAATAGTGCGCTTTCCTAAAGCATGCCACAAACGCTGTAACTAGATGAGGAATTATTCTGCTCTCACTTTGGCTCTCCTAGGAATAATGGTCTGTATGCTTCAACTGAATCACCCCTCTTATACAGATCATTCTGCTCTTAATGGGGCTGGGTGCTGCACACCAGTTGTTGCATAGTGAAAGTGCACTTGTTTTCGGGGCTGCCTGGGAAACAGGCAAAATATAATCTATGAAGTTTGTTGGGGAATAGGTGGGACTGCAGATAACTTAGATGGCTGGAATTAAGGGACATTTAAATGGTAAAGAATTAATGGAATACTTTCTGAACCCAGAATCCCCAAGTTAATAAAAGGCACCTTCAAGGAATATCGGAAACACTCTAAGAGGTGAACTTGCATTTCCTTTTATTTTCTGGAATGTATACTGAACCAGCCTGATTTCTATGCCTGTTTGACTTGTTGTATTTAAATTATGGCAGGTCCTTGGGTAAGGATAAAGTGAAAGGAGCTTATGGCTGCTTAGAGAACTTCCCAGGAGATTTAGTCTGAGAGATGGTGTCTGAGGAACATATTTACAGGGAGTGCTAAAGGAATCAATAAATGAACTGGACCTCATCTCAGAGATCTGAGGGAGCTTTAATATTCCTTTTCCCATCTGGGCCATCTGCTGAATACACTGTTTATTTTCCTCTTTAAACAAAGCAGCTTAAAGGGCTTGGGGAAATTCAAAAGCCAGTACATGGAGAGAACCTACTGAAATGGAGAAAAATAAACAAGAAAAATAAATATGAGAAAGAAATACATGTAGTAAGGACAGACTTTGCGAACAATATTAGCTGGAGCAATGAACCACTAGGAATGTGAATTGTAAAAGGGAAGTATCTTTCTTGAAAGCGGAGCAAAGGTACATGGAGACCACCTAAGAACAGACCATGGAAGACAGAACAGCCTACAAACAAGCAAAATAATAGCAAAGTCCTAGCCCTACTGCAACTAATGGAAGAATTGACAGTGAATATCACGGAGCCCAGATTTCACCTTGAAAGTTATATAAAAGGAGGGATTATTCTTCCGAGAGAATTGTGGACACGGGTATGAATGTCTGTGCATGCATGCGTGTTGCCCATGCACACACACATACACAATCCCATTGTTTGTTAAACAACTTTTTCGCTATGTAGTGTTCTGCTTCAATGTTAATGAAAATGGCTTGGTGGTTTTGAGATGTATTTATTTCAGTTTCTCAAAAAGCTTTTTTTATTTATTTATTTTTTTTTAAGGAGAAAGCACTGCAAAACCGCCAAGCCCCTTTTCTTCTCTCCATACATCAAGGAGAGTGCTGGCTATAAAACCACACATTTTCCTCTGAGCCATTTTTAGAGGCCCACTTTGTCAAATAGTGGGAAATAATTTAATATCAGTCTCCATGGTAGTTCATCTTTAGAAGCCTGTTTAACAGATAATATAACTCCCTCCAATGCTACATATGTTTGCCTGCCTGCAATGTTCCCAGGATATAGTAAGGGTGAATTGAATTTGGACTGAAAACCTGAAAAATGGAACTGAACCACACATCCCAGTCAGCAGTGACAGCATTCAAAGTAGATAAAAATAAAGAGGATCCGGCGCAGGATCCTCTGGTCTTTTGGCAATACAAAGAAAGCTAGCCCTTTCAGGTAATTCAATGTATAACATAAGTATCAATACAGTAAGTAACAATACTATGAATCAAAGCAGCACTTCCTTTATCTGGTTCTCAAGCACAAAAGTTGATTTTTTATTATTTTAATTATCCAAAACAATTAAGGCCACAGGACCAGGGAATTCCTCTGGTCCAAGTCTCAGCTTTAGCTCTTCTGCTTCTCCTTGTTGTGGCCTCTGCCTAATCCTCTTGGTCTCTGTCTCCTTCTCATAGAATAGGCGTAGCTGCGCACCTCCTGGCAGTTGGAGGGGGTGTCCCACTGGGATGGGAGCATCCACAAACATGTTCAGAAGTGGTAAGAAGAGTCAGAGAAGGTTAAATGCATGTTAGAGTCCTTCTCTGACCTTCTGTCTGTTTTACCTATTTTATAATAGTCTCCAAAGGGAAGGTTTCTCCTATGTTGGTTGGTGGAGTATCTTAGACAATACGTTTTGGCCCTCAGGCATGACCTTGATACGTTCAATTAATAAGAACAGATGTGATACATCCTGCTTTGCCCCAGCCAATACTTGGATAAATAGGGAGATGTTATGATTACCCAGTAAACTCAAGTAGTCACCATAGTGCTTCCACTCAAAGTGTATCAGCTCCTACACTGGTCCGTACAACCCACAAAGAAAGCAGTGGTCCCTTTTTCTGGCCCGTAAGTAACAGAAGAACTTGCTGTGGGGAATAGCCTGCTTTGTTTTCCCTGTCATCCTGAAGCATAGTTTTTTAAAAGAAACTTTCCTTATTGCCATGGGCAACATTGGAGGGCCTCACGGACATGATGCTGCCTGTCAGCCAAGACGCTGGGGACTACTGACTGAAGGGTCCAGTGGTGCAAGTGCCTCCCTAATCTACAGCGGGGAACAGAATAAGCACAGAACGTTATTGGGCCAAAGCAAGCCACGCGAGTCATTTTGCAAGGGGCACTGTACCCTTCTTTTAACATTTTCCAATGGCTCAAAGCAACAAACAAAACTTACATGTGTTGGTACATAAGTAGTACGTCTCGTCCAAAAATCTCAAAGCATCCTGCCAAGGCAGAACCAGATGTTCTCATATTACAGCTGAGGAAATTTGGGCCCAGATAAAGTGATGGTGTTCGGGCTGGAACTCATGTTTCTTTAGTGTCAAATCCCATGCTCAAAACACTGGACCCTCCCACCGTGTTTTGAAGCTATTGTAGAGTTAATAAACAATGCACTGATGTTTCTACTGCCTTTGTTATTCAGTATTCACCACAGCACGATCCAAAGGAATTACAGTAAGGGGCAGGGATTGCTCTCTTCTAAGGAATAATTTGGCATAAAGCAGTACTATTTACACTTTCTCAAACCTTCAAATTTCATCTCCTATCTGCCCCGCGTCTCTGAAGTCTGATAAGGGCCTACGAAATACTGTGATTAAAGTACATTCGTTTAATACCTGTAACAAATTAAACACATGTAATTTTCTTCTTAAATGCAGAATAGATAGTCTCAATAAAAATCCTGTGAGGTTGGTTACAAAGGTTTAATAAAAGATGTATAGAAAACTTTATGGAAACCAAAGAGAGAGAGAGCTTGCATTATTTATAAAAGACTTTTCTGCTACTTTTGTAGAGGTTTTTTCCCCCCTCCATTGAAATGTTATCCAATTTCTTTGCAGAGACAGAGATTACATCAGTATGAACCAGTTCCTTCATGTTATATCATTCACATTATGTAAAATAATTAAAAATATGAATATAGATGATCAGAAACACTTCACTGGCACCAAGAAGCTGCATTTAAACCAATAAAGGTGCAAATTCTAAATTATAAGAAAACTCTATTAAAATACATCTTTACACATCCTACATTTTATGTATTGTCTGAATTGAGCTTGGCACAGTTTTATTCATGCTGCATAACAAATATGTTTTGGTCTTTATGGTTAACTAGGAAACCTTGGATCTACTCATAACTTCATTTTAAATATAAAATTCAAATCATCATGAGAATTGAAAGGGAAGATGGTAAGGACCATTCCCTATGTACAGATCAATCAAACTACACGTGCTACAAATCCCTCAGGTCTAACCTTAGGAATTACTTAATAGTAGAGAAATTATTCTCCTTGAGAATGGATAAGCATGCTCTGGCATCTTTAGTCTTACTCTCTACCACCATTTGCAAAGAGTCTTTAACCTACTTTGTTTTAAATATTATTGTTAATATAGTATCTTATAAAATAACTGAAATAAGCATGACCATATCCTTACAACATACTGTAGATCAAGGCAGAGAGCATGGGACTCATCCAGGTTTATAGAAGGGACACAGCATCCAGTGAGGATGAAATTTAGGACCGTCTAACTACCACATCCTGTACTTACACCACTCTTATATATTCTAGTCTTGTCTAAACTAGCTCCTCTAATGTAGCAAGGTATTTCTACAGCCTCATTATTAGGGTATCTGACCATTATATCATTCTTTTCACATTGTAACAGACAAGGTTTTTTCCGAGGCTCAGAAATTAATCTAAGAACCCTGACGTTCACCTCAATCTTATATTTCTCTCTTATCTAGAAAAGAGATTCTCACATTTTACCACAAAAGAATACAGCAGATTAAAGACAGAAAAAGTAATCCTTAATAGTGTCCCTGCATATGAGAAGCCAGCACAGCATCAGATGTACTTCGTTCGCATCCTACAACGCTCCATATAAATTACACAAAATGAATAACAGGCTTGAAATAACATTTTGTGGAGGTGCAGGAGACCATATGCAGAGCTGGAAACACTGTTCTTACATGACAAAACTTCAGAAAATGATGAGAAAAACTGTGCAAAATAAAATTATCAAGTAGAATCTCTCATCAGATGGGACTTCACACTCCCTGAGACTCAGCAGCCCTTTCTCCTGGGTATTCAGAAGTTTTGATTAGCTTGAGGGAGCTCTCTTGCTTGCAGATAGGATCATTCTTGCTGCTAACTGGAGATCAAAGCATACATGAAAATGGTTAAGTGGGAGGCATTCTCACGATAAAAAAGCTTCTGAGAAAGACTAATTAGTGTAATTTCCTATTAAATATAATCATACATGTAATTATGCTCTCATACCTGGCCTCTATGTTTTTCATCTATGGAGATGAAAACCCTCCCCAGGTACATGGGTTCTTCCATCCCAGCGTGAAAGGTGAAAGACCAAGGCTCTGCTGACTTTTGTCTTTTTTTTAAATTTCTTCAGGCTATACAGAACAGGATCAGTTTGCTCTTCCTCTTGCAGAAGGATACAATCAACAACTCCAGACCACTGGGATTTAGCCTAACGAGGAGCAAGTGATGTTGTCAGCTGCCACTTTCCCTAGGCATGTTGAGATTGATAGGGAGTAGGTTTAAAATCTATCATGGGTCCCATAGGAATCTTGATAGTGGAGAAATATTGGAGGACATGCTCAATTAGGACATGGTCTCGTTGCCAGCACCTCCCTCTGAGAAGACTCTAATAGCCTCTTAAGGAAGCACAGTGCTTTAAGGGTTACTACATAGGTCGGAAACCCCTCGGGGAGCCCAGCCACAGGAGTTGTGCAGGAAAACATGCCAGCATAATCATGGGTGGGACCCACCTTGACTTTCTTTAGAACAACATATATGAATGCAGCTTTGATTTGTTATTAACTTGGTGGCAGCCAGAATAATAAAAAAATACGAAGAAACATGATAAACATTTTTGCTGTTTAAGTGGTAAAGTTCAGTACGGTACAACTAAAAATACATGTGACCTAGTTCTTCTCCCAGTGAAGCCAAAAACAAAAAAGATAACTTTCCCCGGAGCAGAATCCAGTAAACAATTCTTCTCCCATTAAGGTTAATTAATCCTCACAAGGAATCTTTAACATCAGTGTCATTGAGATGTGATTTACCCATTCCTACAGATCATACAGATGTTCTATATTCAGTTTGTTTGACTGAGTCCTGGTGTTTGTGGCAGGGAAATGGTGGGGGGCGATTAACCCCTAGATCTGAACAGGCCAGGGACAAAAGGGTTATGGAGACTTGTTACCTTTTTCCTCTACTTCTTCCCATTACGGAAAAATCCGAAAGAAAATATAACAAATAAATGATTTACTCACACTGCTGAAGTACACAGCATAGGCACCTTCCGTAAAAGTTGCACCGGGTAGTACGTAAATGCTCTATTCACACTTCCGCGCCGGCAGTTCCCTTTTACAACAACTTCAAAACCAAACCTACGGGGAACTCGAGAACTCTTCGCACGTCCGAATGATGTATTTAGCCGTGATGGGGGCGTCTGGGGGGAAAGGGATGCCATGGATGCAGGACCTCCGGTGACGGTGATCAGGCCTCTCCTATGCTGTATGGGTCCCACCATCTTTTTTGCGGGCTTTGCTTTTTATACTGCCCCAATAGCCAATAGGACCTTTTGGGCACGTTGAGTGGATTGCATGAGCTAGGGATTCTGCTGCATGTACTGATCACACGGCTACAATTACAATTTAGAAATTATATAGAGTCCCACACTATGACTAAGATCTTACCAAATTGGAATACGTGGGGCTACATGCGTTTTGCACTGGTGACTACATAAGATTCAGGGCAACAAACAAAAGGCCCCAGGAGGAAAAATGCCCTAGAGAACATTGGCAGATTCATTACCTTTTGCAAAACTAATCTTCACAGGTTAGTATACAAACTATCATTCCTTTAATTGACATCTAGAAGTCTAAGCAACCTCCAATGCAAGCAGGCAGACTCCTGTTTTGTCCCTAATTTACAGTTGTGTGGCTTCCACGGTGTTCCATTTGTCATAAATAAGACTGACTTTGCACTCATGTAAGGGCAGAACTGAGCCCCTTCAATTTCATCTATCCCTTTGCTATCCCTGTCATTAGGCAGCAGAGATCCAAACTTTGATGAAACACAATTTCACGTCACAATAACTGACATTTTTTCTTTTCTTTTCTTTTCACTTTGTTGCCCGCTTCTGCCTCCGCGGCTCCTTCCGGGAGCTCTGGAGTTCCCTCAGGACTTCTTCCTCTGTGACATAGTGCCTATTTTCAAGAAAAGGAGGAAAGTGGATCCAACAAACTACAGGCCCATCAGCCTGACCTCTATCCCAGGCAAGGTCTTAGAAAAGATTGTTAAGAATGGTCTCTTTGTTAGACTGGCTGATGGCAACATCCTGAGGGACAGCCAGCATGGATTTGTTACGGGTAGGTCTTGCTTAACCAATCTTATTTCCTTTTATGACCAGGTGATCTATCACCTGGACAAGGGAGAAGAGATCAATATCATATATCTTGACTTTAAAAAAGCCTTCAATCTGGTATCTCATGATCACCTCTTAGCAAATCTGGCCAACTGCAGCCTTGGGTCCACCACCATCTGCTGGCTGGGGAATTGACTCTGTGGTCAGACCCAGAGGATGGTGGTTGATGGAAATCAATTGTCATGGTGCACTGTGACCAGTGGGGTCCCTCCGGGCTCTGTCCTTGGACCTATATTATTCGATATCTTCATTAATGATGTGGCCACTGGAGTCAGAAGCGGACTGGCCAAGTTCGCCGATGACACCAAACTTTGGGGTAAAGCATCCACATCTGAGGACAGAAAGGTGATTCAGATTGACCTTGACAGGCCCAGGAAATGGGTGGATGAGAACCTGATGGTGTTTAACACTGAAAAATGCAAGGTTCTCCACCTTGGGAAGAAAAACCCACAGCATGCTTATAGGCTCAGCAGTGCTACACTGGCTAGCACTATAGGCGAAAGGGACTCAGGGGTCATGATTGACCACAAGATGAACGAGCCATCAATGTGACTTCCTGCCCTTGGGGCAGGGGGTTGGACTCGATGATCGTCCGAGGTCCCTTCCAGCCCTAATGTCTATGAAATCTATGAAAACATGGGGGATAACCCCACCCCCAATATCATGAGCAGAATGTGGGCCTGGGCAGTCATTTTATGGATGGAGCACAGCAACCCCTCCCCATGCTGCTGATTGGTCAAGGAACCCCAGTGGCCCCACCCCTCACTACTTATTGGCTGCAGGGGTTTCCTGGTATGTGGCACCAACCCTCACAGAAGATTGGCTCTAAGTGTTGTCTGTCATGCAGCCTCGCCCCCACCACCAATCAGTTATATGACAGGCAACCCTTTCAGTCAATCAGCAGTGAGGGGTGGGGGTGGCTGCAATCCTTTGGGTAGGCAATTTCCTCCTGACCCCTTCCCCACCTTGCCAGGTTGCTGTGCTGCACTGAGGACTGCTGGCTTCCTCTGAGGAGCTAGTATTTTCTTTTCTGTAAGTTTTTTTTCCTGCAGATTTTGTGGGCATTGCCTGGATTTTATTGGCAGTGCAAGATTTTGCAGAATCCACAAAATTGCAAATTTGGTAGGTCCCTACTCATACTGTGTACCTGTTGAAGACAACCCAGGTATAACTTCTACAGAGGGTGAGTCCATGCCTCCGGGAGCTCTGAGAAATGACCATTTCACCTCAACCCCTTGATTGCCTATTGTGCCTTGATTATCTATGGTGCCGAAAGAGACATACCTCCTAGTCCACCATAACACAGCAGCCATAGTCCTTAAGGCACCATGCCTAGGCTAACTCCCATGCAGTCTCTGTCAAGTAACAGCCTCAGCTATTCTTGCTCAAGCCACAGTAGTATATAGGCTCTCTGCCTTTCAATGCAAATGTGACAGGTGGGCGGTACTTCTGGTCCCGCCCCTTTGCAATGCCCGCTTTCCCCTTTTATGGTGTGTGGCATCACCAACTCCGCCCCCTGGCCCCAGTCACGTGGTGAGTGACATCAGCAACTCTGCCCCTGACCCTGGTCACGTGGTATGCGACATCAGCAACTCCGCCCCTAACCCCAGTCATGTGGTGTGTGACACCAACACCACATGGTTCATGACATCAGAAGGACAACCCAGGCAGACTCTCAAAGCCCAACCCCCTCATGCTGCAAGATCCACCCTAGATCACATGGTGTTGTTATGGCCTATCAGGCCCCTGACCACTAAACAGAAGTTGAGAATTTGGAAGATGGTGTC
>JAGPOW010000261.1:145832400-145866880 GCA_030014935.1 Caiman crocodilus | reverse complement strand
GCTTGGCACAGAGGACGAGGACCACCCTCCAGGCCTGGGAGATGTGAGTTGCAGGGAAAAGAGGATTCCCACGGGGCAGGGGGAGTCCATCCCTGGTTAATTAAGTCCTCCTGAAAGGGGAGGTCCCACTGAGAGGGACCTCCTAAAGCTTCCTTGTAGGGCTTGGGAAAAGCCCAAGGGCATTGTGGTTTCCCCTTGACTTTGGAGTTTATTTGTTTCAGATCAGATACTTACCTGTGACTTACCTGTATCTGGAGCACTGGTATAAGGTTTTATGTCATTTACCCAGAGGGTTTTGTTTAGGTTAATTGTTTAGATATCTTCTAAATATATATCTATAGATCTATATATAGTACATATGTTTATATCCATGTTCCTTTCCCTTGTGATAAAATCAATGTAAATAAATGTGTATATAGTTAAGTCCCCTGACTGTCCTGGCCTGGTTTTATATGGACAGAGGGAAACTGAGCAGTCTGAAGTTTTCCCTGCCACAGCACATCTGCCAGCTAACAATCCCCTTCAATTGTAGAAGGGTAGTATGTACCCAAATTACCTGGGCTACGTGTAGATGGAACCTATAAGCAAGTGAACTGACATTCACTTCTGATTCCGGAAATGAAGCCACATACCTGCAGTGGCACCAGGTCAGACGCCAGGGAGTGCTAGAGCATGTCTCCCTGCTCACCTGGAGCAGACAGATTGGGTGAAAACTAATCCACCCACCCTGCAAGGTGGGGAGGGGGGGTTGTGTGGGAGGTGCAGAGCATCCTGGGGGACCGTGAGTTAACTTGAATCTGAATGGGATCTGGAATAACAGTTCAATAAACCAATTTAATACAAATTTAGCATACCAATTTAATATCAAACTAAATCAGGTAAGTCTGACACTACATCTACCCAGGTTTATCTTTAACTGGTTTGGCCATGTTATAAGCAGCTTATATGCACTGAGCGTATGTTGTATTACAGACTTGAACCAGTTTCTGAGCACTTATATCAGTTTGTGTGTAACTTCTGTCCCCACTTTAAGGATTCCCAGAGCCATCTCTTTGCAGCTTTCTTCACAATGTTCCTTTCCATGCTTGTTGCAGCCCCACGCCTTATAGATCTTTCTCAGTCGTGTTGTTACTTACTGTTCTTGAGGCAGGGATTTTTTTTATAAGTTTATTGGACTAGCTGTGTATGCACAGATTTATATTAATATATAATAAAATGCACAGTCCAAATAAAGTTACATTTTCTTTGCTTCAATCTCAAACTAAATAATAGTGTTGCACTAGACCACCTTTTCCCTCCTCCCCACTTTCAAAATACTAGATGTTCCCATGGCTGTAGCCTAGATGATCAAATTATGCTCTATTCTTGACCACCAGTCATTCATTGAAGAATCTTATAAGAAGCAACTCTTATAAACACTTATCATATTAAACCCAAAGCTTTTCTGATGATCCTATTCTATGTGATGTCTGCCTCTAACAAATTGCTAAATACATCTTAATTCTGTCAAAGAACTCCCAACATCAAAGAGGTCTAAATTAGAACGAGGAAGGAAATAATGTCACGAAAGGCAATGTCTCATATTAGCAGCTAGATGGTTATTTTATTCGTCAATCCTGTTGATCAAAGTAGAGTTGAACTATATATACCTGCTCCATATCCCAAACTGTTTTCAGACAGACTGTTGGAGTGAGTTGATGATTTTGCCTGATATGGCAGGAGCAACATAAGAGAGCTCATTCATGAGAGCATCCTCTGCCATGAGGACATCATCAGTTTGATGTAGAAGGAGACCTCTTGGACTGCAATCGGTGGACTGCCAGAGGCGGTGCTAGAGAAAGAAGAGGAAGTGGTTTCCCAGGAAGATTGAAGCTATAAGCAAGCAGAGGTCTTTGGTCATGTGTAGATGAAATTAGGGGCATGTATGCATGACACGTTAAAGCAGCTTAAATGCTTTTACACCACTTGAATGGTATCAGACTTGGCATACCTTGGTGGTATATTGCACATTAATTACAGCCACTGTAGTAAACTTGGTGGCGTAATGTAATTGAAATGACTTGGGGCATAATGTGCTTTAGATGACTTGGGGCACAGCAAAACTCAAAGGAGTTTTAGTTTGCTTCCCTCTAGCCGAGGAGTGAAGCATTGGGCTCCGTGCAGATCAGAGGCTCTACAGGAAGCCGTGCAGGCAGCCTGGCAGCAGCCCAGGAAGACAGGCTCTGCCCAAGAAAGGAAAAAAACCCCAAAGTAAGCCTGATCATCTTTTTTTTTTTCCCCACCCAGAGCCAGCTTGCCTGCATGCCTGCCTGAGCTGCATGGGGGCCCAGTGCTTTCCTCCATGGCTGCAATGCCCCCCTAGAACTGCCCGAGCCGGGTGCCTGTTGGTGGGTGCCACCTGGGAGGGGCCACCACTTCAGCAGAGGGAAGCACCAACCCCACTGCCCCCCACTGCAGCCCAGGGACCACTCTGCCCGCCGGCATCTCTCCCTCCCCTCCCTGCCGCCAGAGAGGCAGGTGAGAGCACAGGTGTGCACGATACAGAGGTTTAATTAGCCCTAAATTGAAGCGGTGTTTTTAGAAACATACCAATTCAATTTAGGGCCGCTGTTCCATCTACATGCACCCTTCATCTCTACCTGCAGTGGTTAGGGCTGTGCAAAACTTTGGCAGCTGTTTCATTTCAGAGGTGTTTTGGCCTCTTTCAGCACCTAAAACACTGAATCCGAATCAGAACAGGAGACTGAGAAAAAGCTCTGAAATGAAACAAAAGCATCCAAAAAATTTTGGAAAATTTCAAAGTTTCAGAGCCAGGCCTGCAGGAAAACAGAAACTAAGAAGATGGAGGAAGAAGAAGTGGGGAAGGACTGCTCTGATGCTGATATCTATAGCTGGGCAGTATCTGCGATCTGTCCCTGAGCTCCCTTCCAATCCCAGGGCTCTGGGGGAGGGATGGCAGCCTGCTGTCTTCCCGTGCACAGATCTGGGGACCCGTGCCCCACAGAGGAGTCTTTCATAGCCCTGCAGTCCTCCCTGGGGGCACAGCCCCCCGGATCTGCATGTGGTATGACAGCATGCTGCTGCCGCTAGCAACTGATATGCGTTCTGCTTTGAACAGTTTGAGGTTCAATTTCACAAAAAACCCTGAACCTATCTTCTTGAAACCTGGCAGACTTCATGGCCCCAGCAAAGGCTAACAGCTTGCAGTTTTCACCCTGCTGTGCCTTAACACACACACACGTGTGGCATGAGTTTTGCTTGTCAGCAGCTTGAGGTTCAGTTTCCCAGAAACCCCTGCATTTATTTCCTTGAAACTTGACAGGCTTCATGCACTTAGAACAGCCTGCCATCCCTGCACAGTTCTTCTGAATCATCCAAAATATGACAAAGTTATAGGTATGTTAGTGATTCCCCATTATAGTATATGGCCAAATCTCCGAAACAGCATTGAAATACCAAAATCGTTTCAGCCAGATCGAATTGGAACAGTGAAACACTGAATTGAATGACTGTCCTTCTGAAACAGCTGAATTCAAATCCAAATTGGAACACCATCGTGCACAGCACTTTTCACACTTGAGCCCATGGACTTCACACCATCAGCCTCCTAGGTACAGAAACTCATGGACTCTATATAGACATTGGATTTATGACACTACAACCTTGAGGACATCCGACTCCCCAGGTACCTCTCTACTTTTACTTGCACTGCTACATCTCCCTTCCCCTCCACAGCCCAGCCTGTCCCTCTCCTCCTGACGCCTCCATTTCCATTTTCACTGACTGGCTTTCTTGCCTGCACTGCATGCCAGCCTCTGACTTCTTTACCATCCCTTCCATCAGGAAGGAACAGCACACCAACTGCAGGTGCTTCCTCAGCCTGACAAAGAGTTTTTAAAACCAAAAACTGGCATCCTGGGCAGCTAAGCTGAGCTCACCTGGAGCCTCACAACTCCAGTGCAACCAGCAAGCCTCAGGCCTGTCAGAGACGTGATGGGTCTGGGCTTTCCCCAGCCAGG
Source organism: Caiman crocodilus (assembly GCA_030014935.1). Classification (NCBI taxonomy): domain Eukaryota; kingdom Metazoa; phylum Chordata; order Crocodylia; family Alligatoridae; genus Caiman; species Caiman crocodilus. Next base: position 145,862,861 of record JAGPOW010000261.1, on the reverse strand, counting down.
ATTCTATATGTGTGTGTGGTAGTGGGAGGTTATGGTGCCTCCTACCCACCTTTCTCCAGGGGGATACTTGGTCCTGGCATTTCCTTGGTCTGCTGCACTTCCAGCAGCCCCACCAGGCCTCCCTGACCCTGGCAGAGTGCAGTTTTAATGGTCATGCTCAGGACCTGGGGTCTCCTCCTTCCCCATAGCCCCAGCCCATACCTCCAAGTTCATCATGGTAGGGGAACACAGCAGGGACATGTTCTTCCCCTCCTGGCTGTTCATGCAGTGAGTGCATGCCCTCAAGCTCTGAGAGTGGGGCATTAAAAAGTGGGGCTTTTGAAAAATGAAAATAGGAAATAGATGAGGATGGAGTGAGGAGGGCGGCATTCGCTCTGTCTGTACCTGGAGCTTGGGGAACCCCAGCAGTGGGAGGTTCAGCTTCAGGAACACCAGCTGCTCCACCAAACCAAGATCCAAGGAGGTGTGGTGGAGTGTCACTACATCCCCAGCAGTGCTGAACACCCTCTCACTTGGAACAACGGTCGGTGGACAGGACAGGTGTTTTTGGGCAACCACAACCAAATCCAGCCACAACTGGCTGCGGCTTGCCCAGTAGGCCAAGGGGTCTTACAACAGTGGCCCCACATCCTCAGCGAGATAGTCAACCACCAAGGGTAAGTGCTACCTGCCTGGTGCCCGGTGTCTCTGGACCTAACCATGGAAGCCATTCCCTTGGGCCACATTGGCAGCACGTGTGGTGGAGGAGACTGGCTGGTGGGTGGCGTGCTAGCATGGAACAGTGGATCCCCCTCTTCTATATGTTCCCCCGCCTCTGTCATTCTGCCTCCCTGACTTTACACCAGCACCTCCGTCCACTGATTCAGGGTTGGGCTGCTGCATATGCTGCTCCTCACCCTTGGATCACACATGGCAGCCAGCACATGGACTTTTCTGGACCACAAAGGATCAAGCCACTTCCTGATGCCCTCCTTCAGCTGCATCACCAATGCTTGGACATGTGGTGATAGCAGCGTGCCCCAGCCAGGAACATTGATCCTCTGAAAGCTCTCCATTTGGTTCTGAAGTTCCCTTACTATAGGGATCACCTGGATAAGGAGGGCATTGCCAGCACTGAAGGTCTCAGTGGCCTAAAGGAAGGGCTTGAGGACCACCAAGATCTGGGAGATGGTATGCCACCCAGCTCTGTTAAGGGGGCGGCTGATCCCAATCTTCCACTGATTCCAATCTGCCTTGACCACATTGGCCCCATTGTCAGTGACCATGAACCCATGAATGAGCTCACCTTACCCAATGAGCCACCCCTGCACCAAGTGGCTTATGTCCCCCATGATCTCTGTTGCTGCGTGGGACTTATCCATCACCTCAACTTGAAGGAGAACCCACAGATGGCCCGACTTGTCTCACCAGTGCCCTTTGAGAGGCTGCACTCAGTTTGAAAGGGGCGGGATTTACACCTCTCCCTCTACCCCTTTTCCGCCCCTCCCTGAAGGCTTGACAGCTGCCTTTCCACCATGCTTCGTGGTGTGTTTCATAGTGTCTTGCTTTTATACAAATATATAAATGTATCTATATGAGTTCTTTAAAGTGGGTAGTCTATGCCACAAGGTACAAGTGCATCTCCCTTCATATATAAATTCTATAAGGTATGTACTATATGCCATGAGATACAAGTGTATAGCAATAAAATATAAATGTATCTCCCTTCCTATATAAATTAAATTCTATAGTGTAATATCCATTATAATTATAAAATTGAAAATAATAAATCAATGCATATAATAATAAAATAAAAGAGTTTTGAAGAAAGTAAAAGGTATTCCGGAATGCCACTTGCTAGGCTAGGCTATGCTAGGCTAGCAAGTAGAAAATCATTCAAATCAATGCTAGTAGTAGCCTTCATTGTCCAACACTCTTGACTGCTGGAAGCCACAGCTCAGTAACTGTCAGATGCCAAGGCAGAAAGCAGGCCAGTTCAAACAATGCTACCTTTTATGCAATGTTTCCATCCCTCCTCAAGAGCATTGGGATTGGAAGGGACCTCAGGGAAGGATCACAGTCACTGGCCAGCTACACAGTCAACATCACAGCAGTCTTTCCCCCCGCTTCCCCCTCCCTCTCCTTACTTTCTGTTTCCCTGCAGGCAAGCCCAGCTTGAGCTTCAAAACTCAAAGTGTTTCAAAACTTTTGAAATGTTTCAACTGCCCTCGTTTCATTTTGAGGCTGTTTTGATGCCCTCCATTTCATTTCAATGTCACTGTGTCATGCCTGAAATGAGCTGAAATATCATCAAAATGAAACAGCTGGCAAAATGTCACGCAGCCCTAGGGATTTCACATTTGTTCATTTACACAGACTGGGAATATCAGAAGCTTGCCTGGCATAATACTCAAGAGTCACAGAAAGACATGAAAATGCAGCATTCATTCCTGTATCTCAAGAATCAACCTTAACTCTAACGAAGACAATGCACACAGCTTGTCCTTGCAAGCTATGGATGACTGAGCTTACTAAACTGTATTGAATGAGGGGCAAAGATTTTCAGACAAAAGGCTGCAAACAAGTTAGAGGAATTAGGATGAACTAAGATACTGAGATAATAAATCCAGTATAATTGAAGTTGAGATGATTCATTTTAATTGTAATTCTATAAAAGAATTTAAAATGATTAGTCCTGATTATAATTCTACTTTGAAAAATACTTGTAAAAATTCAGTATTGGTATTTTTTTACTGGCTCTTTGTGATTTCCATATCAAAGGCACTAAATTTGTAAGCCAGAAGATAGCTTGTTCTTAGCTGCAAAATCTGCCTACCATTATCTTCCCAAGCATTACAACCATTAATAAAAGTCTGCATACCAACCTGCAATTACAAAGTGCACCACCTGAACAATCCCATTAAATTTAGTGGTGTGGACAATGGTAACAGACTGGAAGTTAGTAAACAATTCTGCTGATGATGCAAAAGAAGTAATAGAATCTAACTCACTCTCAGCTCTGATGACCGTTCCAAGCTAGCAAAAGGAGCAACTAGTCATTTGTTTTTAGCTCCAAATGCAGCGATATGACTCTGTAAATACATACCAAATAAAACTTGCCTTGATGTAGAAGGCCAGTGCTGTGCTTATGCAGCACTTAAAGCCTACTTTACTCTTCAAAATAGGATATGGATGGATCTAAAAACATCAGCTTTCAATAGATTCATAAGCATTAAGGCTGGAGGGGACCTCATAAGATCACTGGTTCCTGCCCCCTACCCAAAGGACAGGAAGTCAGATGACCCCAGCGAGGTGAATATCCAGGAGTTACTTGAATGTATCCAGAGTAGGTGCTTGCACCACTTCCAGGGGGAGTCTATTCTAGACTCTGGCAACTTGGGCGATAAGAAGTTTTTCCTTATGTCCAGTCTAAAACAGTCTTCCAGCAGTTTGTGTCTGTTAGACCTAGTCTTCCCTCAGGGTGTCCTAGTGAACAGATGGTCTCCCAGTTCCTGATGCACACCCCTTACATACTTATAGGCTGCCACCAAGTCATCCCTGAGCCTTCTCTTCTCCAGGCTGAAGTCTCATGGCTCTCACCCTCTCCTCATAAGGCCTGCTCTTTTGACCTCTAATCATGAGCATAGCTCGCCTCTGGATTCTCTCAAGCTTCTCCACATCCTTTCTAAAGTGTGGTGCCCAGAATTGGATGCAGTATTCCAGCTACAGCCTCTCCAAGCCTGAGTAAAGCAGGAGGATGACTTCTTGAGTTTTGCTTGAGATGCATCGATAGATACAAGCCAGAGTTTTACTTGCTTTGTTGGCTGCAGCATTGCATTGGTCTCTCACGTTCATCTTGTGCTCAGTCACGACCCCCACGTCTCTTTCAGTTGTGGCACTAGTGAGTGTAGCATTGCTGAACCTATAAGTATGATGTGGCTTCTTTCTCCTGAGGTGGATCACCTTGTATTTCTCTGTGTCAAATATCATCAGATTTTGATCTGCCCACCTTGCAAGCCTGTCCAGGTTGGCCTGAATCCCCAGCCTTTTTCTAACATGACTGCACTTCACCATAATTTGGTGTCATCTGTGAACTTAGCCAGTTCACTTCCGACACCCAAGTGCAGGTCATTTATGAATATATTAAAGAGTCCTGGTCCAAGTACTGAACCCTGGGGGATGCCACTAGTCACTATGCACCAAGTTGACTTAGTTCCATTAATTATCACTCTCTGGGTCCAACCACAGAGCCAGTTCCCCAATCACCAGACTGTCAAGCTGTCGAGGCCACAGTTTCCCATTTCTAGCACCAGGACATCATGGGAGACCAAGTCAAAGATTTTTTTGAAATCCAAATATATGACATCAACCTCTTTACCTTTGTCTAGGTGATGCATCACCTGGTCGTAGAAGAAAATGAGGTTGGTCAGGAAAGATCTACCTGCAACAAAACCACATTGGCTCTCTCTCAGAATATTGTCTTCTGTTAGCCTGCTGTTGATGGATTCTTTAATCCATCTTTGCCCCATCCTTCAGTGCAATGGTGAAATCCACCCATGTGGAACAGAGCCAATCATTAGGAAGCTGCCACTAGTACATAAGCAGTTTTCAGAATGCAACTTGTCACAGCGCACCTCACTGCACTACTTCTTGAGTGAGAAGGCTGCTGGGGGAAAGCCCAGCAGTCGGATAGCAAGCACAGTTGAGGGTTGCTGAGGCAACTAATGAGGGTCAGCTGACCCTGAGGGGGCAGAGCTTGGCCCTCATAAAGCCCAGAGCCAGAGTCAGGCTGGCAGTTCCCTGCCAGCAGCCGGAGGGGCAGGAGCTCTAGCAGACAGAAATGTGAATGCAGCTCATGAGAGCTCCAGAGGCTGGAGCAATGATGTGGAAACATAGCCAGGAGGCTGGTGTTGTCAGGGCCAGATGCCTAAGGTTTAGTTATAGCTGGGAGGCTTGCATTTTGGTTTGGTAGTTTGGATTACACTGGTGGTTTGGGCGAGGCCTAGAGCAGGCTAGGTGATAGAGAAGGCCCTAGAGCGGGCTAGGTTACAGAAAGGGCCCGAGAGAGCGGGCAGGCTTGGTTGTGACATTCTAATGTCTGGTACATCAGCAAGGCTTGGGACATGGTATCAGGGGTTGGTAGGAGCCACATTTGACCCTAAGGCCAGGGTGCCTGGAGTGCACCCATCATGTGGGAAAACATCGTGGTGGGTTCAGGAGATCTCAGGGATGAAGGTCCTGGTACGCCACGTCCAAGGCGGTATAAAGATAGCCTCCCATCGTATACCTATTATCATCAAAGTTGTGGTGGGCGAGAATTGAGGGTGCCTTGGGCTGGACTTGGCGCGGAAGGAGGGCCTTCAGGAGATCACAGCCCTCCTGTGGGACCCTGCTGTCACACAACTGCACATTAATATTGGGAAGGATCAAGGGTCATGGAAATGCTTTGAAAAATAAAAAAATACATACACATATCCTGATGTGACAGGTCATCTCTTGGGGCCACCCTGAATGTGGGCCTCGCACCTGTCTCTGGGAAACCACCCGCCTTGTCTCGCCTGCCGTGTCTTTGTTTATTTGATAATTAGTTAATTAGCAAGAGGCTGCCACTAGGGGCACTATCTGCAGCTCCTCCCTCCCCAATACTGTAGCCCAAGCCTCACAGATGTCAACTTGGTCTTCCCTATCTTGCCCCCCCCTTCCTGGAGCTCACCGTGTCCAACTTGGACTCCTTACACATACTGCCCCCTCTCAGGGGCTTGCTGTGCCCCCACTGGGCTTCCTAGTCCTTGCCCTACTTGGGCTCCTTAATCCCGCGGCCCTCTCTCAGGGCTCGCTTCTCAATATTGGCACCCCTCCTTTGTGCCCCTACCCTTCCTGGAGTTCACTGTGCCCATCTTGGGCTCTCTAATAACTTTACTGTCCGAGTCCCCAAGGTCTGGAATAGCCTGCCACTGGAGGTGTTTCAAGCACTTACTTTGAACGCCTTCAAAAGAAAATTGGATGTTTAGCTTGCTGAGATCCTGTGACCCCAACTGACTTCCTGCCCCTGGGGCAGGGGGCTGGACTCAATGGTCCCTTCCAGCCCTAATGTCTATGAAATCTAAGAGAAGCCCTGTAGTCTACAAATCTTTCCATGATTTCACTGTAGCTGGGCAGCTGTTTAGAGATCCATGGTTGCCACAATGGTCATGTCTTAAAACAGCGGGGACCAACTCACCCTTATTAGCAGGTGCGCCACAAATTAACCTTGTACCCTCCTCAAGTGCCACTCTTATCCTTTCCCCCAGCCCTACCTGTCTTTGGGTTTTCAGCTTCCTGCCCTGTGCTTCCTGCCTGATCTGCTGCTCTGCTGTCTGCTCTCTACCCTATCTACCACTGGGCTGTAGGGCTGTGCAAAATGGCACTGTTCTGTTTTGACTTGCGTTTCGACATTGCGATGGAACTGTATTTCTTTTCAAATGTCATTTAGATTCGAAACTACTGTTCCGTTTTGTTTTGTTGAAATAGTTTTACTGTTCCAATGCTGTTTCGATGTTTTGCCCATCGGCTATAATGGAGAAGCTTGAAACAGCCTATAATTTTATAATTTCTGGCCTGATTTGGATAAAATTTGCAGGAATGGTAGCCTCTTCTGTGGGCATGAAGTTTGCCAAATTTCCAGGAGTTAAGTGCAGGGATTTCAGGGAAATTGCACCTCAAAATCTTGAAAGCAAAAAACTCGTGTCACGTGCATTTGTTAAGGTACAACAGGGTCAAAACTGCAGGCTTGCTAGCCCCTGCTGGGGCAATGAAGCCTGCCTAGTTTCAAGGAGACAGGTTTAGGGGTTTGAGGGAAACTGCACCTCAAGCTGTGAACAAGCAAAACTCGTGACATGGGTGACACTGTGTGTGTTAAGGCGCACTGGGATTGGAAGGGACCTCAGGGAAGGGTGACAGTCACTAGCCAACTACACAGTCAATAATAAGAGCAGTCCTTGCCCTCTATTCCCCTTCCCTCTCCTTACTTTAGGTTTTGTTTCCCTGCAGGCAAGCCCAGCTTGAGCTTCAAAACTCCAAACGTTCAAAAAAATTGGAACATTTTGTCTTGCCTTGTTTTGTTTCGAGGCTGTTTCAAAGCTCTCTACGTCATTTCAATTTTGCTGTTTTGAGCTTGGAACAAGTCAAAACAGCATCAAAACGAATCTGCCAGCAAAATTTTGCACAACCCTACTGGGCTGCCTGTCCCTTCCCCAATTTGCTGTGTGCCACACACAAAGGCTGCCCATAACATTGATGCCATACAGTCGGATTACCCCAGTTTAAAAGTAGCTGAAGTAAATGACAGCCCAGCCCTTATCCAACATGAGCAAAACCATGACTTTAATTGGTATCAGACAAACTTTTTTTGTTTAATTTTTCCTATTATTATTAGATCATCACAGTGTTTCAACAAACGCACTCTAAAATATCAAAACAACTTTTGGGACAAAGGTAATCTCCACTGAAAAATGTTGCCAAAAAAGTCACCAGCTTAAGCTATAGATAATACTAGATTCAAGGACTAGCTAGAGAAACTGAAATGATCAGTTATTTGCACCACTCTAGTCCCTAGCCCAGTTGAAAGCCACATCTCATCAAGCAAGGTGGGCAATTCATTCAGATGACTATTGCATGGTTACTTTTCTGTTTGAAGGTACAGATACCAAACTGAGTCTTTCAAGATTTATGTAGAGTAGCAATATTGTATTAGAAAGTTCTTAATACATTTTTTGCCACCCACATTGCAATGTTTTGGCTCCACGAAGTAGTTTATTTGCTTGCTTGGAGATAACCTGCAAGCAGCAAAAATTCAGAACGAGAAAGAGAAATGGATACAAAAAGTATGAGATTTACTGGTGATATTATAAAGATATAAAATGAAGTGCCTAAAACCTAAAAGCTCCATTTTTCAAGATTCATCTTCCATACATTGAGGGAGGCAGAATTAACCAGAACATTTGCAACATCACTTGCTGCTGATGCCTAGGAACGTTAGAACTGCCCCTGGACTAGTGAGGGCTGTCTGATCAAATGTGAAGAGTAGCCATTTAGGGTTAAATACAGCATTATAGAGATGGTAAATGTTTTCAAGTCAGCAGGGCTGGACAAGATGCGTCCTACAGCATTCAAAGAATTGGCAGAGGTAACTGCAGATCCCCTGGATATTCTCTGAGAATTCATGGGGGTCAGGTAAGGTTCTAGGCGACTGGAAAAGGGCAAATACAGTGCCCATCTTTAACAAAGGGAAGATGGAGAGAATTACAAACCCTGATCTGGCCTTGACGTCTCAAAATATCATGGAAAAAGTCATCAAGGAATCTATTCTAAAGCATCTTGCTTTAGAAGGAGGAGAACAAGGTGATCATAAATAGCCAATATGGATTCATTAAAAGCAAGTGTTACCTGACCAACTTGATGATATAGTGACAGGCTCTGTGGATGTAATATACCTTGACTTTAGCAAGGCTTTTCACATTGCTTCCCAAGATATTCTCAATATTAAGGTAAGGAAATACAATCAAGATGAAATTACTTTCTCTCCCATTTGACATCAGATGTCAACTTCCAAAACTATGAGCCACTGTCTGGTATTATTGATCAATGTGCAAATTCTACCTACCCTATCCGGGCATTTGTAGAATTTGCAACTTTTGTTTAAGTGTTGTGCTATTTGTTGGACAAAGCTTGCAATTAAAGTATTTTTTTTTTTGCAAAAAGTCTTGTTGGTCTAATAGAAGATATTATCTCTGCCATGAGTCCTGATTTGTTGGACACCTCATCCACACAGGAGGCTGTCCAAAATGTTCATCTGGTGAAGTCTTGTTTTGAAACATCTGTATCCAGATCTCAGTCTGTTTAGCTTGACTCATGCTTCTCTGTCAAGGTCATGCCCAATAACAGATTCATTTGGTGTTGGTATAAAATCCTCTAGGAATAGATCTGACCTTTCCTAGCAGTCTGCCCACTCCGTTGCTGCCTATAAGTTTGGTTCAGTATCCCCAATCTTTTCTAGGAGCTGTTTGGGTCTTCAGTTAATAGCTGATGGAGCAGGTGATTTTTTATGGCCGTGCTGTCATCTATGGCAATCTATTTTTATCATAGCAGGCCATGCTATGAGTTGTCTTCTTATATCACTTGTTTCAATGTCCAAGGCTACAGGGAGTACATCTGTGTACATGTAGGTTGTGGAACCTATTACTGTAAGGTGGATACTATAAGGAAGATACAGCTGGTTGGATCATCATACTCAAAGATAGGTATTGTTTAATATCTTCACTAATGATTTTGAGGATGGGATTGAATTTAACAAATTTTGAAGAGATACTAAACTGGGTCAAACTGGGGAGACTATAAAGGCTAGGACTGAGATTCAAAATGACTTTGGTGGTCCAAAATTATTTGAATGAAATTCAGTAAAGACATACAGATTCTGCACTTAGGATAAAATAATCACAAACACAAATAGAATGACCAGCTAGGAGATCCAGGGGTAAAAAAAACCCATGGAAAAAACAAACCAGAGCAGTGCATGCATAGGCAGCTCACCCTTGCAGTGTGGAGAAAAACCTGACTGTGTGGTATGTGGCACTGCAGACGTGTTTGTGGCACCACATACCGCATGGCTGCATGTGTCTGGATGCACCTTGGAGGTCCCTTCCAACCCTGTGTTTCTGTGAATCTGTTTTAATAGACATTGCATTTAGGTAACTGTGTTCATGTGCTGGGTTTCACAGGAAGGACCTGATGTGGTATTTATCTTGACCGGTAAGGGATACACTCTGGTTCTGTTCTGTTTTTCACAACTACTGTATTGGCAATAAGTCCTCTGTATTCCAAGAGATGGAGATATTAGTTTCTCTTGAACTCTCTCCTCCACTATTTCAGCTACATAACTCAAAATATATACAAAGAAAACATTTCTAATGAACTCTTCCCAAAGCCAAACACCCTGTAAACCAGAGGAGCAAGCAAAGAACCCCCTGACTGGGGAATGCCCCCTAGCAAAAGAGAAAGATATTGCTCATCATGTGCATTGCCTGCCTGCTGCATGTTTCAAAGCTGTCCTTGTCTTTATGTTGCACTGTTGCACGCCCTCCATCACCTCTCTCTCATACTGAAAATGTTGTACCCAGTACAACAGGATGTAATGAGAATGGGGCAGACCAGCCCACCCAAACATTTAGGATGAAGAAACACCTTACACTTAGACCATACCAAGGGCATTTTACAATGAGCACCTGCTTTTAACTCATGCTTGGTGCCTTTGGACCATTGCAAAATTATGCCACTTCAGGTGAGGGTTAATCTTGGGCCATGCTACATAGCTCACATTATGGTAATTTCACTCTGCTCCCCACAGATAATAAAAGTAATTTGAAGTTCTCCAGCATCCCAGGATGCACTGCTTCCAGCCCTTCTCCCTCTGAGCAGGGATAGAGCTCAGCTGTCCTGGCTTTTAGCCACACTCCTGCTCACTAGCTCTCTAGTGGCAAGCCAGAGCAGTGCAGGCATGAAACAATAACCCTTAACATGAGACTACGTGTGGCCCATTCTAACTTTAATACATCTTAGCATTCCACAGATTTGGTATGGTCCAAGCGTAATGTATAATTTTACCCTCATTGTCTTTGTTGCGTGCAAACTGCATAGGCAGGTGTTGTGCAAAAGACCTCAAACATCGCTGCCTGTCTGTCTGTCTCTCTCTCAGAACAGGCTCTTTGCATGCAATATTTCAGTTTCTTCAGTCTTTTCTCATAGGCCTCTGAGTTTCCTGTGGTTCCCTCAGGAGTCAACAAAAAGAGCACCCTCCACAACCATGGTTTCCTTAGGAGTTAAAACTGAGGAAGCATTTAGTTTATGACTAACCCTTGTAGTATCAATAGATCAGCACATGTCAGGATCAGCACTTAATGTGAGGTTTTCAGAGGTAAAATATATGCAAGGAAGTGTAAGATATAAGAAACATTACTGTAGAAATATTTGAATACTGCAACCATGGAGATAATCTAAATGTACACACTGCTGACAACTGACAGCAGTGCAAATTGTTGGCATTTCTGAGTCTGAAAAATAGTAAATATATCCATTGTCTGAAAACTACAAAAAAGAGACCATTTCAAGTAGATGTAAGAAGGGTTTTTGACTTGGGGCAGGTAGGGAAAGGCAGTTTATTTTAGGTGAAATATTTTATTAATCTATTTTCTGCTCTTTAAAACCAATAAGAACCTTTCCTCTGACTACAAAGGATTTTCTATCAGAGCCCTAATCTGGATCAAGTTCCAGATTGCACTTGAGCTCCCCAACAGAGTGAATATATAGCACAATAAATGTCAGCCGTTCCATCACAGAATTGCATATGTGTATGCCCCCAAATTTATTAGTTTTGATTATCACAAATCACAGCTCAGTGTTGTTTTAACATCTGCTCCAATGAAAACTGCAATCTTTCTCAAGACCCTATTGAAGTCCAATAGGAAGTGGTATAAAACTATAAATGTGAAGATTAAGAGAGGGCACTGAAGTAAAAATATGTTAATAAAGCCATAAATCAAGATAATGCAATGCTTGCATCTGACACAAAGGTATTAAGAGAAGTAAATTCCCTTTATGTTGCTATAATGGGGCAAATGGATCAGTATAATCTTGCTGCTACTGTACAATCAACCACAGTAATAACTGTAGACAATTTACTTTTTCAACCTTGCTAACTCCTCAATACCAGTTAAGCCCAGTGTTTTGGCCTTCTTCAGACTCCAGCTTACTCAATTGCTTTGCTACAGATGAGTTATTCTCCCTCTCAGAAACGCAATCTTTTATTTATGTGTGAGACTCTATTACAACATCTTGGAACAAAGCCTGATTTTGTCAAGTAGTTGATTTAAAGGATTTGCATTTCTAAACATTTTGTATGCATTTTAATGCACTTAAATAAGAAAACCATCTGTGCATTTTTTTCTCTATATGCAACTATGCTTGGCAAACAATCATTACAATTATAAGTAGCATACCATTAAGCATATGGGTAAATGACAACATATTTACTTATTTTGGGATCAATTCACTTGACAGCATTGTTTTGTTTAATATTAAAATTCATAAATCGGAGAGTTTTATAAAATACAGGACACCCACATTTGTAATCGTGTTGTCCTGCCTAAGGCTAAAGTGTGCAATTATTGTGTCTATAGGTTTGGAGCTTTCCAAAATTCATCCACACTCCGACAGTGCCATCTTCCACTTGCCTCAAACAAACAATTCACGTGGTCCTGCCAATTCCTCATGTGCCTTGTTAGGCATGTTTGCTATATTGTATGTATCTTAATGATAATACATGCATTTCAGTTTGGGTCCCGTGATCGTCATCATCATCATCATCAGTTATTAGTGTAGTACCAAAATGCCATACAGAGTACATTTACACCACCATGGTAGCATGTCCCAGTCAGGACAGACCTAAGTATATCCTGCCCATATCATGCTTAGTGCTCACCCATACTGAGAATGTTTCAAACCCTGAAATTCACGGGTATGGGTGCTTGGAGGCATCTCTTAACATAATCTCTCTTGCACTCTCAGTCTCTGGGAAAAACTCAGAACAACCATACCAGTACACTACTGGGTTTGGAGCATGCCTGTAGGTAAAGGTGGCTGGGTCTTCCTCAGGGCCCTCCTCACCCAATATACCACCACCACAGTCTGGGCAAGCCCCAAACAAGATCAAATTCTTGTGCTGGGCATCATTCAAATACACGTTAAGAAATTACCCCTACTTCCCACAGGCCTTATAGTTTTAATAGGTATGTCAGACAAAAAGCAAGGGATCTCGTATTACAAGTGAGAAACACAAAGATGACATCTCAATTGCATAGGATGTAGTCCATCCTTCCCCCTTACCATTTTTACTATGTCACATAGTACAAAGCAGTTTTACTTTGAAAAGGGACCACAGAAAGGGCATTGCGGTTGCATGTTGTTTCTTTATGAGGAGCAGATTTTTCCAGACTCCTTAAGGAACTACAAGTTCTCTGCTCCAAGTAAAAGGATGGTTTTAACTACCTATTTAGCCTGTAAACTCAACCTGGGATTTGTAAGTCAAGTTGGGTTTGTTCTTACTCAGGCATCACCACCCAATTAATAATCTCTAATCAACAGTTCTGTAGATGATGCATGAGTTAGAAAAGTTTCTAAATGCACCAGTCTCCAAACTATTTTCTTTGCAGGTTTAACAAGAGACATAAGAAGGTAGGGAGAAAAAAGAGGATTAGTCATTAAAAGTGAAGGTTATGGCTCAATTACCTGAATGACTAACTAAGGTGTTACGATACTGCCCCGGTTAAGCTCTCCTACTCTTTTAAAAAATACAAACATAAATATGGACATTAAAACTTTTGATTGGATAATTAAGTACAATATTTTTAAGACAAAACTGCCTTATTTAATTATGCCAAATAGAACAGGTTCAGCTGGGGATACTGCGGCCACCATATTAATGGCACGCTTTATAGTCCCATGTTGGGGCATTCACCTGGCATGCAAGTGACCAAGGTTCAAAGCTCAGGGGAAGTGGAGACGTGAGCCTTGGTCTCCCATGTCTGAGGGAGAGCAAGGCTCTCAGCAGGTCTTCTGGGCCTGTGTGGTTTTGACCAGGAGCCCCATCCTACATTAAACCAATGTGTGTGTTCCCACAGAGATACAGCTTCGCAGGAACGAGTACAAGAGGTTCTTTTGGAAAATTCCCAGCCAGCTCTCTCCAGTATTGTGGGCTTCTTAGCTCAGTAACTCAGTGACAACTGGATCAGTTTTACAGCCAGCCGCACTTCCAGGCAGCAGTGAACAAACCTGGGAGACACAGCTGCTACCTGTCCTCACGTTAGAGCAACGCTCCCAGTTTCAGCTCGTGTGTGAGTGCATTTCTCAAACCCGGTCATAGCTGCCAGGTTCTGCAGATCGCAGGCCTGCACAGATCTCTTTTCTAAAAATATCTTGGAAAAGGGAAGCCACGCAGTGGCAGATCCACTCCCTCAGGCCAGCTGAAGGTCACGAGGGAAGCTCCAGAGAAGCAGGGAGGTCTCAGCCCAGAACCACTCAGCCGGGGCTGCAGGACGCGGCAGGCTGAGTCCCACAGGCACACCACCCACGCGGCACCTGTGAGCCCTGTGCAGGGGGAGAGGGAAGGCAAGGCTGGAGGGAGTTAGTCCTGGGTCACCTTCGGCCATTTTTGAGAGGTCAGGTTGACCTGAGGGAAGGGGGGTATTGAGCATCATGCAGGAAAGCTTTGTGATGGAGAAAACCCTAGGAGGGGTGAACAGAGGGCTAGAGAGAAACCAGGATGGTTTGGAAAGTGCGGTAGCCTTCGTATTGCTTTGTTCTGTGTTTGCCTTTGAGTTAAAATTTGTCTTGGAGCGGGACAACACTGTCTGAGAGTATCAGGAAAGAGCCCAGGTGAGCCAGAGGACACCGCTTCCCCTACCTCTTCTCTGCCTGCAAGCTCAGGTGATGAGCAGGTTGCGTGTGCGGAGCCTGCAGACCTCAAGCTGCACCCCTGCGGGCCCCTGGAGAGACAGCAAAAGGCAAGTTAATACCACTATGCATCAGGGTGACAATAAGTCAGAGTCGCCATGTATTATTTGAAGTGCTGTGTTACCAATGTGAATTATAGTATGTTGTCGTCAAATTTGTGAATGTTGGGTTGTTTACTATCAATTTTTAACTGGTATTATTAGCCTAGTTGTGCATTTTTCTTTTCAGTGTCATTTATAAATTAAAGTTCCTATAATTTATTTGTGTGCTTGTGCATGTGCATGTTTATATCCTATCTAGCACTGGATGAAGGGGACTCCGAGTACTCTGCTGCTCGGCCGCTACCAATTCTTCAGTGGACTGAGAGAGAGACTGAAGCCACCGGCACCCCAGGAATCGAAAGTTGGCAGTAGGCCCATGCCTAGCATGGCAGACCTGGGTTACATATCTCTGTAAGGAATCAAACCCATTACAGCAGTCCTAACTCAAGCAAAACTCCGATAATATATTTAATTAGGAGATCTGCCTCCATAAAGACTAAATAACACCAGTGTCAGGACTTCAGAAAATTTGTCGTTACATTTGCAATCAACTTGTTTTCTCAAATTCACTCTAGCCTAACAAGTGTTTTATGCTGGTTGCCACAGTCTGGCATATTTCTTTGATAAACCTCACAGCAAATTCCATCTAGTCTTGGAGATTTGATAGGTTTCATTTGTGTTAAATTACTAAATGCTCCTGGCTCACAGATCATGAAATCATTCGGGTACTGCATACACAAACAATGTCAGATGGCATATTTTCCCTGCTGTCTCATGTAAATACACCGGAGAAAAAAATGATGCAATTCTTTAGCTTTGTTGCCATTCTCCGTGTCATTTTTCTCCCATTTCTACATATTTTTTACTCACTGACCCCTCATTTCTATAGCTTAAGAAAAACATCTTATGTCTGTATTTCTACAGTTCTAATGTTAGTTCCTGTTGGTGTATCTAATGCACTTTTTCTTTCTTATATTCACTGGTTTTCTTATATCCTTTTAATTATTTATGCCTTTCTTCTTGTTTATGCTTACAAGCTTTCAGCAGTTGTTGATTTGCATTTCCTCCTAAATTGATCTAGTGATTTTATTCTCTTTTTAGGCAGGATTGGTATTTATAAAGAGTATGTAGTTATATTGCCGGTAGCATTTACCACATAGGCCTTTACGTTTCGCTCAAGTTCATTTCAACCCACTGGAATTTCACAGAAATTTATTTCTGGGAAGATATTTGCAGATAGAGCAGATATTTACATTTGAAGTTTAAAGGAAACTAATAGTAATAATTGGTTTTCCCCCGGTCCCAGCGTAGCATTTTTTTGAGACTCAGTTTCACGGTCAGTGATTTGTGCGAGCATTCGCTTCAGCTGCTGAATTAACCTTTTCTCCAATTCCTTCCTTTCCCTTTGCTGTCACAGGCTGTCGCAGGAAGAACCAACGACGATTCCTCAGCATACGAATATTTTCCTGCATAGTACATGCCTCCAAATAAGACCTTGTTTCTGGGAAGATGGAAGAAAAGAAGATTGCTTTAGAGTAGAGGCTATATAAAACGGGGACAGAGCCTAATCTTCAGCTGACTCACCCTCCGATTCCTACTTAACTGAAGAAGAAACACTAGCTGCTGCTGAAGACTGGCGGTCTTGGGTAGAGCTACGATTTTGAAAAGAGCTAACGAAGTCTCCAGGGCTGTGAAACAGGGGAAGAGAGACAAGGAGCAACTAACAGACCACAAAACCACCAGAGGAAAGGTTAGCTGGATCCGTGGAACACCAAGAGATGATTAGGAAGGAGAGATGATTCTTAACTCCTCTGGAGTCGAAGACAATGAGCCTTTAAGGCAACCGACTCCCTCAGATGCATGAATAGTAATGCCACTGCGCTGGCACGGTGGAACAGACGACAAAGCAAGGTGCTTCGAGCCCATGCAAAAATGTAGCCTCCCTGCTTACAACGTGCACCCCAATTTTTTTGGGGGGGGAGATTTGGGGAGGAAAAGCACATGTGGTATACACATACCTTTTTGCCTCTCTATTACAAGCCTCTATGTAATGGAACCAGATTTAAAAAGCCAGTTCTGAGTGTGGCAAGTTTTATCAGCACAAATGGATTTTAGGAGAGTGAATCAGGCTTGGGGGAAGATGAGAAAGAGATATAAATTATACTAGTTTAGGAACATCCTTAGACTGATCTCTGGATTTGGCCATTAGTCTTTCTATCCTGTAGTTCAAGCCATAATAGATTCATTGACTTTACATTTTTAATTATATCCTTCTAATGGATATCACTAGGTTTTACTCCCCTCCTCTCTTCTGTCTTTCTGAAATACTCCATGAGCTGTGTTTCCACCCTCCATGCTGGACCCTTAATGCTTTGCAGGCAATGAGCCTCATAACTTCCTCTTGCCAAACGCTTTCATCCCAGATGACTTTATTATGTCTCACATTACAGACATGAATGTGTTTGCTTTTCTACACAAAAGTTTCATTTTCAGCATTTTAACCTATTCTTTTTGCTTTTGTGTTGCTTCAGTTACTGTAATTTTCAGTCTAATGAATCTTCTGCTCTTATTGACTAGAGATGAGCAAATGGTATGACAGTGTGATTCATATTCAAGTGATCCTAGTATTTGGATGAAATCCATATGCCAAAATATGCATAATTCTAAATTAAAAGCATCAGTCCTTTTATGGGTCTGGCTGTATTGCAAAGAACAGTGAGTTCTTTGCTCACATCCTCAAAGTGCTGAGAAAAAGAGCTTAGCGAGTAGGCATTGCACCCATGTAGACCCCTTGCAGGAGCGATTGAAATTGGTGCCAAGAAAAGACCTTCTGCTTCTTGGAGCTCTTTTTTCTCCTGTCCTGTTTGGATTTTGGAGGGCACTGGTGCAGAGATCTTCACCTCACTCCATTGCCTCTGTGAATGCATGAATGAACAGGCAGAATCAGGAACATGCAGCCAGTGGCTCTTTCCCTCAGGTTGGCCCATGATTGTAGAAGCTGAGCTAGTAAAACATCATTAAATGCTTCTCTCTGGGATACATAGCTGATAAGCTGTGTGTGCCAGAGAAAGTTTTGCAATACGTACCCAGAAGCATTTGGCTAACCCAAGATGGATGACGTATGCATGCCTGCCTGTGAGATTTACATTGTTAATGGCCTATACTGTCATTGATGCCAGACAGAAGCCAGACACAGTGACAGGTCCAACACATCTCAACTAATAGTCTCATAGCTCCATCCGCCCAAAATGGAGCAGGGAAGAAAAGGAGAAATAGTGTTCCTATTAGCAATCAGAACTGGTAGGAGAGGCATAGGAGCATGGTGAACACTAATAATTGATGCAGTGGATAAGCTCTCAATGCCTTCTCTGGTGAGACAATGCACTGCTCTAAGAAACTTGGTGACACTGTCAGAAGGACAAGAAGTGCAATAATTAATAGCTTATGAAAATTTTTCAAATCTATTTGGAAGGTGCCATCACTAAAGCTACCACTTTAGGAGTGGGAGAAGAGTTTACTGAATATTTCATAGATTTCAAAGACATTAGGGACTGGAAGGGACCTTGTGAAATCATGAAGTTTAGCCCCCTCCACCATAGGCAGGAAGTCAGCTGGGATCAAGTGATGATCAAGTGATCCCAGCAAGAAATACATCCACGTGTTTTCTGAAAGAGTCCAGAGAAGGTGTTTGCACAACTTGTGGCGGAAGTTTGTTCCAGACACTCGCACCATAAAGAACTTTTTTCTTATGTGTAGTCCAAATCAGCCTTCTGGGAGTTTATGGCTGTTAGACCTTGTTATCCCTTGGGGAGCTCTGGTGAACAGCTGTTCTCCCAGGTCCTGGTGTACCCCTCCTATATAATTGTAGGCTGCCACCAAGTCCCCCTGAGCCTTCTCTTTTCCAGACTGAAGAGTCCAAAGTCCCTCAGCCTCTCCTCATACAGCCTGCCCTCCAGGCCTTGGATCATATGAGTAGCTCTCCTCTGGACTCTCTCAAGCGTCTCCACATCCTTCCTGAGGTGGGGGGTCCATTACTGGATGCAGTACTCTAGCTGTGGTCTCACTAGGGCCGAGTAAAGCGGGAGGATGACTTCCCTGGTTTTGCTTGAGATACATCAGTGGATACACACCAGTGTTTGGTTTGCTTTACCAGCCACAGCATCGCATTCATGGCTCATATTTATCTTGTGGTTAATCAAGACCTCCAAGTCCCTTTCAGTCATGGTGCTAGTGAACGTAGTACTGTCGAACCTGTAAGTATGTTGAAGGTTCTCCCTACCAAGGTGCAGCACCTTACACTTCTCCACATTGAAGGCCATCGGGTTTTGGTCAGCCCACCTTGAAAGCGTGTCCAAGTTAACCTGTATCCCCAGCCTGTCCTGCAGTGTGACCGCCCTCCCCCATAATTTGGTACCATCCATGAACTTGGCCAGTTTACATCTGATTCATGAATCCAGATTGTTAATGAAGATGTTAAAGAGTACCAGCCCAAGTACTGGGCTCCACTGGTCACTCTGTGCCATGTTGATATGCTACGTTCAACTAGTACTCTTTGGGTCCGATCCTGTAACCAGTTACCTAGCCATTGGACCATAAGATGATCAAGGCCACAGTTCCCCAGCTTAACCATGAGCACATCATAGGGAACGAGGTCAAAGGCTTTCTTGAAATCCAGATACACGGCATCCACATCATCTCCCTTGTCCAAGACATGTGTTACCTGGTCATAGAAAGAGATGAGGTTGGTCAGGTAAGACACGCCAGCCACAAAGCCATGTTGGCTGGCATTCAGATGCTTGCCTTCTGTTAGACTGGTGTTAATGGGTTCCTTGACAATTTTTTCCAGGATTTTTCCAGGGACAGATGTCAGACTAATTGGTCTACAATTCCCCAGGTCATCTCTCCTCCCTCTCTTGAAGATAGGGACCACATTGGCTCTTTTCCAGTCTTCCAGGACCTCATCTAAGTGCCACGAATTTTCAAATATCTCTGCCGAGGGGGATGCAGTGATGTCTGCCAGCTCCTTCAAGGCTCTCGGGTACATTCCATCTGGGCCCACAGACTTGTGAATGTCCAGTTTCTCAAGGTGTTCCCTCACCTGATCCACATTAATTTTGGGCGCATCACCGGCTCCCAATATATCTGTCTACAGTGTCATAAACAGGGACCTAAGAATATTGCCAATAAAAGGAATGTCTCCCTTAATTGGAAAGTTAGAGTATTTAATTAATTTCTTCCACATTCTTACATTCTATAACAGAAAACTTAAGTAATTAAAATCTACAAATATTGCCAACTTTAAACTGACAGAGGTCAGGTGTGTTCAGCTAACTGGGGAGCCAAGAAGACAGCTATGGAAAATGCTGGGTTTACTCTATTTAAATTATTTAAAGAGGCTGATACATTGCTTTAGTGACATGAGGGTATTAGGTTGGTCCCCTCATATATAAGACACTCTAGAGTTAGGAAGAGCAGATTGGGGATGGCTGGTGACATGCCCATTCTGCTGACTGACAGGCCATTGGTTGAAGGAAATAAGAGAAAATGCCTGCCTGCATTTTCATGAATACCATGATTCACCCTGGTCCTCACACTACATCCTGGAATGCTAAAATGTCTCAAAGCTACAACAACCCATGCGTGCTGCCCTGTCAGGAGGCAGTGAAGAGAATTTTAATACACACACACACACACACACACACACACACACACGTGTATTTTTGTATGATTAGAATCTAAGATTTAACAACAGATAGTACAGGCCCTGATCCTCATCTCCAAACATAGCTCCTCTCACTTCCTTTGTGAATGATCCGCCCATGTGTAGCTTGTTGAAACATCTGTTTCCCCTCCTAGTTTGCAAAACACCTTGTGTTGAGGTAATTAGAGCCTTGGCGATACAAAAGTAGCCTCTGAATGAGCTCTAAACATGGGAGGCACAAACATAGGTTCAGCCAGGAAAAACAGGTCTAACATAAACAGAAGATGCATCTCAGGTGTATCTATTGCTAGGACTAAATATAGACATTGGATTTATGGCATCTTATAACCTGCCTGACATCTGATAACCCCAGGTAACCTGTCTCTATTTTACTAGCTACCTTCTTTCATCAGTTCAATGTTCCTCCTTTTCCCCTGCCACTACCCGTCTCACACCTATAGTCTCCCATTCCTTCTGATCCTCGCTGCCATGCACTTGCATTTTTACAGCCCTGCATTTTGCATATTAGCCTCTATTCCATTCTGACAGTTTCTAAAATCCTATGTTCTGGGGGTGCTGAATGCGAAGAGTTACGCAAATACATAACACCAGCAGACTCTCCCTATGCCTGAAGAAGGGTGTTTGTACCTGAATACTTGCAAAGAACAGGTTTCCCAACTATTTAGTTGGTCTAATAAAAGATATCACATTTACCCAAAGAACCTGGGGAGGAAGAATCATCAACACTCCTATAGCTTGGGAGGTACCATTTAAGTAGCACAAATGCGGAAACGGATCTTGGAGTAGTAGTCAACTCCAAAATGAACATGAGCACAAGTGTGTTGAGGTGATAAGGAAAGCTAACCACACCCTTTCTTGCATACTTAGGTGCATCATGAACAGGTCTGGGAAGGTGATACGTCCCCTCTGTGTGGTATTGGTCAGGCCGCAGCTGGAGAACCGCGTCCAGTTCTGAGCACCACACTTTGGGAGGGATGTGGATGGCCTGGAGAGGGTTCAGAGGACAGCCACTCATCTGGTTAAAGGCTTACAGAAAAAACTCTTTGTGGACTGTTTGGGAGACCTGAACCTCTTCAGCCTCCGCCACCTATAAACTCATCAGGGGGGCCAGCAAGAAATAGTGGATACAATGTTTACCAGGGCACCTGTCGATGTAACTAGAAATAATGGCCACAAACTGGAAGAGAGCAAATTCAGATTGGCCATCAGGAGAAAATTCTTTACAGTGAGGGTTGCCAAAATACAGAATATGCTTCCAAGAGAGGTGGTGCTGTCCCTTTCCTTGGAGGTATTTAAAAGGAGATTGGACAGATACCTGGCTGGGTTCATCTGACCCCAGCACTCATTCCTGCCCATGGCAGGGGTAGGACTCGATGATCTAAAAGCTCTCTTCTGACCCTAACATCTGTGAAACCTTGTCTGTCTATTGCTAGGACTAACTCTTCACATTCAGCACCCCCAGAACGTAGGATTTTAGAAACTGTCAGAACTGAGCTGATGCATCCTACCCTCTGAAATTGTCTTGGGGGAATGTGGAATTGGCCAATAATCCAAATATTACCAGTGTTCTACATTATATTAGAGTTCCTGGCCTCTTCTGAACAGCATTAAGGATTCTGTAGCAGCAGAATCAAACTATAAACTAGTTAGACAAGGTCTGCTACCCAAGTCCTTGTGGATGATATTAGAGTTTTACCCTCCCAGAAAGCCACATACAGTAAAAGCTATGTTATCCAGCACTTTACCATCTGGAATGGTCTATTAACTGGCATCTCTCCCACCGTGGCACTTCCAGTTTCGCCACCACAAGCTGAGTCCCACTTCTCCCTCATGGACCATAGCCCAGGACAAAAAAGCCTGCATGGGGTCCCCTCCCTATTCCCTAGCACACTGACGCCAGGGAGTGAAAGCATCGGTACACTAGATGTGGCAGGAGGGGTGGCTGGCCCGAACAGGCAAAGACACCTCCAACCCGCTGGGCTGGAGATAAGTATAACTATCAGATAACTGGCATATTTGATTAACTGGCACCCCTCATTCCTCATGGATGCCAGATAGCAGAGCTTTTACTGTAATAGGATTTCAGGATTGCCAGACTGAGGCTTAAGAAGA
The DNA here is from genome assembly GCA_030014935.1 of Caiman crocodilus. Classification (NCBI taxonomy): domain Eukaryota; kingdom Metazoa; phylum Chordata; order Crocodylia; family Alligatoridae; genus Caiman; species Caiman crocodilus. The sequence continues at coordinate 145,840,466 of JAGPOW010000261.1, read as the reverse complement.
AGGTGGCTTAGAAGAAAAAGTTAGGTATTCTTTCCTCTGGACTGTTTCAAGCCATTCAGAATCACCCCCTGAGGGAAAGGTAATGCCTGATATTAAACTGAAGAAACATGGTAGTGGTAGTGTCCAAAAATAAGGAGATAATCTTTATTGCCACCCACTCCTCATTTTCATTCCCAAATGTTAGACCTGGAGCATAAGCACCTCCAAGAGGCAAACCAGAGATAACCTGAGCTAGTCCTCAGAAGCATAAATGACCTGAGCTAGACCTGTGGCTTTTCTTGGCATCTACAGAATCTTAAATTGATCTAGAACCATCTGCATAAATGTCGCCGATAGGTATTGTAAAGCCTCGGGGACCTTTTCGTGGGTGCCCTGCCTCCCAGTGACATCAGGGTGAAACCCTGTTCCAGTGCCCCCTAGATGGTCTGGGCGCTGCCCTCTTTCTCTCCTGTCACATCTTTGCTGTTATAAATTGGGGAGGCAGTTCCCAGTTGGTGCCCAAAGGTGTCTCGACCCTGGGGGCTGTCTTTGTGGGGCTCCAAAACCTCACCTTTACCCCACCCTTACCACGCCTTTGGCCTGGGATGAAGCTGCTGCCCACAGAACTTCCCCACGCTGTCCGCCTTGCCAGGGCCAGGTCTTCAGGGCTGTCAACTCTAAGGGTGGGGGGGCACCTCTGGGTCTCAGGGTGGTCTCCCCCTCTTAGGAAAAATAAATTTGCCCCATCTGGGGTCATTCACAACTCAACAGAAAAGATGTCATCATCTGCCGGTAGAGCTCCCAAGCTCACCTTTCTCTCTTTCAGGCTCCTTTCTCTCCCCCTCCTAAGGGCTTGTCTATCTCCTTCCCTTTTAGTGGGTAGGGGTACTGGGACCTTCCCTGTGATCTGTCCCTACCAGTTCCTCCGGCGTTCCCACCTTGGAGTCCGGCTGACCTGGGATCCAGTTGTCTTGGTCATTCTTGCCAGAGTCCTTCTGCTCCCCTTTCTCAAGACTTGTGGTTCCCCGGGCTCTGCCCACTCCAGCGCCATCCGAGGATGATTACAGACGTGAGGGTCTGCTCTGAATCCTGATTCCATGGCTCCTTGTCAGAGCCTTACCATTCCCCTGCAGCACCCCACCTGATTGCTGCTCTCCAGCAAGGCTCCTTGGCTCCTGCCAGCCCATGAACCCACTGCCTGCCTCACTGGTCCGCTAGTGGCCAGCTGCCGCCTCCTCCAGGGAGCTGGGGGCTACAGCCAGAGCTTCTCAGCTCCTCAGACAGCATCTCCCAGCTGGTGCACCACTCCTCTCTCCCCCGGTCTGCCCCAGCTGTTTCTCTTGGCTGCCTTTTGTGTAGCCCACACTGCTCGGAGGCCACGCCCCCAGCTCTCCCCAATCCGCAGACTCAGGTAGCTGTGAAACTGCCAAGCCTGCATTTGTGTTAGCGTGCATGCTCCAGCCTCCTCCCTGCTGCCATCTGTCCCGGCTCCTAAAGTAAGTACCGCAATGCTTCGGTCAGGGCTCTGGGTCATGCTGGGGGGGCTCCTGTCTTCCCTCTCACAATAAAATTTGGAGGCACCCAGCATTATTTGCCTCAGCACCTCCTGTGTTGCCTTTGTCAGGAACATCGTTGCTCCTTTGGGCTAAACAGTGCTATATTTTCATCTCAATCCTGCCCTGAGACTCAGACAACATATAAGCACTCTATGTTAGGCCCACTGTCAGTACAGGCATTTTTCCACACCAAGGCTAGGGACAGGGATTCAAAAAGCCTGAGCCTGAATTGATTCAATCTTTGCAGATGAGTCTAACCTGACTAAGCTAAATCAGTTTTGTAACTGGACAGACATCTCAGAAATTCAGGCACATGCCTGCAGTGGCTCAGGCTAGAAGTTGGGGAGGGAGGGGGAGAAGGACAGTAAAGCAGCCCTCCCTTCCTTGTACAGAGCTGAGCTGAGGGGGTGCATGACCAGGCCCCAGCAGGGCACTGTGATTAGGGAGGGTCCCCCCACCCCAAACAGCCCAGCAGGAAATGTTTATCACCTTAACTCTCTGTTTATCACCCAATTAAGGAAACAACAGAGGGATATTACCAGCTACCCATTGATTCTGCCTGTTGATTGATCACAGACTAGTTGGCATGTGGTCCGCTAGCTAATACACAGACACCTCTCCACAAGGCAGAGGGGAGGAGGAAATTCCAGCAGAGAGTGGTGAAGGGGGGGAAGGAAGCACTCCGCAGCCTTGCAGGAGCTGCAGCCAGGGAGCAGAGGGGAGGGGCCAGCCCTCCTGTGGAGCAGAGCCCCGCTCAGCCCAAAGACCATGCCAGGATGCTGCAGGAGTCTGGCTTATCTTAAGCCAGCAAGGAGTCTGGGACAGATATTGAACACACCGGTTTGAACCAAATCAGTTAAATTAGATACTACATTCAACCAGGTTTATTGCAAACCAGTTTCAGCCATTTTCAAACTGGCTTATGTACATGGAATATCTGTTCTGCTACAGGTTTAAATCAGTTTCTGATCACTTAAACCAGTTTCTATGTAATGCCTGTCCCTAATCCAAAGGTTGGATGCAAGAAACACAGCTGCAGCTGCCATCCAATTCCCTCCTCCAACCCTTATATTACACTGTGTGGTGGATCCATTGGCAGCAACAGTCCTGACATTTTAGACATTTTATTAAGAAGGTGTTTCACTTATAAATGCAATTCCCCAGGCCTGTTTTAAACGGGATCTTCAACTCTAACCTGAAAATTTCAGTAATGATAGTTACATGCTAAATAATTCCACCACCTGGACTATAGCAAAATTTGCCATGTATGTATCCTTTAACTCACCTTTTTTCTGATGCCTGTTTTTCTGCTGTAAATTCTCTGCACTTCCTCATTCACTGAAGATACCTTGCAGAACATCAAAAACCAGCAGTCTCACTGAAAAAATATGGAACTGGAATTATCATTAAATGGTGCATTTTGATAAAGCACTTGTTAGCTCAGTGAAGGTATCACAATTTTAAGATGGGAGAAATAAAAGAACTTTGATAGAGGGTAAAACTTGTTCCTGTGATGAATGCCCTGAAGCCTGCTCAGTTAGGGTCTTTGGAAGTCAGTCAATTTTGTTGAGCTTTAAAAGTTCACTTTTTTGGCAGTTTTCAGCATTTTTGATTGCTAGAAGTGGACTCTGAACTAATGAGGCAATCTGAGTAAAGCAAAGATGATATACTTGCTTCAGGATGTGAACTGCTCTTCAATCAGTTTTCTCACATAAGGGAAAGGAGTTATTCTCTCTCAAACCCACAACTACTGTATAATAGACTATGCCTTACAAGTGTCCTGAACAAGGACCAAAGATCTTATGAGAACAGAAGCACAATGCATATTTTAACTATCCCCAGGAACGTGCCACACCTATCAGTAATAATGCCTTGGCCTTTTTTAATATATTCGTTTCATCATAAATAAACTAACTCATCAACTACTGCTGTACTCATCAATACAAGCCATTCACTCATAACTGCTATCAACAGATCCAAACTTAGCATTTATTACCATCCACTGACACCTACGCAAGAGGTTATAGTGGTGGGCGAGATGACTTAAGGCATCAGAACAGGACCCTGTGAGCTGAGCAGTTATTCAACGTTCAAGTCTGCTCCCTTTACTCATGATGAATTCACCAAACTGGTGACTTTCCTTTCACTGAAGCTGGTACTGCATCAGGCCCTTAAACAACAGGTTGCATGTATTTATGCAACCCCAGCAGGTATGGTCATACAACCCTGATTCTCAGTGTTGGAAAATGACTCGCACGAATAGCCTGAATAGGACAGTATGGCTCTAGCCCATGTCTATTCATAAAGGGCTAATGATAATATGGCTCTGCGTGACAAAAAATATGAACAAAGACACATGAACGCAGAAGTAACAAACATGGTTTTAAACACACATACACAAAAAATTAATGATGCTTTCCCTCCCATAACACTTCCCAGCCAAAGATAAATGAATTATTTCTGAAGTGGATCTTTCTAAGAATTTTCTGGCCATCTCCTCAGCTGTTCTAAATAAATGCTGGGTCCTAAATGATACAAAACTGTGGGGAGAAGTGGACACACTGGAGGGCAGGAAACAGCTGCAAACAGACCTGGACAGGTTGGACAAGTGGGCAGAAAACAACAGAATGCAGTTCAACAAGGAGAAATGCGAAGTGCTGCACCTAGGGAGGAAAATGTCTAGCAAACCCAATGCCTAGGAAATGACCTGCTTGGTAGCATAGAAGCAGAAAGGGATCTTGGAGTCCTCGTGGACTCCAAGATGAACATGAGTCGGCAGTGTGATAAAGTCATCAGAAAAGCTAACTGCACGTTATCATGCATCAGGGGGTGCATGACAAATGGAACCAAGGAGGTGATACTGCCCCTCTATCGAGCACTGGTCAGACCGCAGTTGGAGTACTGCGTGCAGTTTTGGGCACCGCACTTCAAGAGGGATGTGGATAACCTGGAGAGGGTTCAGAAAAGGGCCACTCATATGGTTATGGTCTTGCAGGCCAAGCCCTACAAGGAGAGACTGGGGCACCTGGACCTCTTCAGCCTTCGCAAGAGAAGGTTGAGAGGCGACCTTGTGGCTGCCTATAAGTTCATCCCGGGGGCACAGAAGGGAATTGGTGAGGCTCTACTTACGAAGGCGCCCCTGGGGGTCACAAGAAATAATGGCCTTAAGCTAGCGGACAGCAGATTTAGACTGAAAATTAGGAGGAACTTATTCACAGAGTGACCAAAACCTGGAACGGGCTGTATCTGGATTCCTTGCATTCTTACAACAAAGCAGTCTGGAATGTACCATGTATATATTTAGAAAAGAAAAAAATCAGCACTGATATTTATAATGTTTACAAGTAAAATAACACAGTGCTCACAAAGCTTAATACGTAAAGGTGTATATTCAAGGTAAGTACCTATTCATCAATAGCAGTCTTACGGGAGGTTAAATCCTTTCTTTCTGAAGACTGAGAAGTTGTACAAATGGAGAAAACACTAAGCAAAAATATAACTCAGCTGAGATATAAAATGACCAAAGTGAAAAGATATAGAGCAGACAGGTTGTATAGGCCTGATTCCACTGTCACTGTATGACTGCAGAGTAATAAGATGATTCTGATCCCCAGAATCAGTTCAGATTTGCATTTGGGTAACTTGCAGCAAAATTTGGCCTTGTGATTTTGCAAGTACATTTTATCATGATAATATTCAGCAGATATAGTCACGTGCTCTACATATATGCAAGGGCACTCTTATTAGAAAGGGTCTCACAGCCTTCAGTAGTCATTCAATCAGATCATTCCTTTAATTAATGGTTAGTTAATGATTAATTTAATCATAGTAACAAAGTTGCCATTGCAAATTCTGAGACACTGAAGGTGATATTCACTTTTGTTCCAAGGATCATTGGGCTCTCTGGGACATGGGCTGTTATTTTATTGTGTATTTGTACAACACTAACACATTTGTGCTGCACTTGGCTGTGGCCGATAGATGAGAGATGTTGTCTTCAGTCACACTCAGCTCCCATTTTGAAAGCTAAATATGGAGTGCGAGTATTAGCTAGACCATTTAGTCTTTTCCACGGTGTTGAATTTTATCTCAAACTTATTAAAAGCTTGGTTCTGCACTGTCATCAGAGTTCACAATGTACTAGATATTTTGAGCTGTGCACAGTACCTTCAGGTAAGGGACCTACAAATCTGACTCCGTAGGGCTGTCACAGCCTTACCATAGCCAGGGAAACAGCCCATTTCCCAAAATGTTTTCTTGCAGGGGAAATTACAGGCACTAGGGAAGAGATGTTGGGTGTGGAAGGGAGTCCAGCTTGCTAAGCCCTTTACATCCTTAGGAATTTCTCTTCCCAAAGCATTTCCATCAAAATGTGACCATTGCGCTTTTAGGGGTGTAAAGTTTTGCGTGCTGCAAATCCTCAGAACAGAAAGGTGCTGAGCTGATAAAGTAGATGGCCACCTTCATTAGGTATCAAAGCACCCCGTAGCCTAAAGTAAGGTTGGGAGATATAAACCCTGAATAACAGGAGTATGGATAAAAAAAGATTTAAATTGTCCAAGCTTTGCTGTATCTGAATTCATGCAGCTATTTAGGTGCCACTGCCACTGTGTATCACTATGGCATTGAAGCAGGCAGTCTTCCTAGACAGGGATAAAAATAAAACAAAAATAATTGAAAGCTACTCATAGGGGAAAGTATGTATCACACCGCTAAAATAACACCCCCTTATTTTTAGTCCTTGGAAACCAATAGGTCATCAGCTATTTTAGAGGTGACAATACCTTAAACCAACATCCTGAAAAAGAATTAATAGGAACATCTGATTTTCCTTCCCTACATCATTCATTATTCTGTGTACCACTGCTGTGTAAGCTCTTGTCTGTCTCTCAACTGAACAGACCTGATCTTTTCAATCTCTCTTTGTATGGGATGTTTCCCATGCTTCGCATCATTTCCTTTGCCTGTCTGAGCCCCTTTTATTTCCATCACATCTTTTTTTAAATAAAGTGACTATCACAGTGCAGTATTCTACCTGAGGGCATACCATTGATTTGTGTAATGGCAGAATACTAGCTTGAGTTTGATTTTTTGCTTTAAATTACAGACGAGCGAACTCTTGCAGTCTGTTCTAATCAGCTTTGTCTAATACAGGGTGTCTCTACACCACAGTCACTACTGTAACTACAATTTGCATAGATGTACCTGAGCTAACTTTCAACTACCCAGCCTGAGTATTGCTGGCCATTTAGTTAGAGCTCAGTGAAGGCTGCAAAATCCACATAAGGAACTAGGTAAATGTTTTGTCAATTAGCCTATGCCATGCTCTGTGGTGTTGTGTCTACATCTCTCCTGCTCTCAAGTTAATTATTTTAAAGCTACTTTGGAGATGTCTCATAGCATATCTTCAGTCTGGACAACTGCTAAATATACCGAACCTACTTCCCCTGTGTCCCATAGTGGTTTTGTTGCCCTGTGGGGTCAGGATCTCAATATTGCACTGTTAGACAGGAGGGTGTGACACAATTGCACAAATACAAACACACAAATCAATTAGGTGCGCGCGCGCACGCACGCACGCGCGCGCGCGCACACACACACACACACACACACACACACACACACACACACACACACACACACTCTACCAGCTCAGGCACATATATACCTATCACCAATTCAATCACATACACTACACACCCCAAAAGTTAGACACAGATCACTAATTTGTATATCATGCACACAATGCCATATCTATCTATCTATCTATACACACACACACACTCACCAGTTCACACACATACAACCCACCTACTCATACACACAGGAAAGTTCCTAACTTGGATGGTACAGTGTGTACGTGTGTGCTTGGGGTACCTGGGATACTTGGGGGAAGGTTCAGATGAGAGAGAGAGAGAATTAAAGTGTAGGAAGTGAAAGTTGCCAGAACTGGGATTAGAACCGTTGGACGACAAAGAAGCTGGCTGAGGAACGGGTTTACTTAAGGTAGGCTGGGGCTGGAAACTAAGGCAGACAGCTGAGATATTGGTGGGGGGGCAGATAAGTGGTGGCAAGGAGGAGACAGCCAGGAAAGAAACTGAGGCAGAAACCTGGTTGCTCAGGGGAAAAGGACAAGGCAGTGGGGATAAGACAGTGGCAAAGAAACAGGGGGTTTGGAGGCAGAAAGGAGCACAGAAGAGGGAGAAATGAAACAGAAGTTAGTAGGGTGAGGAGCAGAAATTGGAGCAGGGCCAAACCAGAGTAAAGCAAAACCCAGCTTTGGGGTCCAAATAACAGTTTTATTACAGACAACACACTACACAGCCCCATGAAATTATTGGTTCTCACACACACACACACACGCACAAGCACTCACAATGGCAGCAGATAAAAGAGACCCAGTGGAAGGGCTGGAGTCCAGATAGTGAAGAGAAGCAGAGTCCAAGTCCTTGGTTGAAGAGGGGGTGGGGGGTGATAGCTACCTATCCAGGCTGGAAAGGGGTCCTTGTCCAGTAGGTGTTGTCCAGAGGG
>JAGPOW010000261.1:145803100-145832300 GCA_030014935.1 Caiman crocodilus | reverse complement strand
TGACCCTAGTGACAGGAGGCATGCCCAGGCAAGGGTCAGCCCCTGGCGTACTGAGCATGTGTGCTCCATGCAGGGATGTGCAGTTTCGGGTGTCTGTAAAGGTGGGGTACAATGGTAGAGTTGCTGGTTCTGCAGGGTCTTTAGCCTTTGAAATGCTGGGTTCTTGTCTCTGCTCCTGGGTGAGGTCCATGGTTCCTGGATGAATCAATGAGAGGTGATGGCCCAGTCGTTACAGGCCATTCAGTAGACGCCTGCTACCTTTGTATTTCAAACATTCCCAATCACTCTCATTCATCTGGGAACCAATTTACATGGGAGGGGTACGTAACTCATACAGTTGCAACACAGGGGATGCCCAGGCAGAGGACACAAGATGGAGGCTTGACATACAAAATGGAAACTTGACATTACTTTCGTTCACTTACAAACACAGGCCTAAACCACACAATATCCATAGGAAACCATACAAATCAATAAGAAAATGATAATAATACAATATACAACAGTAAGAATCAATACAAACCTAATAATAATACAATATAAAACAGTGGATATTCAAAACTAAAAACTTGCTACCAAAATAAAAATGTTAACACTTATCCTAAGTCTGAGCTCATTTATGCTTGTCTATAGGGAATAGAAAGGGAGAGAAAGAAAAGCCAGAAATAATTGGGGAAGGAAAGGGAATGAATATCTATCATATACATATATATAAATGCATATCTATCTCATATATATATTAAAAAAAGAAAAACTGGGGGTTTTGCTACAATTTGATAATAAACATTGCATGTAAATTTAAAGTGTTTTAATTTATGAAAGAAATTTTAAATGGGTTGAGTTCCACAAAAAAGCAAACACTATACAGCACAACCGTACATACACTTCTTGTGCTGAGAAAAAATAGAACCACATATTATCACATTCATGTTTATATTAAAGATGTATTCATATAATTTTAAGCATCTGTTTAAAAAGTCTATTTTTCTGTATGTGACAGACATTTAATTCCATATTTGACTGCTACCTTCAGTGTAAATAGTTTCCTTGCGTTTCTACCAGGATGTCATAGTAGCGCTACATGAGATGCCTTGATACTATGCCTAAAGTGTAAAGGTGAGGATGTTTAATTATACATTTGCACTTTGTATAGATTTTTAGCAGATAAGAGATCCTCACTCAGTGAGTAACAAGAATTATCCATTGCTGGTCTGAGCTCCCATAATTTACTACCTGTACATTTGTGCTCCATAATCTATATAGAAAATAAAAAAATGCATTTTTATGCTAGGGTAGGTGAGAAATCAGGCTGTTGCTAGATGACAGATCCTGATTGTGTGATTTAGGTACCCACAATCACATAAACCTTGTGAAGGCAAAATACTTATCAAGAGACAGAGGACAGGAGGATGAATACTGAGCACAAGACCAGGCACTGGGAGATGAAACTGATTTACTTCGACCCTTGGTAAAAGAGTGCGGTTACAGTTACATCTCCTGGAGTGCTTAGGCAAAATATGAAGCATATTTACACATCTCATAAGAGGTTTTATGTTTGTTCTCTGCCATGGATGAGTATAGGACACAAGTCACAGTAGTCCTGCATTTACACACATTACAATTCTGTTGTAGGTGCTGAATTTAAGGTGACTCAAGTACCAGTTGTTCACTTTGATGGAAAATTAACAGGATATCAATAATCTAATGGTCAAAGCCAGGTATCAATGAACTAAAAACACTTTATACCAATTGACTCTAAACCACGCTCAGTACAACTCCCCAGATTAAACCTTACATTTCAGCAGGAGCACCAAGGTTAACACAGCTCCTTTACGTTAGCAACGCAGTAACATTGGCTGGTGCAGCTCCACTGAGGCGCTCTCCCCCAGACAGAGCCAGCCTGGGGAAGAGCTTTCCTCTGGTCCCGCTGTCTTGGATCTGCAAAAGAAATGCACACTGCCCCCCTCCCTAAAAGCACCTGCCTCTAATTCCCAGTCACAGCCCCTTGTGTAGATACGGGAAACAACCCTTGGGTTACCACCCACACAGCCCCAGGCTCTTGGCTCAGCTAAATGCCCCAGAGTCTTCCCAGACTGACACCCCGCCGTCCTGGGTAAGTCTCCCTTATGGGTCCCCCAGACTCGGAGAGAAGAAGGGTACTGGAAAGGTCTTCTCCCTTCCACTGAGCACAGCTTCTACTCACAACCCACCAAGGGCAGGCTCAGCATGGACCCCTCTCCCCTCTCTAAGCCTGGCTGAGCTCCCTCCCCGTGCCTGCCTCGGGGGCCAAAGACATGCATATGCTTCTGAAAAACACCCTGGCTGCAAACTTTCCCGCTCTGCCTTTGCAGGCGTGTTTAGCCCTGATGCAAATCCAGCAGCAGCTGTTACCACAAACAAGACGGTTCCTTTCAGGATCCACTCAGACGAAACTGTCCCCTATGAAATTCATCAGGGCCTTTTTACAGCCTAGCTATCACTGTTGCATTCCTTTACTAGTCACTATTCTTTACCCCATCTTCTTAATATCGGCCTCTCCCTTCTGTCCTTTTCCAGCCTCTTTATGGTAGACCCTGCCTTCTGACAAACCTCTCTTCTACTTCATCAACTCCCCTGCTTGTTTCAAGCATCTAGACAAGTAAATAAGCCAATCTTCATCAAGTGTAAATTGTCATAGTTGTCTTGAAGTCCCACTGGGGCTATGGGCAATTTACTTTAACTAGGATCTCCTTGTCCTTTTTTCTTCTAACTTTTTCTCAATTAATCTCTTCCCATATTTTGAGGATAAAGTTGTGCTACTAAATATTGCTAAGGGCACCTACAGCCATAGACAGACACACTTATCTTGGCATATAACCTGAAATAAATAAAGTGGGTTACAAGCTAAAATCTGCATGGAAGGAGCTAAAGAAAATTAAGTTGTTTTATAGCATTCCTTTGAACTGATAATTCTGGAAGTTAGTCCATTTGATGATGCAAATAAAAATCAGGTCTTGGAACATAAAAAGGTATCTTTATCTCAGGTTGGACAGAATGAAGCCTGAATTTTAAACTGAAGGCGATAGGCTATGCCGCTATATTGGTAGAAAATCTAATTTCTGAGCTACCCGCAGGCAGGAGTACCAGCACAACATTTGAAAAGCGTGAGTAGAAGATTAGTGTTTGATCCCTCTCATAAGCTAGCTAGACCTTCACTCCCCATTGATATATATTCTTGGCCTCATAAACAAAGCTCCTCTTTTTCGTTTGTGTCTTCAATCCTCTGCTACAAGTAAGACCAACTCAGGAAAAAAGATTACCTTCCCAAAATGTCAAGAAATGCAAAAAAAAAAAAAAAAGGATATAAAGAATATCTTTTATTTCCATGCTATGATTTTTTCTTTTGTTGATACCTATTTCATTCAGAAGCACCCTGGAGGAACGTGTGACATATGGATAATACATTATACGGTTCTTGCTCTTACACATTTACGTATTACTATAACAATCTCATCCTCTTGCCATGGGACCTGAAACCATGATGCAGGTAGTCAGCAGTTCCCTGGATCAGGCTTTTAACTGGATACAGAAAGGGAAAAGAAGAGACATGGCAACAGAGACTGGGAAAGGTGAGGCATAAGAGAAGCAAAGTCTGGCACATTTTTGGGAAAAGAAGCCATTTGCTTGAATAACAAATGTCAGCCATGGCATGCTATCATGGTCCAGTTTGGACACCTACTACACTAGGATCACTTTCCCCTTTGTTCTGTATATTTAACAGGTGGGTTTAAACCATTTCTTTGTGCTCAAAACCTTTAAGGCGGTGTAAAATTTGTTGCCATGTAATACTACTTCCATCCTTTCTCTATGTTCCTTTGGAAGACCATCCTCTGCACACCAGTAAAACAGTCAGAGGCAGGAGAAAGGAATTTGGATATGCTCACTTAAGGTCCCCTCATATCTTAAAACAATTTCATCTAGGAAGATTTGCAATATAGTATTACAAGTGTATTTTTTCTTTAAGTAAATCCCACACATTTAGGTAACAAGACAGCCACAAAGAAGCTTAAGCATAGCTAGCTTTTTATACCATAGCTAACAGCAAGGGTTGGGTTTTTAAACCCTATTTTTCCTTTAATAGTTTTCCTTTACTATTTTGAATCCTTCCTTTTTCTCATTATGTTCCTGCTTCTACCCTGGCATATTATCTCCTACCACTACAGGAACAGCTGAGTGACATTCAATGACCGATATTCTTGTACAGAGTGAATCTACATTATATTAATAATCCCTTCTGGCCTTTAAATCTGTGAATCCAGGTGCTGTTATGATGTTTCCTGGTTAGAAGTCTAACATGAATAGTTACTGTGCATTTTAATCGTTTCTGTTCCAGTTCGAAAAGGCAAACTTTGTACATGCAATACATACAACGCTCAGTTTCAGGATCCTATTTCGCTGGTAGGAGCAGAGGCCGTCCCCAGCACAAGGAGGACAGTCTAACAGACAGGGCAAATAGTTGCAAGAGAAAGGAGTAAATCCTGAAGATGTTGAGTCACAGCCCTTTCCCTTTGTCTTTCTTGAGCAACTTCACTTCACTATGGAGGCAGATAGACTAAATGATCAATGTCTTGTCATACATCATAGCCACTGGGAATTAATTCAATGCTGGAGTCTCCTGGGTGCTGCTGATAATATTGCATGTCTTCAGATTGGCTTTCAAGGCGGACAAAAGAAGGATATTGAAGGACACCTCACTGGTGAGTTGAGAGCATATGACCTCATTTGAGAGGAAGTTGCCAGGCGTCCTTATGACATGTCTTGTCAAATATAGCTGGTGCTATATAAACAAGGCTTCAAAGCTGGTGGTGTTTGCTTGAACCAGAACACTGCCATTCATTCTCTTATCTTTCCAGCTGATATGGAGGATGTTCTGAAGCCTTGGGTAATGGTAACACTCCAAATTGTTTAGGTTTTTCCAAAATATTGTCCAGGTTTCACACCCATGCAACAGGGTGGGGATGACAACAGCCTGGTAGACAAGAGGTCTGGTTTGTGTCCTGATGTCATGGCCATTGTTGCACTTAGAAAGCAGGTTTTTAAACCTAGTGCCCCAAGAACTGATACAACATCTGGGTGATCAATAACAGAAAGGCTTTACAAATACTATTACAAGCAAGCTTCTCAAGCCAAATGCAGAAAATTACTCCTTCCCAAAATAAAATGAGCTAATCCACAAACTCCCAGTACATATTTAGCAGCAAATGTTTTCTCACCAATGCCGGCAAAGGAGGGTGGTCCAGTCCTGCAGTTTTCACCAAGCAAGAGCCACTGCTGGTTAAGCTGGGTGCGATGTAGCATTGATCTCTCTCTGCTTCTCCTGGAGTTCACACCTTGCTGGCAAATTTACTTAGTCCTTAGACTGTTTAATTGTATAATTTCAAAGCATTTTCCTTTGATCTTTGGCCAATTAGAGTCCAATCGAACAGGGAGGAAAAGGTCGATCATCAGATCACAACTATTAATTGACTGGATCCTGTCCTTGGATCTGTCTGGGTGAGAAGTCTTGTGCATTTTTCTCAGATCAGTGTATTTTTAATTATAGGTTAATCATGTATGATGGGCCTTGAGTGGTCAAACAAGATGCTTAGGTATCTCCAAACCTGTTCTCGGGTATTTGCTTATCAATGGGTTATATTTGCAGTAGCTCGGATGGGTGATGGTCTGTTTCCCAAACTCTAGACATACGTTGAATGGTTCAGACGTTTGTAGCACTCTATACATTACATATTTGTTGGGAGAAATGAAAGAAGGATGTGTTTGTCATGTACAAGGCATTTTTTCTGTATCTCTTACAAGTTTCTCTCCAAAGGCATATTTAGCCTGTTGTTTTCTTTAGCTGCTAGGTTAATTGAAAAGTATATGTAGTTTCCTTGCCTTCACCGACTTTCTCAGACACACACATGTGATGAGCATATTAGATCTCTGTTGATAATTTTCTCGATTTGACATAATCTGGCACAAAGAATAAAACCAACTGGGGTTGCTGTATTTTGTATGGTCCCAGCTGCCACTTTGCATTTTTGTGCAAGACATACTGTTATTTTAATTTGGTCATAAAGATTTTATGTGTAGGCCTGGCTGAGCTGTTACTGTATTCACCATTACCAGTCATCAGAGACACAATGTCAGAGATGTCCAAAGTCAGCACTGGAAGAATTTTTTATGGTGTTAAATATCACCAGTGTTTACTTTTGGGGAAAGGTGGCTACCCGGGGAGAGGAAACACTCAACATTCTCCAAAGATTGCCTTCTAATTGCAATATGTAGATGATTTGGTGTGGGTTGGTTAAGTGTCTTGGTTCTGGTGAAGTTAACAGTGAGTACAAGCATTTCATATGCTTCACAGAAGTAATCAAAAGTGACCAGGAGATCTTCAATTGAGTGTGCACGCAATACAGTCACTGATGTATGGAAAAACTGCAATGAAGGTGCTGGCTATCTTGGATTTGGAATGTAACCAGTTGATGTGAAAGAGATTCCTGTCTATGTAATACTAGATGCTAACTCCAAATGGATGTCTATCAACAGTGAAATACAGCATGATTCTGGCACCTCTCAAATCACTGGGAATCTGTTCTGTTTTCCAGATTTTCATAATAATGATGTGCAGCTAGTGAGAGTGCTTTTTTCCAGCTTGGTTACAAATTTCAGCTGGTATTCCATCATGACCACATGCTTTGTTCTTTTTTACCCACTTAATGGCTTTCAAGGCCTTTTGATATGTTGGTTGTCCTTAATGGGGTGGTGTGGAATGGCTTTAACGGTACTGACTTAAACATTGGAGGGCTTGAAAATGCTCACTCCATCATGCACTGATGGTGGAGCTCTCTAAAAGTGTTGTTCCATCCCTGGGCCCCAGGAGGGATGGCTCCTTGATTGCTTGTCCCATAGGTAGTTTTAGTTGTGCTGAAGAAACTATGCATGTCATGACTGTCAGCAGTTCCTTTAATCTCTTGCTTTGTCCTCCCATCACTTGTTCTTTCACACTCAAATTTTCCTCTGGGTCTCAGCTTTAAGTGACAATGTTTGTCTTGCTTCTGTTTGTTGTAATTTCCCCAAGTTTTAAAGGCTTTCCTATTTCTGGTAATGAGAGTTTGAATTTCTTTGTAGAGAAGCCTGGAGGTGTCTCAAAAGCCTGATGGACACTGTTCTTGAGGCTGTCTCTGGGATCAATGGTGTCAAGATAATTAGGGAGGGCAGAGCGTTTCTCCATGAGGCACTTCTAGAGATTATCACTTTTAGCAGGGTCTATGAAGCATTTGATATTGAATCTTTTCCTTGGTTCCTATTCCTCCCTATCAGAAGTACAAAAATTCCAGATAGCATCATTCTTGCGGTCATTTGTAGCACACAAGCCTCTCTACCACATCAAAGGTGTGATTATTAGGAGTCCTGTTTAAGCAGTAATAACCATAAAAGTCAATACACATTTTCTCCCTGAAAACATGAACTGGGTACACATCACAAATCTGGTTCCTGAATTTTCACAGGAAAACTGAGTAACTGAGTCTATTATTGTACATTTCCCCAACCTTAGCAATTGTCTTTCTAATATTACAAGTTAAGAAATATGTATGTTGGGCTTCTCTCAAGGTTATCTTGTGGAACATGTTCTCATGAAGAAAACGGTGTTGCTTATTTAAAAGAATGGTCCATTGTTCCAAGTGCACTTGTGCTTTACTGGCCATTCAACTGGAACATGCTCATAGGAAACGCACACAATCTACTTCAAAGGAAACACTTTCAAGATTTACAGGGAATTTAACAAATAGATTTTAAAGTAAAGTTCCCACAACCTTGGAAAATTAAGATGATCAGATAATCAAGACATTTATTTTCTATTAACCCAAAGATTCTCCCTCACTAAGAGAAGCCAGTATTTATCAGTGAATGTTACAGAAGACCTCTACTAGTGACTTCAGTTTATGACCACAAAAGTAACGAGTAATTAAATCAGACAGATGACACGGTGCCTGTGACAGACTTTCTACATTAGTATGAGCATTGTATAACAGCTATAATATTTGATTGGCAACCTAAAGTGACAGGCAACTGTAAAGGACAACACTTAGGTTGGGATCAATGATTGAAGCTACAAGTGCTAATCAGAATCCTGGCTAGTCTCATTTGAACAATTTGAAGCCTATTAATCAAATGAGCTGGACTGCCAATCAGAAAAGCATTAAAATAATCAGTTCATGAGGAACTAAATGCATTGATCAGAATCTCTGAATTCGGTAAATGATTTGTATTTCTGATGGGGAAAAAATACATTCCTTAGGTGGTAGAAAGACCACTTTACTCCTACCCGGACAAGGGCATTACAATTATGGCCTTCTGAAATAAGAACACCAAGGCCATTTTTAAGAATGATGACCATGCTAGAACTAAAGAGGGAGGATGTTTTGTAATGGATTTCAGCATTTTAGCTCCAAGCATGTATGTGATAAGTTATTTCAGCTGCTAGCCTGGAGGCCCGTGGAACGCATTAAATTTAATGGTGTAATGGGATGTGTTCTCCGATCCCAACAATTGCACCTCCTGTCCTGGCAAGACATGATTTTCGGGTCAGGGATAAGATCTCAGTCGCACCATTACCAGCGGCCAAAATCATGATCCCAGGCTCCCCCTGCACTGGCAAATTGAAAGCTGGGTGCCTGGTAAACCCATGAGGCCCTGGGGAAAGGACAAATCATCAGTTGATTGTTGGGCTTAACACAGGACCACACTAGAATAGGTTTTTGACTCCAGTATATCCCAAGGCTGATTGTTAAGCTCAGCCCAAAGACCTCACTAGAGCAGGTTTGAGACATGGTGGGGTCCCAAGGCTGGTACCAACAATCAGCTGATTGTGAGACTCAATGCCAGGACCGTACCAGAGCGGATTCCAGATGAGGGTGGGGTCTCAAGGCCAAAACCATCAAACAGCTGATGGTTGATTTCAGCCCTGGGACTGCACCAGGGTCTTCAGCTGGCCCCTACAGCCCTGTGCACCAGGGTGTCAGGAACCATCATGTGCAGCCCAGCACATATTATTGTTTAAGGTCCCAGCACATGAGACTATGGCACCTGAGAGAGGTACCCCGATCCTGGGGTCCTTTGCACCAGGAATGTCAGAACACAGAGCGCAGCCAGGATCTACACATGCTTTTTTAAAAGCCCCAACACATGGAGACCTGGGTCAGGGAACCTCTCCCTATCGCAGGATCCCCATGGCTGCAGTATGTCAAGTGCCTTGCTCTCTAGTTTCTTGTGAGCTGCAGGGTAAGACAGTTAACCTGCTAGGTCACAGGGAGCCCTGCAGCTCCCCACCACCCAGTGCCCCTGGCGCATGTGATGGGTTCCCTGGATTTGGCACCCTAAAAACAGCAAGATGCAACCCCATGCAAAGCTGTACCACAGGACTCCCAGCCTGCCAACACAGGGAATAGTCAACCATGCCCCACCATTCAACTAGCATCAGGCTGCATGGTGGGAACCCTGCCATACTGTCACAGTGGGTCATGGGTGGCCGGGATCAAAGGGTCAACAGGAACAACTAGATTTCAGTCACCAGCTGCAACAGCAAGCCAGGAGGTCAATCTGAGAACAAAGTCTAGGAACAGGCTGAGTCAGACAGCCAAAAGATCAGAGAGCATTCAGAGAGCAAGCCAGGTTGATCAAGCAGAGAGCAGAGCGTAGGAACAAGTCGAGCCAGAGAGCTGAAGCGAGGCAAAGGTCCGAGTGAGCGAGCAAGCCAGATTGAGAACCCAGGAGACCAAGCAGAAACTGGAATCAGGGAGCAAGCTGGAGGAAACAGCAAAGTGAGCTAGTTTCAGGATGAGCCTTGCTGCCCAGAAACGTCCTGTTCTGGGTCAGGATTTATATGGGAGGCGTGGCAAGCCAGCTGACCCTGGCTGGCTATCCCAGTGCCAGAGAGTAAGCAGATGACTAGCCTGT
Organism: Caiman crocodilus; assembly: GCA_030014935.1. Classification (NCBI taxonomy): domain Eukaryota; kingdom Metazoa; phylum Chordata; order Crocodylia; family Alligatoridae; genus Caiman; species Caiman crocodilus. Next base: position 145,822,322 of record JAGPOW010000261.1, on the reverse strand, counting down.
ACTGGAAACTTCAGGACAGCTTTGACCAATCTAGGTGACTAGTTCTAGTGTGATAAGCTGGGATGAGTGGCAAGATGCTAGTCAGGCTGAGGCCACAGGTTTGTTGCCTGATATACACTTAAATTTAAGTGCAAATTTAATATGCACTTAAATTTAAGCCACAAAATTATTACACAGATTTTGTAGAATAATATTGTGGCTGCTTTCCTTTTGGTGCTGTAATTAATTCCCTGAAAGTGTGGCCAGGTTACAAAAGTGCACGTCTGCCAGAGGCCTATGTCTTGGTAGTCCCCATGACCATGACCTATGCAAGTTTACAACAAAAGGCCAAAGACTCTTGGCCCATGCAGCAATGTTAGCATGAAGCTCACTAGGTACTTCTACATGAGATGCTTTACTGCACAGTAGAGCAAATTACTGTGTACACTAATAAGCACCACTGTCTACACATTCAGACCCTTACTGTGCAGTAATCTGTTCTATTTGGCAGTTAATTTTCTACCTGGAAATGCAGGTAGCAAATTAGCTGCTAAGTAATTACTGCACCGGTAGTAAAGCACATGTGGATAGCCAACTGGGAGCAAATTTGTCCCCAGCCACTTGGGCAGCATGGGGTAGGAGATTGTTCCCTGTTAAAGCTCCCCCATCACAGAGCAGCAGATATAATATCGCTCCCAGCCCCTGCCTGCGATCGTGGAGCTGGGGCAGGAAGCTCCCTGCATGGGCATTCCTGGCCCAGCCGGGAGCTGGTTGGGACCTACCCCAGACTGGGACCGACCCTCGCCAGCCCCAGGCGGTGCAGGGAAGTTTGCACATGCAGCCTGGAGCTTGCTGGGGACTGTCCCATTTTGGCAGACAGGGACAGGGAGCTAGGACTTCCCCCTCCCCCATAGCTTTTTCTACACCTCCTGTGCCCTGTTGGGAAGCTGGGGCTGGGAGCTTCTTGCTGCCGGGGCAGGGGGACATTGCCCCTGCCTGAGCTCTACCACTGGAGCTCAACCCAGCAGTTGGCAGCTCCCAGGGGCAGGGAGCCATCTGCCAGCAACTCTTTCCCCCCTCCGCCCCCAGAGACAAATGGCACCTGACCCTGTGCTCCCTGCTATCTCCTGGGCTAGCACCCAGGAGGATCCTAGATCTTCCTTCCCGTGGCTGCTTCAGGGGGCTGGACTGCTGACAAGACCAGCAAATCTACTCCCAAATGGGTGCACATGTAGATGCCCGCACAGGGTGGGTTCACTCCAGAGTAAATCACTCTGGAGTAACCCATCCAGCAGCATTTGCACATGTAGATGCACCCAGTGAATACATAAACGGTCTGACAGCAGGGAGGCTCTCTCTGCTTAATGTAAACAAGCAAAAACGTCTCGCTTCTATTATCCTGACTTCTGCATTTGTCCTCCCTGGCCTATTTCCTCTTGCTTAATTTGACTTCAATACTACCTACACAAAAGCGGTAACCAGGTTTTTTTCTTCTGCCCAATTCTGCTCTTACCATCAGACAAACTTATTATAGATCTTGTCTTGTGAAAATGCAAATGGATAATCCCAATGTGAACTTCTGCTTACACCAATGGGGTGCGCCTTGTCTAAAACCTTGAAACTTTGGCACAACAGTCTGCATAAGCTGATCAAGGTTGGACAGTATAGATAACCATGCTAGGGCTAAAGGGAGTAGATTTTCTGTAGTGAAAAATTTATTTACCCTTTTTAAACCCCCAGTCTATGCATAAATTAGCCACTGAATACACATTTTACTTTATTCAAAAATATTTGCACGTCTCATAGGAACAAAGAGCAGTTTATAGCTACTCATGTTCTATTTCATGTGACTATTTCAGAGACCATGCCCTATTCACAATTCATATTATGCAGTAGTGACTTTACTTTCCAAGAAGATGGATCCTCAGAGGGCGATTAGTTACTTCAACCAGCTCTAAGGCTGCTCCACTTCCTGAAAGCAGCATGGAAGAGCTGTGGGTTTCGAAAAGGGCACTGCTCACAATGTTACCCAAAGAAAGGGCGCTGAAAAGTTAGATAACAATGGGCCAAAGACAGCCAGGCACAGTATGAGAGTCACTTGAATGAACAGGGAGAAGGACTTGATTTAAACCCATCAGGTTAAGTTCAGGCAGTTGAATGACTGATAAGTTTAGGCAAACTAGCAAAAGTCCAAACCACTCAGCACTCAAGACCTGATCAATGCTATCAAATGCAACAGGATTACCCAGCAAAGAGAGAGGCCCAAACCAGAGATAGGCCTGAATTACAACTGGGAATCTGAGCATCTCATACTGGGGAGAGGAATTCAAAACACAGACAGAGAGCCACATGATTAACCTAGATCTTATTGCCACCTATTCTAGCATCTGTACTAACATCCCTGCCCTAGCAGCCTAGAGACAAAGATCTCTCAAAGTCTAAAAAGCCAGACCAACAATACTATTCTAAGAGACAGTGTTTAAACAGTAATGAATCGGTGGGGTACCAATACCCATTTGAATCATAGAAAATTAGGGTTGGAAGGGACCCCAGGATGTCATCTAATCCAACCCCCTGCTCAAAGCAGGACCATCCCCCACTAGATCATCCCAGCCAAAGCTTTGTCTAGCTGGGTTTTGAAAACCTCCAAGGATGGAGCTTCCACAACCTCTTTGGTTAACCTCTTTCAGTGTTTTACTACCCTCCTAGTGAGAAAATTCTTCCTAATAGCTAACCTAAATCTCCCTTGTTGCAACTTGAGATTGTTGCTTTAATGCTTTAAACCGATAAACTGAGTGCAAAAAAGTGACTGTGTTAGGAAGAAGGAGGGAAGGAGAGAGCAAGAAAGAATCCTATTTACTTTTCCTCACATAGGTGCCGTTATTGCCACTGCAAAACAGTCAGTGATCCTATGAACATGGTGCACTCACTTCTTCTTTGCCTCCTCTTCCATCCTCTAATTCCTTTTTTTGTGCAGGCAATATGTTACATAAGAACTGTGGCTAAAGAACATCATTGCCAATACCAGCTTTTGCCCCTCAGGCTGGCAGAGGCCTTGCAGAGCCTGGACTGACCTTAACCATCTCAGAACAGGCACTGAACAGTTTAAGGTAAGCATGCACTCTTGGGGACTCCTCAACGACCCTGCCTGCAGCTGTGGTGCTCAAGCTCAGATGGCCAACCACGTCATCTATGAATGGCCTTGCAGTGCTCCTTTGGGCACCCAAATTCTTATTGGTATTGACCGTTCTGCCTGTTGCTGGCTTTCTGGCCCCCATGTTTCTAATATATGAGTGTGGTGACACTCGCTTCAACATAATCATCTAACAACTGCTCAGGTTTTTTACACAGATACAGTTCCTGGACTTACCTGTGCCCAAGTGCAACATATGGTGCAGCGCACCTGCTTTCACATGGGTTAGAACGATCAAATCAGCCACACAATATAAAGAAAAATAAATGAGGTATATAAAGGACTCAGGATAGGTTAATTGTAATTCTCTGATCTAATCTACATTTTTTTTTATTATTAAAGCTACTTTAAATGGAAGTCAATGGAACTAAACCAATTTACAGCCGCTGAGTAGTTGGTCCATAAAATTTACAGTTGGCACAGAAATTGGAGTGCATGGCAGGCAGAAGGATTAAGAGATGCAATGAATTTAGTTAAATAGGAGGCTAAAGAAACTGCACTTTTTGGGTAAGAAAAAACAAAAATGACCTCATTCACAAAATGCTGAAGGGAATGGAGGGACAGATCTTTCAAGAGTATTCGAACTCTCGTGTCATATGCAATAACCTCAAGCACAAGCTAAAGCTTGAAGAGAGTTTGGGGCTTAAAAGGACTCAGGCAGAATTTCCTTTAGGGCACTGTTCAAACCATCTGAATATGCTTGAATGGACGTAATCAGATATTTCATCAACTAGTTCTCTCAGCCCTAGAGCTACCTGTTCCCTTCCACCGTCCCTGAAATACCCCACTGTACATTCCTGTGCTGCTCTGGGATTAAAGAGCTAAAAGTTTTCTTTTACTGTAATTTTAATAATGATACTTAGTTTTTCTGAGCCAACGACTTCCAAATGTCTCAGAAACCACTGCAAATATTGATGAGTTTCCCATTTGATGGCGGAAGAAACTGAAGTGCAGAATAACTTGTAAAAGCAGCACAAGGGATATATTTTTACACACAGCTTGTGTACTCAGCATGCAGTTGCTATGTTAACGTGCAAGTCAAGCGCATACAGATGCACTTGCAATAGGTTCTGCACATGGTGAAGTTGAATAATGAAGAAGGCAGTTTATTACATACTGTCTCCGAAATGTGGTCCTATTTGCAGGTCAGTGCATGTTGCTGGAGAATACATATCCCTTCAATGTTCCCATTAAAAACTGACTCAGAGGTGGTTAGTGTAGAAGAGTAAACATCTCCTTCCATGTCACTTTTAATTGAAGCAGTTACACTTAAGATGAACAAAGGTACTAGTTGTACACATTAAGCACATCTGTTCATGAATTCATAAGCACATGAGTTCATATGTGCCAATTGATCACCAGCATATATCATCAGAAACTATCTTGTATTTTCTAGGAATCATTGACTTATCAGAAAGTTTCGAGTTATGGTGGATTAGGGATATTGAGGAGTAACAGGCAGCTGAGTTTCCTGGAAGCTGATCCTACTCCACAACAAAATCAGAGTTTTAATTAGAGCCAAACTTATTAAACTCCTGGAGTCATTTCCCACAACAAGCCAAAAAACCACATGGCTAGAATCCAATAGATACAGATGTTGCTGTATGTCTTTCTCTCCCCACTTAAAAACTTTTTGCAAGCTTTTAGAGCATCTGTTTTCTTCCAAACTGTTTTGAGGTAACTTCTAAAGAGCATGCTCTAGTAGTGTACTCAGAGACAATGAATGACATGCCCTCTGTATCTCCATAGCCAAGATTTCATCTAAGCAATGAAAGGGGGCCACAACCTCACCCCCTGATGGAATGAATGGAGCAGCAATCTGTAGAGCAGAGCTTGTTCTAGTCAAGCTTAATGGTGAGCCCATTTAATATTCTGTCTTTATCTTGCTGTAGACTTCAACAAATCTAAAAATATCAAAGTAAAATGTGCTGCTTTAGGGGCAAAGATCCAGTGTCTCCCTTCCCCCCTATGCCCACAACCTCTTCCTTCTCCCCCATTCCTCTCCTTGCTTCTCTTCCTCTCAGCCTCTTTGGAAAGCAAGGCAAAGATACAAGATAAAAGAAGAAAGCCTTCCACTTCCCTTCCTACCTGGTGTTGTTACAGCACAAAGCTTTCAAAGATGAAAAGCCTTAAGAAGTGCCACCCCTCTAAAGCATCTCTTTCTGTTGCTGATTCATGGAAGTGAGGTATAATGTGTACTTGCCACTAGAGTAAGGAGAGCTATGGTTCTGCTGAAGGGTTCTTTAAACCAGGAGTCATATTAGCTGTAATTGGAAAACATAGATGTAAATCAAGCTAATCATAATGCCCTGCATCCATCTATCACTTTTACCCAAATATCTCCAAGGACTGGAGCATTTTTTGTCAGATCTCCTTTCTGTACTTACTCACAAACACTGTAAAGTGATGCTGAAGAGCTTTCCTGCAGCTTTGGTGACTGCAAAGGGGAAGAAACACCACTAGGGAAGATTGCATACCTCTCCCTGCAAAGCTAAGGTAGGATGATAATGATCTACGATCATACAAATTAAAGCCAGGATGGAGTATTATACATAGGGACAGAATTCAACTCTCATTATGTAGGGCCACGTCCTATTGCTACTTGAAACAGCAAACATGCCGTTGATTGACAGCAGTTTTGGCCTTCTGTGGAACAGGACAAAGATCTCTTGCTGTTATCATTAAAACATCTCAGACACCTAACATAGCATAGCAAGATATATTACTATTCATAATAGAGCATCTTCATTCTGCAGCACAGGAAAAAATAAAATAAAATAAAGGAAAAAGGGCATTTTTTCAAGAATCCATCCTACATCTCAATACTTCAATCCCCTATGATTGTCCTGACCACTATAAAGTGCCCCCAGCTTGCTAGTGGTCCCTAATTTGAAAACCCCAAGTAAAAGAAATCACATGTTCCTTTAAGTCCGAGTCAATCAAGGAGAGCGAGGTCTGTGAATAATGGCAACAACAACAAAAAATAGAGGGAAGCCAAAATCCTCCTTCTCCTTTGCAACACTCACACATTATTTGAAAAGTAAAAACTTGTCTTCATAAATTTTCTTTCCTTTCCTGAATAATTTAATAGTTAATAAATAGTCTGATCATGTTATGAAGAGGTCTCTAATATTAGATTTTTTTTAAATGAGGGATAATTTCCCAAATGTCAGGAGGAAAAAAAAGTCAGAAAGTAAAGTCGCCTGTTCCTATTAGATCAGATGAATAGGAAGAAACGATGTAGTCTTTTAGAGCTGTGGTTTTCAACCTGTGCTCCATAGACCCCTGGGGGTCCACAGACCCCTCATCCTTCTCTGCCTCCCAAAGAGCATACGACTCAAAATGAAATAGTGAGAAATACTCGAGATCCCTCTGTCCCCACCAAAGGGTGATGGCAAAAAACACTCTTTAGTACAATCTACCTAGAGGCCCCAACCTTGTACTCCTGCCCCAGAGAGTTCTGCTATGTTTATAAGGGCCGTAGGCCACCTGGGTGATTCTCACTGCCCTTCCTGAAATATGTAAACGTGCCTTAGGAGTTCACTGGCACAAATTTCTACATGAGTCTCAGAACATTTTTCCCAAAATGCAAGAGATAAATAAAGCATTCATAAAGCTGAGGAGAGGCAACCAAAACAGACACGAGAGAGTCCATCCTTCTTTCTCACGGCGTCATTACAAGATTCTACACATTACAAACCATTTCTTTCTTCCCTCCCGTATTTATAGCAGCTTGATTAATCATTTTCTCCCCGCCAGTAACTTTATTAAGGCTTAGACTTAAGCCAAAATCCTTTCCCACTTGAACTCTACTGATACACACACACACACACACACACACACACACACACACGTGTGTGTTTATGCGCAGTTTCACCATTAATTTGACTTTTCTTCTTATAATTACATAAATGGTTAGTATGTTAACAGACCTGTCCAAGTTCTAATTACCATTGCTATGATTATTTGTAATAACACCCAGGGGAGAGGGAGGCATCCAACATCTTAACAAGTGAAAGAAGATATGACAAAATCAGTCAATCAGTGGTACTTGGTAGTGGTGTGAGAGGAGAGCCCTGCATAATACTTGCATCCATAAACACCAAGTTATTCTCTCACTGAACTCTGCAGAACTTTATTCTCCAGACACACATGCACACAACAGCACATTTTGACAAAATGATTTCAGAGGACAGATCTGGTAGCAAAACTTAATAACTTTCCTGGATGCAAAAAAGTACAGGTTTAATGCAAACATTGCTCTTGTAGGCTAAAATCAAGTTTAGTTTCATAATCTACCACTTAATGACCCAAAACTTCACAACGATTTACTTCTTACAATCTGTCCTGCACATGCCATTTCTAGGATTTTTAATTAATAGCTCTGTATGTAGCAAGTTCAATAACTCTGTTACAAGTCAAGAGGTTTTCTATTAAGCCAAATAATGTGACCACATCTTATTAATTTCCAATAGTATCCATCCACATGATTGTTTACTTCAACAAATAACTTAAGTGTGTGTATTGCTTGATGGGACAACTCATAGGCATTAGATAAAGGTAATCTCTGAGGACTGGAAGAGGGCCAGCACTGTGCCCATCTTCAAGAAGAGGAAGAGGGAGGACCCGGGCAACTACAGGTCAGTCGGCCTAACCTCTATCCCAGGGAAAAATTCTGGAAATTGGCTACAGGGGTAGGGCCCAGAGAGCTCTCGTGAACAGATCTGTGCTGTCCTGGTGCGAAGTGGCCAGTGGTGTCCCTCAGGGGTCTGTGTTTGGACCGGTGTTTTTCAACATCTTTATCAATGATTTGGATGGGGGAGTGAAAAGCTCACTGGCCAAGTTCGCAGATGGCACCAAGTTATGGGGCAGTTTGGTAATGCCAGAAGATAGGCTGCAGATACAAGTGGACCCAGACAGGCTAGAGAATTGGGCAGACTGGAACAAGATGAAGTTTAACATTTCCAAGTGTAAGGTGCTCTATCGGGGGGCAAACAACCCTCAACATACATACACGCTCAGTGGTGACAGCTTGACTTGCACCATGGCCAAAAGGGATCTAGGGGTAATGATCGACCATCGCATGAATATGAACTGACAGTACTATGCGGTGGCCAGCAGGGAAAATAACACACTGGCATGCATCAACCAATACATCTCGTGTAAAACTAAGGAAGTGATACTCCCGCTGTGCTGGTGAGACGCAGTTGGAGTACGGCTTCCAGTTCTGGGCATCACACTTCAATAAGGATATGGAACAACTTGAGAGGGTCCAGAAAAGAGCCACCCATATGATCAGGGACTTACAAGGTAAGCCATACAAGGAAAGGCTGAGGGACCTGAGCCTCTTTAGCCTACAGAAGAGAAGGTTGAGAGGGGACTTGATAGTGGCTTACTGCTATATCAGAGGAGAGCATCAGGAGCTTGGTGAACAGCTGTTCACAGGGCACCTCAGGGAAAGACCAGGACCAATGGCTACAAACTCCTGGAAGGCCGCTTCAGGCTTAATACCAGGAAAAATTCCTTCACAATCAGGGTGTCCAAACTGGGGAATAAACTCCCTCCAGAGATGGTGCAATCACCTACCCTGGCAGTTTCCAAGAGGAGACTGGACAATCACCTCGCTGGAGTCACTTGACCCCATTTGTCTCCCTGCCTAGAGCGGGAGGGCTGGACCCAATGATCTGCGAGGTACTTTCCAGCCCCTAGCAATCTATGAATATACCCATGTGCTGAATGGAGGTGAACCCAAATAACCTTGTAATTTAAATAATACAACACTCTTAAAAATGTGTCATAAAGAAACAATTCCTCCCATCAAGGACACAGAGAAGACATGGTAGCATAGCCCCATAATCTCACATTGTGTTCCATCAAGTTCCCGGTCACTAATGGCAGAGTGAGATACAACACCCAGTGCAAGATACTACACCCAGAGATAAGACAATATAAATCCAATTTGATACAACAGGTACGAATTAAAAATGGAAAAGAGGGAAGGAATAAAAGAAGAAAAAAGAATGGTGATAATAATAAGGTTAATCAAGTAAGCACTTGCCTGTCTTGCTGCTTCAGCTTTTCTCTGTCTTTTTTGCTAAATTAAATCAACCCTTTGGGAAATATATAAGCATTTTTTAAAGAGTTTAAAGGAATGAAAATCTCACCATGCGAAAAGGCCAGAAACTTAATAATATACAATTCTCTCTTTTTTTTAACATTGCTGCTATAGATAGCTCATGGAATAAGCCAAGCTTGAGCCTTGAGCTAATTCTTAACTACTGAGCTAAAAAATTCTTGAATTAGGAGTTTTGAAACACAGATATAACCTTAACTATTGCATGCTTAAGGGAGGCACAGCTATGATAAAAGAATATCTCCAGAGTTCTCCAAGGTAGGCTCCTAGCATATCTTACAAAAAGTAAGATGAAATGCAAAGAGCAGCTAGTTGATAACGCTCCTAGGACAACATGTCCTCCTTTAAGATTATTTGGCCTAGGGGTTATGTTAAAAACAAAAAAATCAAAGTCTGGTATCCTCACATCCTAAACTATGATTCACTCCAAAAGGATTTAACAGAAAATAGCCCACAACAACTACTATATGGAACAGAGCTGTTCCTGCTGAACTCAATGGCAAAACTCGCACTCAACTGAAAAGTACAAAATCCTGCAACATAGTACATAGAAATGCAAACCTACCTTCTCAGTTTGAAACACATTCAAACTATGTAGTTATATAAAAGGCTCAATTGAATTCATACACACTTGATTTTACCTTCTGATATTGAGGGAGATGTGGACAAAAAAAAAGTAAGGACATACAGAGAAAAAATACAATTTAAAATAGGGTGAAAATGAATTAAAGAGTTGGGAAAATGAAAACACATTATTACAGGTCATATTAAAGTCAGCTACACAACTGACATTGCCATAAGTACTTTGTCTGTTTGTTGGTAACGGGCTTACATTTTTCACCTCTCACAAAATATGATATCCCCCACTCTGCCTGTTGACTGCATCAATATTACATCACTCTAGAGTATCAACGGATTGTGCTGAATACGATCATTTTGGAACGCTTAGTGGCTGCTTCAAATCATTTTACAAGGAACTAAACGCTCCTCAACTGTCTGAAACCAATTGATTTCATTTAGGTCCTGGACACATGACACTTCACCATTGGTATTATTTATACTGGTTTTTTGTGCACCAATATAAATTGCAAATGGATCCCAAGCAGACAAACAAGCAGTATTCAGAATTAACTGAATGCAGTGGACTCCTTTGCAGTTCCTTGCTACTAGGTGGTGGGAAGCATATAACAACCTGGCTGCCAATAGCAAATGGTTCCCCAGGGTGGAAGTAGACAATACCACCTACGTATGCCATAATAACAGATTTTTCTAAGGGCAACTCTATCCCAGATTTGAGGCATTAATACATGTGTGAACAGACCATTACATTGTCCGCCTCCTCCTTGTTTACACTGGCATCCAGGCTGCTTACACCAGCATAAATGGCCATGGCCTTAGATTTTAGTTACGTGAAAGTATAACGTGTGTTCTACAAGCATCATTCATTGCAAAGGATAAATGCTTAGCCACTTACATAGGGAGCTGCAAAAAGATCAACGATTTCATGTAACCTTGACACAGGACTCTGACCTGTCTTCTGTCTGTAATACAACGTGTTGAAGAATACTATCATGATAGGCAAGACTTTTAAATATGGATCACATGGGAAACCTTCTCCTACATCTCCTACTTTCTGAATGCTGGTGTTTGTAATCTTAATATTTAATCTTAAACTTTAAGAGCTAGGTACCCATATTAGTTTTAGTCCCCCAGCAAACATTCATTTAAAGGCACCATGCATGGCAGGAGATGTGATTTTGGGATCAGAGATCAGATCCCAACAACACCATTTCTACTTGTCAGCACAGGGATCACAATTTCAGGCTCCCTTTGCACTGGCAAGCTAAAAGCCCAGCATGACCTGGTGCAGTCCTGGAACTAGGGCAAGCAATTGGCTAAAAATCAGCTGATAATCTGCTCCAACCCCAGGACTGCACTGAGGCTGGATTGAGGTCCCAATGTTGTCCCAGGGCAGGAAAAAAACAACCAACTCCAGAACTGCACAATAGCCAGTTGGAGACCAGCAGATTGTCAGCACCAGCCCTGGGGCAGTGTAATATAGCCCACCTCCGGAGAACAGCTGTGATGCTCCTCCGTGGCTGCACTGATTTTGCCCTGCCTACTCTGCCCTCTCACCTGTTCTCACCTTACATGCCTTTGACAGCTAAATATAAATTTGGGAAGCTAGCCTCAGAAACCAGAATGAGTCTTGGATACTTCACTCTGTCCTGCTCATCATCAGGTTGCCTTGACCTAGCCTCATCTTTCAGATCGCCTCTGTGAGCAACACATCGATCTTGAAGACCCCTTCAGATGGTTTCAGCCGCTCTGCTGCCCTGGTCTCTTTCTGCAAGTTTGAATCAGGCCTGCCTCACTATGCCAGAACCTCTGCCCTGGCTCCTTGCACTGGGCCCTAAGCCCACAGTTCCAAAAACTGCAGCGTGCCTCATTGGTGCCTCCGCCATAGCTTCCTCCTCCACTTAAGCTACTCCCAAACCTCACAGTTGAAACACAGACTCAAAGAAAAACAACTATGGGACCTAGACTACCTATTGCTCTAGACTCCTATCAGAGTTCCTTTTCCTGTCAAGTTCAGAGCCAGAATAACCTCCCAGCCTCGGAGGCTACCTATATCCCTACAATCTCCCTTCCCACTTCCAGTTTGATCCCTGCTGCTTAGAGCCAGGCACCAGTGATTCCCATTGATCAGTCTCGAGGCTTGTCTCTCTACAGCCTGCCTCTCAACAAGCATGCTCACAACCATGTGACCAGCTTCTCTTAATCAAGCAGCCCCTGTACTGCCTTGCAGCCCAGCCAGGTTTTTTGTAAGCTGCCCTCTACTAGGTGTCCCAGCCCCTTAGCTCTTTGGCTTGGTTCTGCTCTCAGTAGCAGAAGTTATTCTCTGGTCTATTTACCAGCCTGATCAGGTCCGCTGCAGCTGCTCTTTCACTCACTGCCTGGAGCTCAGTCCTTGTAAGCTATTCCTTTTACTATCTTGCTCCAGGTAAGTGACTGGAAGCTTTCCTGCAGCTTTGGAATTTCTACTATTTATTCCCTCCCAGCTATTGATTTCCTCCTCCTTGGCCTCAAATAGCTGTCTCTCCTTCCCAAAGTGACAAGATTTAGGGACCCTAGTTAGAGGCAGCCCTGCACAAGTCACACATTCAGCTTAAGGTGCCATACAAACCATGTATAAAAATTCTCTACATTATATGTGGAACATTTTTACAACTGGTTTACCATTTTATGGTGCTTTAAATTAGGCGCACAAGTAACACCCTTGCCACCACCTCCAATGTAATTAGAGGGATCCTCGGTGTAAACTAATCAAATACAGATTAGATGAGCATGCTGTAATGTAGATATGCAACTGCTTGTATCATCAAGTAGTCACCAGTATCTCAATGTATAATTGGGAGGAAGCATTGAGTGGTGAGGGGATCAGTCCTAGGTCCGGTACTGTTTAATATCTTCATCAGTGATTTGGAGGATGGGATTGAGTGCTTGTATAGTATGGTATAATCTGCATATTGGCTAAGTGGGGTTTTGAGCAAAGGACTGAACTAAATGAGGAGCCTGAGGCTCCTTTCAACCCCGTCTTTCTATGTTTCTATGTTCTTGAGAAGAGCAATTATGTTCTTGAAAACAGTATGAGGTGCTGGGTCTGCTGCATAACAGAACTACCGTTTTCCAGAACTGAGTAAATATTTCTTCACCATTCAGCCAGTTCCACAAGCAGATCTGGTATGCAAGGAGAAGCCAAGAAAGATAATGATGCCTCATAATTTTTAGCCTCCTTAGCCAGGTCCACACAAGCAGGGGCATGACTTTGCAGCAACACAATTAGTGGCAGCACAAATTTGGCCTGCTACTATGTGCTGCAGTGCATGCCCCTGCCCATAAGATCTGAGGTGAGACATAGTGTCCCACTTCTCTGTGTGCTGCATGGGATGGGTAGGGGGCTTGCTGGGGCACAGGGTGCCTCAGCAGGGGCTAGCCACCCTCTGCACTGAGGCACCCCATGCCTGGGCCAACCGGGGAGCAGCATGTGGAGGTGGGGTAGCAAGCTGGGTCTAGGACTGTCTGCTCCCCCACCTCGGCATGCTGTGGAGTTCCCACATTGAGGCACCCTGTGCCCCAGCCAGCCACTCCCCAACTGACTGGGGCACAGCATGCTTCAAGACGGGGAGCAGGCAGCCCTGGGCTAATTGTCCCCCTGTCTCCTCATGCTTCAGTGAGGGGCCTCCACTGCTGAGACCCTGTGCTGAGGCAGATGGAGCCCCCACGCTAAGGCACTCTGCACCCCAGCCAGTCGCAGAGCAGGCAGGCACGCTGTGTCAAGGCACAGGGATGGGCTACCTGGTCCTCCATTTCTGCATTTGTCCCAGCACCTGCCACTTTGATGTGGTTTGCACCACTTTTTTTTCCAGGCTTTTTTTGCTATCAGGAAATACAAGGAGCAAATTTTGCCACGATGCTGTAAATTAGCAGCACTGTACACTGATTAATGTGCACAACGTGCAACTCATGAGGTTTGTGGTGCTGCAAAGAGGTTTGTAGTGCCACAAACCACACATCTGCACATCTGGATCCAGCCCTTCTGTCTGTCTTTAATTCAAGAAAGCCACGTGTCCATTGTCTTGTGCTTTTCCTTGAGGTATCTGTTTGGCTTCCATTTCAGTGTCTCAAAAGCTTATTTTCCCTCTCATACTGCCTCTTTCTATGAACCTCTATGCAACGGTCTGTTTACCATGAATAATACAAAAAGGTAACCTTTTAACTTGAAATCATACTTCCACGTAATGGCTTGTCCTAAACAGCTTTTCCAAGCTCTCCCTCTGTCTTTTCCAATTCCTGCCTCAGCATTTCAATTACTCTGGTTTGAAATTACAAAGAATAAAACCCTCTTGTAAAAAGAGGAATTGTACCTCTAAGGTATCTTTTAAAGATAATAACAAGAAAAATATATTTTTTAAACTTAGAATTGTTCATTTAATTATCTCTGAGAGCAGGGTGTTTTCTATGTTATACGTTCCAATATTGTTCAGTCAGCCACTCCATGGCTATTCTTAATAATACATTCTCTATATTGATTTTACACATGTTGCAATGTGAAAAAAAAAACCTGTACTCACAACACTGAAGTTAAGGGGTTACAGAAATTTTCCAAAGGCTAAGTAGCTACCATGAAATTAAAAACAAAATGTTGTGGAAGTATAATGGCACTTTTAAGTGTGGGGAGGGATATTTTTTTCCTAAGAGCCATACTGCAGTGGGATGTGTGAGGTGCCTGACAATTCCAGGAAGGCTGAGAGTCAAGGGAGAGCCATGGAAAGGAAAGGAAGGTCTTTGTGCCTCTCCCGCTTTGTGCACCTAAGCAGAACCTCATGCAGAGTACTTAGCAACGAACTGGAAATTATGAAGGATAATTTTTTAAACATTGCAAATTAATTGCAATGTTTTTGATTAGGCTCAAAAATCCAACTCCTGGTTACTTAAATCCTAACAAGCAAAGAACACAGCAGGCTACTGGAAGACCCCTGGGTATTGTGACCACACTGGGGGATGAAAGTACCTGCAATCTTTTTCTGTTTTCAGTTTTCCAGAGTGCACCATGGACGTGTTATCAAAGTCAACTCTCACAACTCTTTGCCAAGCGTTCTCCTGGGATAGGTTGCGACATGCAGAATATTCATGAGCTTGCCTACACAGGTACCACTATATGATTATCAACATTAAAGATGTGCTGTTTAGTGTTAATAAGCCCCACACTAGTTTAAGAGGTAATATTTAACGAGTACCAAAAAGGAGTCAGTGATAAGCAAGAAAATGAATCAGTTCACTTCCATTTTCCTCTATCAAACCCTGACAGGAAATTCTGATATCATTATGCCAGTTGAAGGTTTGTGTAACTTCAGCCATGCTACACAGGAGGAACGCGAATCTCATCGATTTATTATGTTACACTAGTGGAATAAGACTCACCTTATTTCCTACTGGAGATCAGTGCTCTGCCGAGTATGGTGAAAATCAATTCGATTAACCTTCTTGGGTTCATAATGAACTAGCCCCAGAGTTTCAAACTTCCTGCAGGTGAGCTGGTTGAGCAGCCACTAAACTGTCTAAATTTGCATGAGCTGTTTATTTGATTCTAGCCAGAGATGGCCAAAGCTCTAGAAAACATCCTGTATTCAATCAGAGAATTAAAAGCTCCCAATGGCATTAAGTAGTTCATTATTTTGACTTTTTTTTATTTTAAAAAATCATGCATAATGAGATTTCCAAAACAGCACTTGGAGCTGCCATTCTCTTTCCTAAAATTAAAGAACCATCAACATTGGTTGCTTTCCATTGTTTGTTAAATATCCTGCAGTATTTGTTAAATACTGCATCATGTTAACCTGATGGAGTTGAAGAGTCCTGTGGTCAACAATAATGGACTAGAACATCATTATCAACTTGCAGGACATACGGAACATAATATATAGTGGCATATATGAAAATGTCTTTTAAAATGGCAATGAGTTATCAACAGGATGTTATGCAACAGCAAGTCTGTGCATTGGACATGAGGGCAGCTTCAAGTATTAGCCCCTTACCTCTGACCTCAGGGGTAAAAGCAGTCCTCACTGCTGAGGCTGCTCCTGCAGGGTCTCTTACTGGTGATCCCACTGTGGGCCCTCCTGTCAGCCCCAGGAGAGGTGGGGGTGTAGAGGGGGCAAGCTAGTTTGCAAAGCACAGCTCAATTGGCACATTCACCCATTGGTATAGGGAATTACCTGCAGGAACAAAGCCATCCTTATACAGGAACACAAGACCAGGAGTGGATCTGGATGTAGCTCTCCTGGTGATTTGCACCCATGTAGCAAAAATGCCATTCCCTGCAGAGTGAAACAAGCTATAGCAGTAGAAACTCAACTTTATCAGTATCACAGTGTCTATTTGAAAGGCTTCTGCCACCACTGCTGTATCCGTCAGGCATCCCAACTTTTTACATACCCAAGTGACTTAGTTATACTGGCAGAAGCCTGTCACCATCTTAGTCAGTGCTGTGCAAAGGGTGTGTCATGAGAGCAACAGAAGTGTGTCATGAGACCCTCCTCTGTGAGAAGCAAAATGCTCTCCTCCTGTATCCAGCGACTATGTCTGCCCCGGCTACTCTAGCAGCACTTCCTATGAGGAGGGCAGACTGCCGCTGCCTTCTCCTGCCATCCCTGCCCCCCAGCCGCCGGTGCGAAAACCCCTCACCCATGCTCCCAGCAGTGTGCCCGCTACCAGTGGATGGATGGGTGAATGTGCCAACTGAGCTGTGCTTTGCAAACTAGCTTGCCCCCTCCACTCCCCCAACTCTCCTGGGGCTGACAGGACGGCCCACAGTGGGATCTCCAGTAAGAGACCCTGCAGGAGCAGCCTCAGCAGCGAGGACTGCCTTTCCCCCCGAGGTCAGGGGTCAGGAGAGGAAAGGAAGAGCAGGATGCAGCAGTGGTGTCCTGCCCCTGCTGCCCTTTAGTGGCACCAACTAGATCAGTGATTCTCAGCTTGTTTTAGCTTCAAGATATCTCTTCTGAATTTATATCTCTCTCACAGATTTGCAGCTGGGGTGCCGTGAAATTTGAAAAGTCACGGAGTTATTTTCTAACCGGTACACCTCAGCACTGATATAATTTCATCTGGCAGGAGAATGTTTATGTTTTTAAACAAATAAATAAATGCACCCACCCCCCCACCCCTTTTGGGGCATAAAAGTGAAGTGAGCTGCCAATTCTTATCCATAAAAAAACATGCCCCGGGAATCAAATGCTCTCAAGTCACCTGAAATATGACACAAATAAAGCCAAAGCCTAGCATTTCTATGACAAACAGTGCAAATTTGCCATGATGAACGGCAGTGTATCTGAAAGTCAAGGCTTTATATTCTGTATGTTGCACACAGAAAAGGCATCCCTGCCTTTTGCAAGCAACCTGCATGCTGCAGCTCCCACTACAGTGTGCCGGGCGTGTTGGGCACCATGTCCTGTTTCCGTGCGCTGAGCTGAGCAGAAATGGCTCTGCATTTCAACTAAGAAGCTGTACTACCTCTCTAGGGTGCCGTGTGCCGAAACATGCTTAGCCTCTCACTCACTCCCATTCACTCCCTTCATATATCAAAGAAGGGCAGGGAACAAAGTAATATTTTTAAAAGGCATGCCCTGCTATTGACTTGAACATCAAAACAAAGCACACAAAATACTTATCTTGTTAAACAGATGGTCTTCCTTACACAAAAACCGATCTATTTCCCAGGCTGTCATACACAGCCGCCAGAGGCTGGAAGCACTTACAATGTCAGACATTCAAGCAGAACTAAGCTAATATGAGCACAATATTAAACAAAATAAATCATTAAAAAATTTGTTTCTTTTTGTTTCAGTGACTCAAAAGAAGGGACAGTGGGCCTGATCCTGAGCCTGCTAGATTTAGTAGAAAAACATAAATGAAATCTGAAGGTAAAGAAAAACAGTGATCTTACAGCTTTTGATCAGAGATGAAGGCGCTGACTTCCAGGGGGGTCAAAGGCCCACAGCTCTCATTAAAGTCACTGGTGGCTGCTTCTTGAAAAATGAGTCCAAAACCTTTCCAATGAAATTGAGGGTCAAACATGCATCATATCATGAGCATGTAAAGCATTTTGTACGTAGAAGAAGCTAAAGTAGTAAAAGAAAATGACCAACCATATAAAGCACCTATAATACAATTAGCAAAGCATCAGTTGTTTAAACAAAAAAGTCTCATTAGTATAAACAAACAAACAAAGAAGAGGTTTTGCCTTGTAACTGCATCCCATTCCTGGCCTTGCAGTCCTGCCCAAATCCTAACCCGAGATTTCATAATTGCATACAGAGGACCCCTAACATGAGAAGAGAACAAGGGATTTTATCTGACCTGCAGCGGGTCCCTCAGCCCCACCTGGCCAGGGACGGGGGGAGGAGGGGAGGGGCAGACTGGGCTATGGCACAAGTCACTGCCACTGCCAGCCCAGGCCCCACTCCACCCAGGCACCCCAAACCACGTGCTCCATACCACTGCCAGGGGCACAGAATGGGGTGGGCAGGCTGCAGGGTATCCATGGAGACTGGCCCAGGACCCCTGCAGCCAGAGCACACTTGTCTGGGCAGGTGAGATGGGGCCATGGGCGGGTAGGGAGCAACATCTAGGAGCAGGAGTGGCAGGGAGTGCCAAGGTCAGAGCTGGGGCCAGGACTGCCGGGTGGTGATAGTGCAATGCCAGGCTAGGAGCAGATTATGGCTCTGGCTCGTGCTGTCACCACCCCATGATTCTGGCCCCACCTGCCCATCTTGCTCCTGGACATCACTCCACGCCCACTTGCAGCCCCATCCCATCTGCCCAACTGAGCATGCCCTGTCTGCAGGGGTCCCAGGCCAGTCTCCATGGAGAATGCCTGGCCACTCTATCTGGCATCCCCAGACTTGTCCAGTTAGCTAGACCAGGGGTGGGAGGGTTCATACCCAGTCCAGCACAATGCATCAAAGATGGGGGTGCGCAGGGCAGTGCTGACCTGGCCCACAACAGCTCACCATAACTCCCTAAGTGGCCCTCTCGCCCAAATAATTGCCCACCCTGGTATAGAAGATATTGTTTCTCTTATTGATCATTTTTGTAAATACGAGCTCCACAAAAGCATTCCATTGACTCATAGTATCATAGTATCTAGGGTCAGAAGGGGCCTAGAGCAGGCCATCTAGTCTGACCCCCCGCCAGTGGCAGGAACGAGTGCCAGGGTCACAGCCAAGTACCTGTCCAATCTACTCTTGAAGACACCCAAGGTAGGAGCAAGAACAACTTCCCTAGGAAGCCGGTTCCACAACCTAGCCACCCTAACTGTGAAGTAGTATTTCCTAATGTCCAACCTAAACCTG
>JAGPOW010000261.1:145775501-145791224 GCA_030014935.1 Caiman crocodilus | reverse complement strand
CATTTATAAAGAGTAATCATATTCCCACAAAACCACTTACCTGACAAAAACTCAAATCACTGCTCTAGGTCCTGCTTTGTTGACCCGCAGATAAATTAGTGGGGTATAAAGCTGGTACAGCAGTTGCCAGCAGCATTTTCAGGAAAGTAATGAAGACTCGACCCTCCCAGCTCACATGGCCTTTGGGAAAATGTGGTGCATTTCTTATATACCTCACAAAATGTCCAACTCTCATTCTGTACCCAAATTCTGTTTCCTCATACTCTCCCAGCATTTGAAAGAGTCACTACTTATGACCAAAAAGGCTAAGTGACTGACTTCTAGCATGCAATTCCGGTGGGATATACTTTGGGTGTTAGAGGGGCTCAATGTGAGCAAGTGTTGATGTAACATTGCTTCTAAGATCAGCAAGGTATCACCTTGTGTCCATTCCCGGGGTCACCCCAAATATTCTATCATCTGATCGCACTTGCAGTTCCATCCACCAACCTTTCTGATTCTCTTTGCCTCTTACAGGTCCCTTTCTGGCTTCACCACCCCACCTTTCCATATTGGTTTCTCCTCTCATCTCATGCTCTGTTTCCATCTTGTTTCTACCACCCTCTCAAGGTTAAAATTTTCTTCCTTTTCCAAGCCAGTTTCTAAATAAAATTAATCTCTATTGGCTCTGGCCAAATTCTGTCTCTCCTGCTCAAGGCCCTAATATCAGTTTCTTTTCTGACCCTGATGTCCTCACCCACGAAGTCCAATTTACCCTATTGCTCTTCAGGGACAAAAACAGAGGGGCCTCTTGACTAGACCTGAGAAACAGGATAGTGGAGTTAGGACCAGGGCTTTCTGATGGTTTGTTTGTCAGGCTAACACTTCCTACTGACTCACTAAAATGACAGTAAATCCACATATAAAAATTCTTATGTCAATGTCAACAGTGCAATAGAGCAATGTCAATGTCAATAGAGTAATAGTGACAGATCTTGGGCATGTTTCATAATCAGTCCACCCTTCAGTTCCCCATCTGTAAAACTGGGATAGCACTTTCTTATCCCACACACTCAGCTTGTCAAGTGATGTGAAAAAATTTTCAGAGGAACATTTGCCACATAGATCAGAACATAAATGGGTTTCAGTACTGGGTGATGACTCATCTGTACCATAACACAAACAACAAATAGTTTTTAAATTTGGGATTGATATGGGACCTTTTCTAATGTAGATTTTACTCTGCACTGTTGCACGTATTAGGAAAATGAGGGGTGGATGGGAAATGTTGCTATTTCTTTGCCTTTCTGGCTTTCCCTCCACTAGGGAGTTTTCCTGCATGAAGGAGCAAGGGACTACCAACAATAATAATTCATGCCAAGGACAAGAACCTCCATAATCTGATTAGTTTCAGGATTTAAATGCACTGTTGTATAAAACAGTATCTGATCAGTTTTCCTCTTGATCCTACTAAGTTTTGCCTCTTTGGTTTTGAAAAAGGGTATGAAAGGTATGCAAGAACTAAATGAAAAATAGTATTCATTATAGCGGGCACGACTGCTGAATTTAAAACCATGAACATCTTGGATGCGTCCACACAAGTATGGACATTTAGTTCCCCAGAGACAAGTAACAGTGGCGCACCTTGCACCACCACCATTTGTCCCTGGGAACACCCATGGCACATCCAGTTTGGTGCACAGCAAGTTATCGCAGGTGGGGTAGAAGAGGTTACCTTACCAGGAGTGCTGGGGGCCTCCGGGGGCTGCAGCAGCAGTGATTCTGCCAGATGGAGCCGGGTTAGCAGCTGCAACACATCTCTGGGCAACCTGGCTACACTTTTGAATGGCATGCCCAGAGGTCAAAAAAAGTTGCAGAAAAAAGAAGTGGAGCTGCACATGAAAGGGAAGCGCTCCCTTGCAGTGCTGAGAACATCTGAATGTGTGGTATGTGGCATTGCAGGCATGTCTGTGGCGTCAGCTATGCACAGCTGCACTCATCTGGATGCAGCCCTTGTGTGAGAGATTCCCCCTCCCCTTAAAGTATTTACTGTAAAACAAGGCTCTTCTACATTGTAGGTCTGCAAGATATCACTGCAGACCCACTGAAAAATTCTCTTAATGAATCCCTTAACTGAACATACCAGCTACTAATTCAGTAAGGAGCTGGATCTGTAGAAAATTTTTGGGGCTTTATCAACATTCTGTGGGAAAAGCTGTAACCATTTCAATTTTGTGTTTAAAAACACATGCATAATAACTTGTTACTTTATTTACTCAACATTTACAATTGAATGACATGATTAGCACATGTGTATTTTTGATTAGGGTTAGGAAATTGTCTCATATTTTTACATTTTAAAACAATTTTGAAACTATCAAAGATCTGAACTCCAAAGTAGTTTTGGAGGTTTTAAAAATTGAACAAAGAAAGGTGGCCTTGGATCAGTGGCCTGGTTCCCTCTAATCTCAGAAACAGATTTACTTTTGAGATAAAGCAATTATTTATAGTATTACCGATCTGGTTGAAAGTAACCTTTAAAATCAATTTAATCTGAAGTCTCATGACCTTGCAATAATGCAATTTCCTTTTGTTTTCTTACCCAAACAACTTAAACTGAGATAGTGTTTACCCAATATGAGTCCTAATTATTTTATATGATAAATGTAACTGATTTTTTAATGTCAATCATTCAAAGATATGATTGGACCCAGGAAAGTAAAATTACTGCACAACTTAGTATGTCTATGAGTAATGCTAATGAGTTCTTGATATATTTTAATATTCCTTATACCAATATTAATGAGTTGCTGTTTGCAAACTTCCCTTTGCAATTGCACTCGGTGTTCCATGATGTCTTTCTTGTTTAACAACTACATTAGGGGACTTCTAACTGGAGGAGGCATTGTTCTGATTTTGTTTCCTGTGGTTAATTGCTTTTTGCTGGTCTAGAATTGCATTTTTCAGTATAGAAGCAGAATTACTGATATGACTGAGAGTTAAATTTATGCTTTTCACTGTGACTACAATATTGACAGCTATCCTTATCTGAACATGCACTTGCTGTAGAAGTTTAAAAAAATCCTATGTATGAATATTGTAAACCCGTTATAAATATTATTTTAAAAAACAGAAGTCAAGATAGTTAATATTTACATATTTCAATGTCATGCAGAGATTGTACATCTGGGATGCCATAGCATAAACACACTGTTGTCAAATACATTTGACAATATAAATAATTCACCACTGAACATATTCAGATGCTGTATAATACAAGAATATGTACTGCTTTTATTTTATAAAAGGCATTTTTAACAGCCTTATTTTGGAAACAATGTGGCATTTCTGTGGACTACTTGATTTATGTTTAATGTTAAAATGGAAGTTATGAAATATATTCAAATTCATCTGATGACAAAGAAATGTGTTATCTTAAAGTCTTAGGTAAAAGCACCTTTATTCTATAAATCATCATATAATTAATGATATATAGGATACAATATATTATATATGCCCTGTAAGCCATAATAATATCCACACTTGAGCATATCTATATCTGTTTTACTCTACTAACATGCTAGTAATATTAGTATCTGATTCAACCTATGCTGGCATTGGCAGGGGTCATCTTATATCAGTTGACACTGGAATAAGCTTTTCAAGAGACGTAAGACTTCTCTTTCCCGTTTCCTCTTCAACTTTTCAACCATTCACTCATTTTTAATTTACACTTTAATTCCAGTTCTATCCTTCAGAGCAAAGGGCACATTGTCAAGGAGATAGAGAAATCTATAGTGCAAACATGAAGCTTTCCTAATGGAAATGGCGGAACAGAAAGGTACAATTATTGTGTAAAATTTTTGGTTCTTCGATTTAAAATCCAAAGGTGTTCAAATGTATATTCCTGAATTCAGTGACTCTTTCAACATTAAGATTTGAATTGAACTTTTCTGCAGAGACTCAAGGAATAGATTTGTTTTTTAATTAAAGAAAAAAAAACACTTCAAAGACTAGACTAGAGACTTACATACTTGTGGAGTGCAGCAATTCAAAGATGGGGATTCTGTCCTCCGAGACAGAATCCAGTATGCTGGAACTCAATTAGATTTTGACCTTCTTCAACCATAAAAGACAGGGAAAGACACATTGTTTGCTACTTGCTTAAATTAAATTGGGTCCCTTAAGAAACAGATGAAGAGATTCCAAGATGAGTAGTATTTTAACAGAATTGTATTCAACCGCCAGTGTAAAATAAAACTTATTTACTTTATTGCCTCAGTACACAAATAAAATGTCATATTTGAATCAGAAAAAATGATACTTAATTAATGATGCTAACAGAGCTCCCCAACTGATCATTCACCAGACTTCATTTATTCAGTCTCTCCATACTGAATCCTTGTGTTCTAAATCTTCCTTTGGTCTTTGTAGGCTGCAACACTGGCCCCTTCCTTGACCTCTTGGGCACACTTCTGAGATACAGGCTCTGTATGTGTTTTTCCTTCACCTAGCTGGGACTTCGCAGCCCCAGAACCTGCGCGAGCCACTCAAATACTCCATTTACTGAAGTACCCCCTTTCTCAGAGCTCTGAGTCTTACAGCACAGACAGAAGTTACAGAAGTCACTCTGTTCTGAAACGTCTTCATCTGACCCCTCATACAATCAGCCATTTTTAAACTGTCCGCAGCTGTGCACCTGTGTTTGGTCATGGCTATAGCTCACTTTCTGCATCTAGATTGGGTACAAATTGTCACATCTGTCTGTGCCCTCAAGGACTCTGTATTGACAGCTTATCTCCTGAGACATATGCAGTAGTGGAGGCAAACAAATACAGATACTTTGGAAGGTTCCCCAAACACCAAACACTTTACTTCCATTAGCAAAAGCAGCACAGCATTTAGGGTAAAGAGTATGAATATTTATTCACCATTTCCTAACCTTTGTTGTACTCAGAGGTCTCTCAGGGGTTCAGGGTCACTGACTAGCATGCAGCTTCTCCTTCTCTCTCTAATCTCATATAGCCAGTTTTCCTCTTCTTGCCTGGCCTGCGGTTAGCAAACTCCCTTTACTATGCAGACACACCCTTCTGCTCTGCTCCAACCTCCAAGTTTCTCTAATGCCTCCTCTCCTGTCCATTCCCATGAAACTTTCTCAGGCCCTGTGCTAAAAAGCAAGCACTGACAGATGTATTATATTCTGCTCTCCCAGCTCTAGCCCCATGTAGAGTCTGGAAAAAAAATGGTTTTAGTGAGAACGTGACCATAACCATTAACCCAGAGCTTTGCATTGGAATGGGAGTAACCAGGGTTTGATGCATTCTATTGACCCATGTCTGGAAGACACATGGCACAATTCTGACTCCAAATTCACTACGGCATGAAGTGGTAATCTCAACCAGGAGCTGTATGTAGCCATATTCCCCAAATAATTCAAATTAAATTTTCAGGATGTCACAAAGAATAACCTCTTCAGAAAGGACAAGAGTGTGCTGTCAAAGTGGGAAACATGAGTTCTAACTTTAAAAGACACATTATTAGGTTCCAAAAACACCTCTCTCAGTGTGAGACTTGAGCCCTTCTGAGTTGGCTTGAAAATCCTATCAGATACCAGTAACCTTTTAAAATTACATCCTGAAACAGCTCAGCATTAGAACAGGGACATTGAAACACTGATTACATCTGATCAGATCCTTTTATCTCAATATGTACAATTTAATTTTCATAGAAACTGTACCACAGAAATACTTTTCTATTAAGTCAATGTCTGTGATTTCAACTATCAGTTAATGCAGACTAATAAAAGTAATATAAACAACTTTCACACAGTTCCCAAAGGACTTGATTTTAAAAGAAAGCTGAGAGTTTTCCCCCTGGGAAATTCTGAACTTTCTTCCAGACTCAAAACAGTGACAATACAAGGGAGAACCATGAAAGCAGCTCAGTTTTTATGCAATAAAAGACTTCACATCAGCAGCTTGGTGACTCCATTGAAGGCTGTAGTTTGACCATTTACGAAAAAGCTTAAATCAGCGTAAATTTGATAAAAAGTTTATTGATTAGTGTGTGTATGCTCATCTCATTTACTTTTAATATATCATTCAAGCCTATTTTGACATTCTCTTAGAGAAAGAAAACAACAGAAATTTCTAAAAGCTAACAAAAACAAAGTAGGTCATTATTAAAGATATATTCAGAATTCCTAAAGAAGCAGACCATGGGTACAAGGGAGAATTTATTGTCATGTATGATTTATCAAATCTTGCTACATTAACATAGCTGTGAGGCAGAGTAGTATACTAATACCCTTTTTAACATAAATCCCTTATGAAATATAGTGCCTCTTTTATACAATAATACTAATTTAACTTGTCACAACACAGAATTGAATTAATGGAGAAGTCAAAAGGCTCTCATTTGTGTTATTAGATACAACTATTGTATGATAGCATGGCTGTTCCCAATATCCAATGGATTTTTCCTCCATTGTAAAAACCCCCCCCAGATGTTTACATGTGCATGTAAGAGAAAATTATTGTAGTCAAATTAATATAGATTCACCAAAAAGATCCAACTATAGACTGACATTTCCACAACAGTCCTTTTGCTATGTTATATATTTACGTTAATTAGGCAAAAGAGACCCTTCTTTAATAAAGTCCAGCTTATTAAAAAAAACCCAGAGTACAATTTGGGGCTTTTTCTTTCTTTTTTAGGCATGCATACATCTACTAATCATTCTTACTATTAAGTGGTGCTACCTCTGACTTCGGCCTCTAAAATTGCAAGCTTCCCTTCTCCCCACCCCAGCCTCCCACACACAGCTTGGCTGTGTCCAGCTGAAAAACGTTATTGCTTATAAAAGATACTGCCGTATTATGTCCTGCTCAGAGCCTAGACTGGCAGATGGTAATGATGACTGGTGGAAGAGTCTTGTGCAGAACGAGAGGTTTCCTGCTGTTGTTTAGCAAAATTAAGAAATACCTGCAAGACACAACGTATCAGGGTTTATGCAACAGTGGAAACATTAGCTGGAATTTTTTTATATATCTTAGTGATCTTTTCCTCAGGTCATTTTTAAAGACATTCTCTAAAACAAAAGCTGTGTTTTGATATGTATAGAGTCCCTTCAGTTTATCAAGTAAAGTTATAGATACCATACAGACATTTTTTTTTTTACCTGTTAATCATGTTGAAGTTTGCTTATATTTAACAAACACAAACTGAGGCAAAAAAAAAAATCACGAGTTTCATCCTACTCCTGTGTCAGATGAGAACCCATATATTTAAAGAAAAAAATTATATGCCCAGGCCCTTGCATGACATACAAACATGTTATCACATGGTTAAAAAGGTGGGGATTCTAGCACATCAGCTTCCCCACAGTGGCCACCAATACTTATCATTGTATCCGACAGTAAATGCAAGTAATGCACAGTAGCCTATTCTTTGTCAAGGGGTTTCATTTACTGTGGGTCAAGAGCTTGCACATGGGTACTTACTGTAGAGAAGCTGAAAAGCATCAAGTCCTTGACCTCATTTACATCTTTGTAACTTGCTCAGGTGCCCATACCTTGCCTCTGAATAGAGCAAACTGGTCTGGGGGGGGTCATCTATGTGAATTTCCAATGGTGGTCTGATCCAGCCATAACCGAGCCCTCTTATTTCATGTTGCCTCCATTTATATGAAATGTATGGGGTTTGGGATCATGCAAATCTTTGAATGATGGTGATTCTTCATTCAAATAAGCATATTCACAGTCAATACACTCAGCCAATAACAAGCGTTTGTTACTCAGAAGTACTGTTTTCCTGTTCAAAGCTTTTAGCATTATTCAGCTCATTGACTGAATGAGTAAGTGACTGAAGTGATTAATTGTTCACCATCAAGAATGAAGAATGAACAAGCTGGAGCAAATAGTTAATGAATAGTCTGCAGCATGAAATTTGTTTGCATAAACTGGTTAATCAATAGCTAAAGTACAAGTAGCTTCATGAATGATTTGCACATGAGGAAAGGTACTAAACTTACACCGAACATCAGAACACAGTTAATATATTGGCCAGTTCTGCTTCTTACTATTTTCATAACACATAATGAGAAGTTATACATGGACAAGTTCTTGCACATCAATAGCACCCGGGAATTTCATCACCACCCCTATATTATACTCCTGTCAATCTGTATGTTTCTAAAGTGCTCCCACTGTGACGTGTAGATTGCAAATGCCAACAAACTGCATACCTGATTCAAAGAAAAGAAAAATGCCAACCATCTGAGCTAAAGAAAAATCTCCTTTAGTTACAAGGCAATTATGCTTTACTACAGACACTAGATCAGCTCTACATAAGCCTTAAACTGGGGTGAGCAAGAAATGACCTGCCCGGCCATTCCATCTGGCCAATGGGGCCCCTAAAATTTTTAGAAAATTAATATTAATCTTCTCCTGGCTGCCTATCAAAGATCACAGGAGCCAGGGGCAGTAGGACCCATGAGAAGCTGGCAGTACCCAACAGCAAGTCTGACCTGGCCCTACCCCACCCCCATCCCCTGGAACCAGAAGCCTCTGCTTGCCACCGCTTTCACTACTTCCCTGCATGCCCACCCTCTGGCTCCAGCACTACATGGCCCCCAGCTGCATCACTGCACCAGGGGAGGTAGGGGGAGAGAGAAAAAAGAGCAATGAGGGAACAGAAATTGTATATGTGTGTGTGTGCAATGAGGGAGGCAGAATGAGAGAGAGAGAGAGTACAGCACAGTGGGGGGGGTGCGCTCGCTCATAGGGCGAGTCCCGTACTCATGCCCCATCATACACA
Source organism: Caiman crocodilus (assembly GCA_030014935.1). Lineage (NCBI taxonomy): Eukaryota > Metazoa > Chordata > Crocodylia > Alligatoridae > Caiman > Caiman crocodilus. The sequence continues at coordinate 145,782,428 of JAGPOW010000261.1, read as the reverse complement.
CGCACCCACACCCCCTTGCACTGCCACAATACAGAGACCCCTACACCCACATACCCCCACACTCCATCCACCCTCTCCCCCACACACATCCCCTCACAAGCTCCATACCCACCCACATCCCACATATCCACACACACACCCACGTGCTCCCTCATTCCACACCCACACCTATCCATCCCCACAGTGGCCACCAATACTCATCATACTCACCCACACTCTCCCCCACGCCTTACAAACACACATACCCACAGCCCCCACAAACTTATACACAACCCCATACAATATACGAGAGTAAGATTTCATTTTAAGATATTATGCAATCACCTCTATGTGCACTACACAAACACATGCAAATCAAGACAAAAAATTTGTTGAAATCGAAATAAAGAATGTTGTAGATGTTCATTTTTTAGAATATAACTTGGTATTTTTCTGGTTCTGAGATGACAAAACCCCTTGCTGAAAGGACTACTTCTGGGGGCAAGGGGGGACTTCTGGTGGCAAAGTTTGGGGATTTGGGGGCGGGACTTCCGGTCCCAAGATGGTGACCATGTTCTAAAGAGTTTTGGCTAATGGAGTAGTGTTTGATCTGGAACAAAAGTTTGTGGTTTTCCAGGACTTTGAAGAGCTCTGCTAAATAGCCCCATCTGTGTGGGACATGATACTCCAGCAGATTAAGATGCTGTCCCTAAAAAATAAACATCCATAAATATTATTGACTCTTCTTGTAGCAATATATGTGATATGTGCTCTGTAATATAATCTACATGGCCCAAGATAAAGGGAAAGTAGACAGTTTTCTGCAAAAATCGGCATCATAAACAAGTCTACAGTTAACAGCAAATACTGATCTATACTTTCTCCCCAAACTTGATTCTTTGTTTCCCAATTTAGGGATGCTCAAGCTCACCATACTGAATCCTTCTTACCAAAGAGCTTTCAGTTACAGCACCGCCCACCACTCCCATGTCAATGTAACAGAATCCAAATGAAAAGTTATGATGTCATTTCTGTCATATCACAAAGGCTAGGTACAGACATTCAAAAGCCCAAGGCAGATTCAAACCAACTTATGTGGGTTTCTCTAAGCGGGCTATGCTAGCTTGGGAATGAACAGAACACAAGTTCACCCATTCATGTGAAGAGTACATAGGCTGCCTGCACTGAGCAAGGCCAACAGCTTGGGGGTACGCCTGCACATCTCCCAGCATGCCAGAGACTGCTGAGGGCAACTGAATGCAGCTGAGTGGCAAGTCATCCCCGATTGGTTTTCAGGCACATGCCTCACCTCACTGCCTGTTATCTGCAGGCAGCCAGCAAAGGAAGGTGTGCTTATTCTTGCTCACAGCAGCATGGGCATCCTTGGGCTTTGTCCAGGGTCGGGGCGGAGGAGTCTACCCACCAGCAGGACAGAGGCAGGGGGAAGTGGGACTTGCAAGCTGTTGGGGGAGACGGTGCCAGCAGCACACCTCCATTCCTGGCCAGGTCAGGGGAGCACAGGTTCTCCCTCCCTATCCCAAATTCTGGGACAGTGTGCTGGAGCAGCTCCAGAAAAGGTTCAGAGGATATCCCCAACCTGGAGCTAGCACCAAGTTCTCAGCTGTAGTCCTTTCCCCTGTGGCTACAAAGGCATGCTTCCTCCCCCTCAACCTGCTGCCACTGCCTGTTGCAAGCTAAAACTCTGAGGGACCCAATCTTTCCTTCTGTGGAGTGCACCACTCCCCTGCCCCCTGTCCCCCAGCCTATGGACACTGTATAAAGATAAAAAATACAGAGCTACAGACGCACACTCCCCCACCTCATCCTGCCTGCAGCTAACAGCTTGGAGCAGCTGAGCAGGAGCCAAGCTCTAGTGTACTTCCATGCAAGTGGGGAACGGGAGGCTAGAAAGGTGCCTGGCATGCTGGCAGACTGTGACCTAACTTGAGTTGAGAGGGCATCTGGTACAGAAGTTTGATAGAGTGGTGTAACCTAAACAAATTGGGTCTGATACCAAATCTACCCAGGTCTGTCTTAGACTGGGTTCTGCCGTTTTTAAGCCAGCCTATGGGCACCAAACTTCTGTTCTGTTACAGGTTTAGACCAGTTTCTGATCGCTTAAAGAAGTCTGTGTGTAATGTCTGTATTTGGCCAATGTCATTGCCACACCCAAAGCCCAATGAAGTCACAGGAAAGAATGTCACTGATGTCACTGGATCAAGCATCACGTTCATGCATACGTATTAGAAACTTGAACAAAAGCACAAAGGAGATTGAGGATCACAAACCAGTCACACTACTGTGGCTGCCAAAACAGCCATGAAACTGAAGGTTACAATTTAATATCGTACAATCGATTAAAACAAATAGCATAAAATAAATTGTTTCTCAAGAAAAATTGAGAAGCTAATTTATGAAAACTAGGATTTTATGAGCCTGTACTTGATTCTGCCACCAAGACAATTGGTCTGAACTACTATTCCAGTTAATGCACTACAGCATTTGTGACTTACCTTAAATTGTGTTCCTGGAAAATGTAGCTGCAGACAGTCCAAGATAGCATTCTGATAACTTGTTTCTTTGTTAAGCCAAACTTTGACTGAATATCCATCTCCAAACCTGAAAGTTGGGAAGAAACCCATATTTAAATACCATAAATTGGGAAGATTCAGAGTTAAATTTATTTTTTTTAATATCAAGCACCAGCATGGATGCCTCTTGTGATTTTAATGTTCTATTAACTTAAAATACATATTAATTTGAACAAAGAAGAAGTTTTTTTTCTGCTTCTATAAAATTGTCAGTGAAGTAAAATCTCTGCTGTACTTAAAGAACAATTTATCTGCGTGGCTATATTGCTCTGAGCTGTTGAAACTCTAAAGATGACGGTTTCACCATTGTTAGTGACACCTGATGCAGAAAGGAATCTATTAAAGCTCATTCTCTTGGTAGGAGCGATAAAATACATTGTTATAACATAGAATTTTATATCACATTTGCTGAGACCTTTTCATAGCATAGCACACAAGTTTAACAAACATGAGTATTATCTGTATTCCACAGAGGTACGTAGCAAGGCAGCTAAGTTGTTAAGCTATTTGTCAAACGTCACACTTAGTAAGAGCAATTAGGAATATCCTAAATCTCCTGCTTTAGCTAACACTGCCAAGCTCTTAGACCAACATAGCCCAACCTAAAGATTTTTTTTTAATTTGAACTCTTCTGATAACTATGGAGCTTATCTAGTACTAAAGTACTGATTGTCACGTATAGCCAAGCACTGAAACTCTTAGCTAAAGCATTAATTTTTTATTAACTATTTTCATTCTGAGCATATCATGCAGTGTTAAATTTATTCCCCAAATGCTATAATGGCACTTATCCTATCTTGCATGTTATGGTAAGTTACTTTTGTAATACCATATACTTGCAGGTTTATGGACAAGTGCTTTTCTTGGCCTGCTCTAGAATAATGTGCACAATCTAGATTTAAACTTCTCAAACTTTTCCTAGTATTTGGTAATAAAGCAACATGCACTATGCAGCATGTTACATAAACAGAAATCTTTTTTCTTCCCCACTTTAGTATATCTGTTCACACAGAGATCCTAATTCAGCAATGTTCCTCCTACACCCAAGATATTCTTTCACAAGCAAATCAATCTTCCCCCTGCCTTATATGAATAGCTTCCTCAAGTGAAACAGCCTGAACCCACACTATCGTGTTTAGTCTCTTATATCAATTATCTCTTACATCAAGGTGGGGCCTTTCAGCTAAATGCTGCTGAAACAGTAAGAGTAGACTGTGTTACTTGTTCTGGACCACAGAACGTCAGAACATGGCCCTTTGCACATTACATGCGTTTTCTAAGTTTTTAAGGGGTCTGAGAGATCTTGCCGTTTTAACTAGCAAACAAAATGTCCAGACTCTGTCAGTATCAACCATTACAGTACAGTACTGGTGTAATTTGACCTTCTCAGGCAGTCTCCCATATGATATAAATAATTGCAAGGCTTCTTCAGTCAAATGCCTGTTTTTGCTGCGGCCTAGAGATGGGAAAGTTTCCTATCTTCAAACAGTCACCTGGAAGCATAATTCTATTTCACCTACAAAACAACCAAAGTACAGTTTGCAGCCAAATGGAGTTACTCAACTGAAAGTCAGGAATGCTTCTACTACGCCCTGTGGCCCTGTGGGAAAAGCCTGCAAGGTGATCCCCTATAACAAGAGACATTTATGCACTGAGTGGCAGTAAGAGAATTGCTTCCATACAGCAGTAAGATAACATGGAGTTTGTTGCAAACTGTACTTTGGTTCTCCTTTAAGTGGAACAGAATTCTGCTCTGAGCTTATGGTCCATAACGCTGGACAAAGCTAGAGTAAATCATTCATATGGTAAAAGCACTGGGAGGCAAAGCAGTGTAACAGTGTATTATCTCTCTCTCTCTCTCTCTCTCTCCCAGCAAATAGTATGAGAAATGGTGCTACTAGAGCACAAGCCTTCCATGACCCAGGAGTTGGGGATCCAGTTCCTAGCTGAAGCAACACACTTCACACCTTGAGAATCCCCCACTTTCCCCATCCATACTCTTCTGATCCAACAATAGCTGCAAGATTTAAGATATTCAGGGCCAGATTCTCAGCTGGTTTAAACCGTGAGGGTCCCAGTGATTTAAATATCAGTAGCTGAGGATCCAGCCCATTACTTCCAAAGTTTATTTTAGATCCTCAGAGAAAATTAAAGAAAAGCTAAGTATTGTTTTCATGTGTTTTATCAGACTGAGGAAGAGAATTGTTTGAATTTTTGGTTTAAAAAAATACAGTTCAAAGCCGAGTTTCTGCACCTTAAAATATGTGTATGTGTATTGTTATTTAAATAGAATACAGTGCCCCAAAGTATGTTAAAACTAAATTATAGGTGGTGGTGTTTTCTTTCTTTTTCATTGTGTTTGGAACCACCACTAAGAAGGGAAACCAAAATATGCTGTCAATTACTTTTTACCCCACTATTTTTAATGTACAAATACTACAAATTATGTGCTGCTAATTTCCAAATAGCCTTTGAGCAATGCAAAATGACAGATGAGCAGTGTTGTCAAAGGAAAGTGATCCGGCAAACGTAGAATCCAGAGCAGTGTCTGGCTGGTTTAACTTGCATCAACTTACTAGCAGATCTCAGACCCCTAATTGAATCTTTTAAATGCATGACAACATCTCTGCAGAAACACATGTGCCAATAGAGATGTTGTAAAGACAGATAGTCTTAACATGGATGTTCAGTTTAGATGAAAACCAACGTCCAACAACATTTTACAAGAGATCATATTGATGCTGATCAGGTTTCTGGTATCTGTATCCAGCCCCTGTTTGAAAAATGCTGGCTTATGGAGATGTCCAGCCATTTCGTAAAATGAAAACATAGCATGCCATGAAGATTTCAAAGAAAATAAATCAAAATGCTGATTAACAAAGGCAGAGAAGTCTTTTTTTCCTGCAAGGCTAATCATGCAGTTTAGTCACTAACCCAAGCCCATGGGACTGCTTATGGAGTGGAGTTACTTACCAGCCAGCAGGTGCTTACCTCATAGAAAAAGATGGCGCCACAGTGTCACAGAGCACATGGGTGCCCTGCTCCTGACGAGGGGAAACTGCCAGGGAGGGAGCCCGAGCAGTGACTAAGGAGCCCAGCTGGGGGTTGCCAGGGCGACCAAAGAAGGTCAGCTGACCAGAGGGGGCAGGGCCTGGCTCCCTTATAAACCCTAGGGGTTGGGGCCAGAGACAGTTCCCTGCCAGCGGCCAAGGGGAAGGAGCTCCCTCAGGGAAACAGGGGGAGAGGCCTGAGTACAGGAGCAGCGTTTTGACACTGCTGAGGGAAGAAGTGTTCCCTGGTAGGCCGGACTGATGTTTTAGCCAGGCGGCTTTAATTTCTGTTACAGCCCAGGGCCTTGTGTTTTGCTGTTGTTACAAGACCGGTGGTTTGGGTGAGGCTATTAGGGGTTGGAGGCGGCCTCATAGGGGACTCTCAGTGGAGTGTGAAGACCCCAGAGCCAGTGAGGGCACAGCATGTGGGGTGCATAGACCCCAGCCCCAGAGAGGGGCAGTTTCCGGAGAGCCCCAGAGAGGGGGCAGCCTTGCGGAGGAGCTCCAGCGTGGGCACAGAGAGCCCTAGGAGAGGGGGCAGCATTATTGAGGAGTCCCAGTGTGGGCACAGTGAGCCCCAGAGACGGGGCAGCCTTATTGAGGAGCCCCAGTGCAGGTGTGGTGAGCCCAGAGAGGGCACAGCATCACTGAGAAGGGCCCATAGAGTGGGCAGCATTGTAGATAAGGCCCCGGAGAAGAGGGCACAGAGTGAGAGTGGGCCGGGGACAGCCCAAGTACTGGAGGAAGCGTGCATCGAAGGAAGGAAGGCCCAGAGAGAACAAGAAGAGGCCAGATAGTGATAGAGCTGAGACAACGGCTCTTCCATCGGCGAGGCATGGACTGCGGTGTAGGGGAGGAAACGGCGCCGCAGACAGTGCCCCCTAGCAGCAGGGCAGTACAAGGCAGCAGGGCAGTACTTCTGCTAATTAATATTGATTAATCAATTATCAACAAGGCATGGCAGGTGAGCAGGCAGGCGGCTGCCCCAGGAACAGGTGTGTGGGCCACATTAAGGTCAGCCCCTGAGCTGATGCCTGTTACACACAGCAACAAGTCTATGAACTAGCTCAAGTGATAACAGTGCAGCTGGTGCTACAAAACCCACCTGTATGGAGCTCTCTGCTGCTGGATCTATAGTGCTATCAATACCTGAGCTAGCTTGATGAAAGCTAGCCTGGGAACCTGAAAACAGGCTGCAATCACACCTATAGCGCAATACAGATATACCCTAAATGATGGGATATGCTTCTGCCCTGCTCTACACTCTTTTGTGCCATTCAGGCAGTTGAAAGAGAATGGAGACAGAA
>JAGPOW010000261.1:145744846-145775401 GCA_030014935.1 Caiman crocodilus | reverse complement strand
GTAAAGCCAACTATCCTCCTCTGCAGAGCTTCCGATAAACCTGCACGGGAGGGGAATAGGAGAGAGGGAGCATGAGAAGGCAGTGTGCTCTGGCTACCCTTCACTGGGCACATGATTGCTTGATAACCACTGACAACTAGCAAAAAATTAGAAGGGCCTGTGGGACCTCTAACTCACTGTAGGGAAAAGCAGAGTATTGCAAAGCAGCCAGCTCCCTGAGACCCTAGCTATCCACCTCCGCCCAGCCCTCCCTCCCCCAGCAATATGATCCCAGCAGATCAAAGGACCTAGGTCTGTATCCGTATCTCTGAAGAACAGGCAGACCAAGTAATCATGCAGATATCCCTGGCTAATCAAAACACACACCTCCTGGAGAACACTGTACTCTCGCATCTTGTCATCTATGCCTAGATATATGCATCATTAAATTATCATTACCTGAAAGTTTGCTTGCAGAAAAAAATAATGATGTGCACACTTTATCTTTATGTAGAGAACTAGCCTGATTGATCACACTTATTGCTTCATGTAATATCAACAGATTACCCAGAAGTTACATTATCAGACAATAACATCAAAAATGTATTGGCATTTAATGTCTGGAAGGGAGAAACAGCAGCACATCCTTTAGAGCATCTGTCATACTCCATGGACAAGAAATCTCTCCCTATTGAAATCTCGAACTATTTGCTTCAGTTTGTATTAATTTCCATTCAGTAAACATGATTGTACTTTTCCAAGCAAGGTTGACTTCCTTTATGTAAGCTGGCCCACTGACATGAACAGCACTTGACACTTTAAGGAAGAGATACATCACCAAACCTTCCACTTGCAGCACATTATAAAAATAGAAATTGCCATTAAATAAAAGTGAATTTTAAAAAGGATAAAAAAAAAGGTGGGATAAAATTACCTATTTAAAAAGTCACACTTACAGGAGTGCAGTCATACTTTAATGTTGTGACCGCCAATTAAAATGGCCATGGGAACCAACAATTAGGAGTTGGGGGGCGGGGGGGCCTTCTAAAAACTGATCTGCTAAAACAGCAGCTTTCACTTAAAGAAATCCTGCTAATACCAAATTCAAAACTGCTAATAGTTACTAAATGCCAATTCCTTATGTGATTATCCAAAAGTGTCATGATCTTAGTGTTGCAGACCAAGAGCTTGATTAGAGTTAATAATTAAATTATAAAACAAGATCTGTCTCACATATGACATTCTTTGGTTAGTTATTCTTAATTTGTAATTGTTCATTAATTTTACTAAGTAACAGTAGGAAGGTCAAAACAGACAGTGCATTAGCAAATAACATGCATATATTGTACTCAGAGATTCCCATACACGTTTGTTTAACATTAGTTTCCTAAATTAGTTTTTAGGCACATAAGCAAGTGGTTTGGTTCTCTAATGTGCCATGTACCCACAAAATCTGAATGATTATTATATACACGCCGGCACACAGATGCACAAAACATGTTTGTGCATATTGATAAACACATACACATACCAGGAACCTGCTTCCGCATTGCGTTAAATCCTGACTTACACTGAGAGGTGAATAGATTCGTGCTCTGTAATTATAGGAGAGGTTGATAGCCTAGCATAGTCAGGTTACCTGGTTCAGCCCATTTGAAGAACCTATTTTCAATTGCTTATTAACAGAAGTAAAATGGTTTCACTCTTATCAACCTGAGATTTTGTGAAACTGCAAAGATATCAGTGAAATTTTTCTGAAACAACTCGAGCAGAATCTTGACCTGTACTTCATTCCAAATGTTTTAACCAGACTCCAGCGTTTCGGTTCGACTTCCCTTCCTCTCCATCTCATATTGCCCGGTGTTTTTTGTAATTGGCTGAAAGCATTTGTTTGTTCAGTTCAGTTTAGCTACTTGTTTTTCCTCATGACTGACAGCTAGCCTGTGTTTGCTCTGTGCAGGACCCCAAAGCACAGCTGCTGCTCCTTCCATTAGCAGCATTTGGAGAGAGCTGTTCTACTGTAAAAGATAACTGCCCTTGACTCCCTCCCCACCATCTTGAGCCCCATACCTCTGATGTTTCTACTGTTGCATCAGGCAATGATTAATTCACTTATCCCACCTTCCCCGCCCCAGACAACTGCCACTTATGCATCCCTATTTTGCATGTTCACAAAAAAGGACTGTAAGGACTGTTTCTCAGTCCCCAAAGAAAAAAGCAAAAACAAAATTCTGCCAGCGCTGCCAGCAGCTATGTTATCTCATTGTTCCTAAAGCCGCTATGTTTCATAGATTTCATAGACAGCAGGGCTGAAAGGGACCTCACGAAATCACCGGGTCCAGCCCCCTGCCCAAAGGACAGGAAGCCATCCAGGGTCAGATGACCCTAGCAAGATAAGCATCCAGGTGCAACTTGAATGTGTTCAGAGTAGGTGCTTGCACCACTTCTAGGGGGAGTCCGTTTCAGACTCTGAAGACTCGGACAGTAAAGAAGTTTTTCCTTATGTCCGGTCTAAAATGGTCTTCCAGCAGTTTGAAACCATTGGACATCGTCTTCCCTAGGGCAGTCCTGGTGAACAACCGTTCTCCCAGATCCTGCTGTACACCTGTAACAGGGGGCCTTCTCGGGGCCAGTTAGATGTTAGCCCACCCACCTGTTTCTGGGCTAACCACCCACCTCTCTCACCTGCCACACATTGATTAAAAAATGATTCAGATGTTACTAAGGCGACAGGCTGCCCATTTAAGACCCCGATGATGTGGATTATGGCAGGGCTGGAGGTTATCACGCACCCCTTGCCCACCTTTCATCAGGGAGGTTCGCAGTCCTGGCATTTCCCGGGGCTGCTGGGCCACCACCAGTCCCACCAGGGGACTCCCTACTCTGGCAGGGTGAAGTTTTAGGTCATGCCCAGGACCTGGGCCTCCTCCATCCGCACCGACCCATCTCATATATATCCAAGTTGTTCCTGGCCCAAGGAGCTCAGCAGGGAGATATTCTTTCCCTGCTGGCCGGTCTCAAACTGCTCCCCCTTAGCACAAAGAGCTGGGCATTAAATGGCCACCATCATCAGGCACCTGCCATCTCCCTGGCCTAGCCCCTCAAGTAGCAGGCACCAACAGTGCCTTGAACATGGATGAAGGGATACTCATATATTAGGACAAAGGAAAACAAATAGTGATATGGTACATAAAGAAACATGTCTTTGCCCCTGCTGATTTAACTCTATGTTTATTATAAACACTAAAATATTTCCTGTCACATTTGGTTTACTCATCTTGTGTTGCTGATATATTTAATTTGCTGGTTTGGGGAGGATTTTTGTAACTTGAATGTCTTCACAAATACTACGAAATACTTCTCCAAAACACTGTGAAAACAGACACAGGTTTTGCATCATATTTGTTTTTTGTTGTTCATGTTTCATCTTCCCAGAACAGTTCCATACGTAGAGTTTTCACAACCACTTTCTTATTGGATCAGTGTCTGGTTTCAATGCAGAAACCTTGCAATGGGGATTAGACTGCAGGCATAAGGTGTTTTCATGTACCCTAAGTGAGAATACTTAGATTTGGGATCACCTGTCCTATAACTATAAGCATCTCAATCCAGAGTAGAATGAATGCTGTGTGCAGGATGGCTATTTTATTGTTTCAGGTTTTCCACGAGGACAGTCTATTGGCATATCGCTCCACTCCTGTCCTATAGAGCAAGCAGGCTTCTTTTCACTTGGTCCCTACACTTTGGCCTGTCCAACCTAAGTGAGCCTACAAAGAGTAGCAATTTCTACCAGCAACATTTGCAGTCACCAGAGCATCCACACATCCCTGCCCTCCTCAGGGAAGGAGTAAACAGCACAAAGGAAAAAAGGGTTTCTATCTTTTTTCCTTGGCAAGCTTTCGGGTTTAAAAAACCCTCCATGAGGCTGAGAAAGCATCTGCAGTTGTTGAGTTGCTCTTCCTGGATGGAATGAATAGTAAAGAAGCCAGAGGCTTGTATTATACAGGCAAGAAAGCCTTTCAGTGAAAATGTAAATTGAGGCATCAGGGGCTGACAGTTTCTCCTGCAGCATCTTGCACCCCTTAATGTTCTGGTAGAAGTAGTCCACCACCTTCCTACATTTCACAATGAGCTGGCTAGTCATGGCAGTGATGGCGTCATCACAGGGAGCCCTGTCCCCCTCCAAGGCATCCCTGAATATGAGGTGGAACTTGTGTGCCACACAGTGGATGCTAACAAAGTTGGTATTGTGGATCACCTTGACCATATTGGCCCCATTGTTGGTAACCATGAACCCACATACGAGCTCACCCAGCTCAACAAGCCACCCCAGCACCATGCAGTTCATGGCCATAATGATCCTCTTTGCTGTGTAGGACTCATCCGTCACCTCCACTTGAACGAGAGTCCACTGACTGACTTGCACTAGTGCCCTGTGAGGAAGAGGTAGGCATGATCTCCACCCTGGCTGCTCCAGATGTTTGATGTGAAGTGTAAAGCTACCTGTGGCCCTGCCTTCCGCAGGTCCTCCCTCAAGTACTCCCTCATATTGGAAGAGAATCACTGTCCTGCTAAAGGTGGTGAGTGCAGGCATTTGGTAGGATGGGGCCACAAATGCCATGAACCGCTGAACCCTGGACACTAAACTAAGAAGGGCTGGCCATCCAGAGCAAGCATCTCCCCAGTGCTCTGGGTGATCTTGCTCACCCCTGCAATGTACCCTGCTTTGTCTGCTGCTTTTTCCCACCGTTCCAGAGCGGCCTGCTTCTGCTTCATGGGGATGGGGACTTTGCAGCAAGAAGGGCACTTCTATTTGGGCATGCTTCCACTGGTACCAGGCTTAGGAGGAGCAAGGGCAAGGGGGTGCTGCCTCCCAAAATGCAGCAGCATCTCCATGATGGTGAAGTGTTTCACCTTCTTGCCCCAGCTGATCTGCCTTAAGCAGTGCTGGCAGGTAGCATACCTGGGATCATGTGTCACCTAAAAATGAACCTACACTAAAGTACTTGCCCACTTCTGGCTTGAAGGTGGGGATCATGCCTTATCCCCCTCCTCCTCAGCAACAACAAGGGAAGCTGAGCCACCTGCCCCTACAAACTCCTTCAAGGTGCCTTCCAGAGAAGATCACCTGCCTCTAGGGGAACTTTGATGGGTGTGAAGCACAAACTCAGATTCCCCCTCCTTCCCCAGAATTTCCCTGGCTAAGGCACTGAGCTCCCCTGCTTCCAGATCCAGCTCCTTCTCTAGCACCGGAAGGCTCATGCTGGGAGCTGATATTGGGGTGGAGGAGACTGTCATGCTGGTGCTGGTGACTGTTTCTGATGTTAGTGGAGGTGGTGCAGGTGCAGAGACCAGTACTGCTCTCACTGGCAGCAGAAGACTCATTGCTGCCAGGAAAGAGGGAGCATCTATTTTTTTTTGTGGGGGGGAGAATAAATTTAAAGGCATGGATTGAATAGGGATAAGTAGAGGGACTCTAGGCAAGGGTAATTAGTAAGGTGTATCCAATGCTTTCCAAGAAGAGAGACAGCAAGAGACTGACTAGGAAGCCAGTCACTGCAGCCAGTACTTTTGACAGCTCACAAAAGGCAGAGAAAGGCTTCACACAGAGCCTTACGTGCTGTTTCTGCGTCCCAGAGCACTGTGATTGGAAGGGAACTTAGGAAAAGATCACAGTCACTGGCCAGCTACAGGTATCAATGTCAGGGAAGTCTTCCCCCCTTCCCCATCTCCTTCTTCTTAGTTTCTATTTCCCCCCAAGACCACCTTCCTAACAGCCGAATTGCCAAATCTTTTCTGAATTGATTCAGATGCTTTGAATCAGGGTTAACCTCAGGTAGCGGAGAGGAGATGGCCGAGTGGGGCCAAGGAGGGTCTCACCCCGCCCTGGCTCCTACATCTCTCAGCCCCCCGGGGAGCCACGTGACCACAGCCTCACGACCAGGCCATGCAAACAGGCACACTTGCCTGCCCGGTGCGTGAGTTAGCACGGAGTTTGAGCAGGAGAGTGAGTGGGAGGGCCCAAAGCCCTGCCTGTGTGCCCTAGGGAAGGTAGTCTCAGCAGCAGCCAGCCTCCCAGCGGCATCATGTGTATGGGCACACTCTGCAACCCGAGCGTTCCCCAGGGGTCTGTGGCCCTCCACAGCTGGCACCTCAGAGGCCTCCACCCAGACGGAGCCCATGGTTACAGACTCCACGCAGATGGAGCCCCTGGCTCTCGGCTGCAGGGGCTGCCGGTCACTTTTTCAGGCTCTGGGAGCATAGCCACCTCCTCTTGTGAGGTCTGCTCCCTTTTGGGGTCTCTGGTGCACCAGCTGGAGCAGCTCCAGTCCAGAGACTGTGTGCCATCAGGGAAGGTGAGCAGGAGATAGACTCCTACTGCCAGGCCCTTCTGCCCCTGGAGGCGAAGGGTAGACCAAGGTCTCCTTCCAGGACAAGGGAGGACTCCCATTCTGTCCTACCAAGGGGATGGACCAAGGTGGTCAAGGGCCCCAAGGCACACCGCACCAAGGTCCCTGCCCCACAGGAACTTCACAACAGGTATGAGCCTCTCGCAGCCCTAGCAGAGCCTGCCAAGCTGCCTGATCCCATACACAACACAGGCTCAACAGTAGCTACCACCCCCGCTCTCCCTAGGACAAAGCACAAAGTGTTTGTCATGGGAGACTCCATCCTGATGGGGACTGAGGGGGACAATCTGCCACCCTGACCCCTTAGCCCAGGAAGTCTGCTGCTTCCCAGGAGCCCAGATCCAAGACATGGTGGAGAGGATCCCCGAGCTCCACTGGCCCACTGACCACTACCCTATGTGCTCCTTATCCATATGGGCACAAATGACACAGCTCAGAGCACTCTCAGCTGGCTCATGAAGTGCTACAGGGATTTGGGAACAGGGCTTAAGGGGTTGGAGATACAGGTGGAGTTTTCCTCCATCCTTCCAGTTTTGGGCTATGGGCTGAGGAGGGAGAGAAGGATCGAGGTAGTGAACCAAAGACTGGCACAGGTGTCATCGGGAAGGCTTCGGCTTCCATGACCACAGTCTGCTTTTTGGTGAGAGAGCCAGTGAGCTGCTGGGAAGGGATGGCCTCCACCCCTCTCCACTGGGAAGAAGGCTCTTCTTAGCCAGACTGGCTGACCTGCTCCACTGTGCTTTAAACTAAGCCCACTGGGGGACAGGGGGACTACTGCCATTACTGGCCCACTGAGCAACCCTTGCAAAGCCAGCAGACCAAGACACTTAAGGGAGCCCACCCCTGCCCCAGCCCTGGAACAATCTGTAGGCAAGGCAAGGGCCCCCAAGGGGACACTTACATGCCTGTACACATATGCCAGGAGCTTGGGAAAAAAACAGGAGGAAATTGTCCTCCTGCTTAACACAAATAATTACAATGTCATAGGTATAACAGAGACCTGGTGGGACTCCAGCCATGACTGGGCCACAGGTATAGATGGCTATACCCTGTGCAGGACAGATCAAGTGGACAAAAGGGGTGGGGGTGTAGCTTTCTACGTCCAGGAAAGTTACACGTCCCTGCAAGCTGACATTGGCACCCAGGGTGCACGACTGGAACCCCTCTGGGTTAAAATCCGTAGGGAACATGGCACGGGGGACACAATCATGGGAGTGGTGGGACTACAAACCTCCCACCTAGAATCAAGAGCTTGACCAGGAGTTTGCTAGAGAATTGGCAGAGGCTGCATGCTCCCAGTGCATGGTTGTCATGGGAGACTTCAACTACCCAGACATCTCATGGGAAGAGTGCTTGGACAAATCCAAATGGTCGCAAAGCTTCCTCATGTGCATGGATGAGCTCTGTCTGATGCAAGAAGTCTACAGGACAACGAGAGGTAAAGCACTGCTCAACCTGGTACTGGCAACCGGGAACCTAATCAGCAACCTAACGATTGAAGGGAAGCTGGGCGACAGTGACCACAAGCTGATCACCTTCACCAGCCACCTTAAAGCTGGCAAGTCAGTCAGCAATACAGAAGTCCTTGACTTCAGAAAGCTGACTTTGACAAGCTCAGGAAGCTCGTCGGTGAGGCTGTAAGGGACCATGACCCAAAGGTAAGGGGAGTTCAGGAAGAGTGGTTGCTTCTCAAGGGAGCCATCCTGGATGCACAAACTAAGTCTATTCTTGGCTCAGCAGGGAACTAGCAAACCTCCTGCATCTAAAAAGAAAGACCTACAAAGGATGGGAGGTGGACCCCCTACAAAGGGGTCCACCTCCAAGGAGGAATATTCTGCACTGGTCTGGACCTGCAGGGAGTGAACCAGGAAAGACAAGGCTGCAGCAGAACTCCAACTGGCTACAAGTAACAAGAACAATAAAAAGTACTTGTTTAAACATGTGGGGAGCCAGAGGAAAAGCCAGGGCAACACTGGACCCCTGCTAAACCTGAAGAGACAAGGAAGAACTTGCTTACTGTCCGAGCCCCCAAGGTCTGGACTAGCCTGCCATCGGAGCACCTACTTCAAACTCCTTCAAGAGAAATTTGGATGTTTATCTTGCTGGGATCCTATGACCCCTGCTGACTTCCTGCCCCTGGGGCTGGGCTCAATGATCTTTCAAGGTCCCTTCCAGCCCTAATGTCTATGAAATCTTTGAAACATTTGTCAAGCATTTAGCTACTCTCACAACAAGTACAACCCTTAGATGAGACAAGCCACTGAATCACTTTGTATTCAGAGAAGGGTTGGAATAGAGCAAGTAAGGTACTGGATCACACGCAACAGTGAGGGTTACACAAAATGTTGATTTGCTGTGTTTATGAAATGAGTACCTTCTATCCTAGGCACTGAATGAGGCAAGGTTCCCTGGAAAATGAGTGCACGATCGTGTAATTAAAGACTACCTCATAATGAACGAGCACTGTGAGACTGAGCAATGGTGATATAGCCTGCTGTCTAGGCATACATAGATATAGATATCACTCATTCACAAACTTCTACATCTTTAGAGATCACAAATGACTCGAATTTGTAAAGAAAATGTCCTTTCCTTAGTGTGCTTTAGCTGGAAGCTACAGAAATGTGCTCTTATTCTTAACTCTTTGTTTAACTAAGCTTCTCTTTGGGAATATATGTAGGTCAATACATCTCTTATACACTCCTGTGTATACTCACTTCCTGCATTATATTTGTCAAATACGTAAATATTTTCATTCTTAAAAAGTCAGTAAATTAAATGTTATATCCCTGGATGTTATTGGCATGTTTTATGAAGCCCAACTTAAATACATTACACATAATAAAGACTGGAATCCTCCAGCATTGTAATTCTGTTTTACTCAGTCAGAATATTCACAAGATCATGATATTTATTGCTGTATTCTACCTCTAAGAAGTTTGCACATATGGATGTTTATTGGCAAGAAAGAAATTAAAATATTCCTAATCAAACTTTTGTTTTTAATAGTGAAGTTTAAACAGCTTTTTCATTCCAAATCTACTATCACAAATGAATTAATTATTTGGTAGTTTATTCTGTTCACTTGCTGATAGTGTTTATGTATCAATTTACTATGTGTCCAGCACTTGAAAAACTGGTGTAGGTGTTTTGACTATGAGAAGTCTGTCCAGATGGCCTCAGAATGAAGGATGATATTCAAATATTCCCAGGGGACTGGCCAGCTGCATCTAACATCATTAAAAAAAATGCACAGAACCATTTTCATAAAGTATAATTGAGAATACTGGGGAGAGTGCTTAAATGTAATCCATTTATAATTGACTGACTTGGCAGGAGTCAACTGAAATTAGATTTTAGCAGCCACAAGTGTTAAGGTATGCATCTCATGTAAACCACATCAGAACAAAGTCTGTGGCTTTGTGGAATCCTCTTTCAGTCCAATCTTCGTTTAATATTATTTTGCCATTATTCAGACATTTACCAGATACAATAAAAGATTCTCTGAAGAAGTCTAATAATTAATCATGCTATTGAGCAACATTCAGAGGTACTTCAAATCTATATCAACATAAATAAATATATTCAAGGCTTCACACTTTAATGCCTCACTTCCCCAATCTGAGCAGGAAACTGCAACCTAGAGGTCTAACCTGGACACATTTTGTTTGATAAACAGTGCACAACAGTCTTATTTAAATACTAAAGAAAAGCCTCCACAGAAATGAGCCAAATCTAATACAGTGAGACAACCTGTATGGTGCTTCATATACCAATAACATTTTGGGTATCACATTTTCATCTTCTGGAGCTGACCTACGACCCTAATAATAGAGGTCTATGCCTTCTTGTGAAAGACCTGTTTTCACTCCAAAACCATAATGTTTCATTCCCGCCAGGTGCTGAATGTGTGCAGAGGGGGGAAACTATTCCATGAAGTGACTGCCACACAAAACCTATAGCCACGGAGAAGGGGTATGTTTAGCTGGCTCCAGGAGATCGCTCATTAAATCCTAATCGTATATCCAGGACTTCAACAGAAAATTCTCAGCAAGAGAATATATCTATAATATTTTTGGCTAGCATAAAACAATGTGCCTCTTACTAGGGGCTTTTAAGATTATGACCTGTCTGATTTTAGTGTGCTAAAATAATGCTCCAGGAAAATGTTAGAAAATTGTGTGTCATCAAAATTTATGGTTTTTAAGTGGAAGGAAACCAATGACATAACAGATTATTTGGCTGGGTTTCTGACACAAATTTCAGGCATATTTATTTCTTCCAATTAGCTCTCCATTAGATCAGTTCAGGTGCAAGTTACTTTAACATATTTATTTGATGTGATTTATAGAAAGACTTTCTGAGTGACTCATGAACAACATGTGAATAGAAAAATATGCATACCATTTTATATAACCAAAAAAAAGACCTCCTTCCCCCAAAATAACATTGTAAATGTACAGTTACAACTGTATTTATATTCCCAGACACAGGCCAAGACAAATCTTGCAATTGGATCATAGACAGATGCAAGAGGGACACCAGCCCACCAACTGTTAGCGCAAACTTAGTGAAGGGGCACTTGGAGGGCTGGATGTATTCAAATGAGCAAGCCCAGATGAACTTCATCCAAGGGTGCTGAAAGAATTGGCCAGTGTCATAGCGCAGCCACTGGCATGGTTGTTTGAGCACTCATGGTGCTCTGGTCAGGTCCCAGAGGAATGGAAAAGGGCCAATGTGGTCCCTATTTTCAAGAAGGGAGAGGGAGGAAGTCAGGCCAGTTAGTCTCACCTCTATCCTTGGGAAAACTCTGGAAAAAAATCATTAAAGAGCATATTTGTGGGAGCCCAGCAGGGGAAATAAGGCCGAAAGGAAATCAGCACAGGTTCATTGCAGGTAGATCCTATCTGACTAACTTTGTTTCTTTTTATGACCACAAAATGCTTAGACACAGGAGTCAAAGTAGACATATCTACCTAGACTTTAAGAAGGCCTTCAATATGGTATCACATTCTGTTATTGTAAATAAACTGACAGGCTGTGATGTAGATGATTGGCTTAGGGGTTGCACCCACAGAGTTGTGGTGGATAGGGTCAATATAGACATGAAAAGATGTGAGCAGTAGAGTCCTGCAAGGCTCAGTTCTTGGACTGGTGCTATTCAATGGCTTCATCAGCGACTTGGACGAGGGCATAGAGAGCACCCTGTCCAGGGTTACAGATGATACCAAATTATAGAGCAAAATTAACACACCAGAGGGTAGGGAATGGATCCAGGCAGATCTGGACAGATTGGAAAAACGGGCAGAATGAAATAGGATTCAGTTCAATGAAGACAAGTGCAAATTGCTGCACTTGGGCAAAAAGAACCACCAACAAACTTACAAGCTGAGGGAGGACCTTCTCAGCAGCACAGCAGCAGGAAGAGGTCTTGGAGTCATAGTTGACTCCAAGATGAACATGAGTTGTTAGTGTAACGAAGTGATCAAAACAAGGTTAACCACACTTTATCCTGCATTAGCAGATGCATGACAAACAGGTCCAGGGAGGTGATGCTTCCCCCCTCTATGCAGCATTGGTCAGGCTGCAGTTGGAGGACTGTGTCCAGTTTTGGGTGCTGCACTTCAAGAGGGAGGCGGAGAATCTTGAGAAGGTTCAAAGGAGGGCTACTCGTATGGTCAGAGACCTGCAGACAATGGCCTACAAGGAGAGACTGATCTCTTGATCCCTTCAGCATTCACAAGAGAAGGCTAAGAGGTGATCTTGTGGCTGCCTCAATTCAACAGGGGAGCGCAGCATGGAATAGGAGATGATCTATTTTCTAGGGCACCCCCAGGAGTAACTAGGAATAATGGCCACAAATTGACAGAGAACAGATTTAGGTTGGCCATTAGAAAGAATTTTTTCACAGTAATTGTTGCCAGAATCTGGAATGGGCTTCCGAGGGAGGTGGTGCTCTCCCCTACCTTGGGGGTCTTCAAGAGGAGACTAGACAAGCACGTAGTTGGGTCATTTGACCCCAGCGCTCTTTCCTGCCCAGGGCAGGGGGTCAGACTCGATGACCTACTGAAGTCCCTTCTGACCCTAACATCTATGAATCTATGAATTACTAGGATTCGTATGAAGTTCCCTTTAACGCAATGTCTGCTTAAAAATCAATTGCAAATAAAATATATGTGTACCATGTATACGTGCATACCAATCTACAACCGAGCAATACTCATGTTAACACTAACTCTAATGTATGTGCTTTACCACCCAAAATATACCACCACCCAATGGTATGGGATTCCTGTCACACCAGGAAGTTCCTGCATCCTGCCGCCTCACAGACTCTTTCCTGAAATGTCACATTCTCTGGACACTGTTTCCAAGAATACTTACTCTACGTCACAGTCAGTCATGACCCTAGAAAAAAATCTTTTTTTCCTAAATTCTGTCTTCCAAAATCAAAGATGCATGTTTTATCTGGGGGATGTTTATATGTGAGAAAATATGGTAGTCTCAAATTTACAACCTTTATTGCAACCTTTTAAAGACAGTAATAATTAGGAATGTGTGACGCTTTGGTCCCTGATTCAGCTCAGTGGAGATTTGGCCTGATTCGGTGGCCAAATCTCTGAATTGAATTGGGAAACCCTTTAACCTCTCTGAATTGAATTTGAACCTTCTAAATCAATTCGGAGAGATTCAGAAAGATTTAGTGATTTGGACATAGACACAGCTTTAAATGTTTTTTCTACATACCTCAACGTAGCAGGCAGCTCGTGAATACTGAGATGGTGGGCTGCATGGAGTGTTCCACACGAGCTCAGGGGGCTCCCCAGCATGCTCGGCAGCAGACCCAGAAGTGGACCAGAAGTACTTCTGGTCCACTTCCAGATCCAGCAGAGAACGCTTGGCGACTGGTACCTCCTGAGTCTGGGGGGGCACCCACGGTCCCCCCGTAGCTACCAGCTGAGTCAGAGGGGCATGGTGGGGGGGGGAGGGGCAAGTGCACTCCCCAGCAGACCCAGAAGTGGACCGGAAGTAGTTCTGGTCCACTTCTGAGTTTGCCACTGAGCACATGGGTGTCCTCCCTGCACTCCATCCACCTCAGAATCATAGCATTCACAAGCCACACTTGAAACCTCAAGGTATGTAGAAAAAATATTTAAAGTTGTGTTTATAGCCGAATCGTTAATTCTCCAAATCAGCATTGAATTTTCAGATTCAGATTTGGCCAAATTGAATCAGAGACCGTGATCCAAATCAACTAATTGAATCACTGTCCCTGATTTGGGCCAAATAAGAATGCAAATCAAATAGGGCCCATTTTGCACACCCCTAGTAATAACAGCTTACTGAAGTGGAAGCATTCTATATCACTACCTTGTCTTAAGGTCATTGAGATCAAAGTTAAGGTTGGCCCTTCAAGTTGGAATAGATTTTGGTGTAGATGTGAACAAGTCTCAAAACTGGATTTGGGCTTTGCAGCAGGGAATTGGGAGTTGGTGTTATCTTAACTGGGGACTGCTTTGTCTCTTTTGAAAGAAAATTCAACTTCATTGGAACTTAATGTTCAGGGGGTTCAAGGGGAGTCAGCACAGATTGGTAAATGGGATAGCATGGACAACTGTTAAGGACATTGGACTGAGAAGCAGAGACATTTGATAGATGAGTGGTTAGGGTGCTGGGAGAATACAAGGTGCTAAATAGGTTGGGAGGAAACCTGGACTGTATGACTACAGAAGTTCTAAGATTTCAATGAGGCAAAGTGGGATATCAAATTTTTAAGTCTGAAAGGGAGTCTGGGGAAGGAAGCCTAGAAGAGGAACAAGTAATGACTGAACTATAAAAAAAAGATGCAGAGAATTTTCAGGTGAGGAAAGTATGGAAGTCTCTGGGGGATATCAAGGAATGTGTGATATATATGGGCCTGCCGACCATGTTGGGCAGAGCCAGGAAAAAGCCAGGTAACAATCATTCAAAGCTGAATCATGTCATTGTCTTCTGTTTTCCAAATATATATGTTTATATCAACAGTCCTTTAGAGGGTAACTGTGCTAAATATGGACTAAATTCAATCATACAGAAAGAGAGAAGAACTTTTTACTAGCACGCCTTAGGAGGTTTGTCAGTGTCCTAGTAGTGACCCTGATCAAGTCTGTGACACTTTGGGACTTACAAGGGATATTGGGCTGAAATAAAGGGTCAGGAGCTGATGGGATCTGTGTGTCTGGTGTGAAGCTGGGAAGCCAGAGAAGCAGGGCAGGGAGGAAGCAGCAGTAAATTGAAATTCATGGTGGATATGGCAATGCCCTTTGGCTTTCCTAAGGATAGATCAAAACTGTTCAGATGAAGAAGGGGAATAACTTTTATTACATTTAAAATTACTTTTAAAATAACCTCTACCCACAATAATATTTTAATACATGCTTTTGTGTGCAGTAACTATGACAGACTCTGCTTCAGGCACATAATTTTGAGAACTGGATTATTTTAATTAATTCCTCTAGTAAAGTTGGTGACTATATACTCTGAAAAATGGGTTAGAAAACTCAATAGGTTTCTGAACAATAAGTGTGGTAAATTTGAAGACTAAATTTAATCAATGAACTGTGATCCAAAGGGATTTAATCCTGTTTTAAATAAAAGTCTTAATGTAGTTTTAACTATGGACTCACTACCATCACTTCAGTAATATTGATAACCAGTACATACCTCATGAGATCCCAGAGGAATGCTATTTAACATTCATTTATTTAAATAACCCTCATGGCAAATATAAGGAACACAAACCTGCTGCTAATGTGGAATGTTCTTAGCACACAAATGTTATTTTTCCAATTAAAAAATTTAATTTGGGAAGAATAATGACAATGCATCTAGGCTGTCAATCACTCGTTTATCTGTGACTATCTATTGTAATCCAGCTTTGAAGACATTTGAAAGAGGAGTTTGTGCAGCCCTCATTTCAGATCTGTTGATCTGCATGTGTACTGATATCATTAGAGTTGGCACTTCCAACATGTCATGTAGCTTACCACCCCCTGCACTCTTTTCCTTACCTCTAAAATCACCTGATAGATGGCATCTACTAGCTATCTAAATACAGCCTATGCATCTCTAGTGAAGGCATAATCAACCGGGCAATATCGGCCTTTTTCATTAATATAATAAACATGGTATTATATGTTTATGGTGGCTTACCTGCCAAGGTATAGATCAAATAAGCAAATGACACCCCAAATAAAAATCCTTGACAAAACAATGGGGAAGTTGTGTATTGAACAATACCCCTACCTAGCTGCAGCCAACCTAAAGACAACTGATGCATCCAAGAGCTGAGCCCAGGATCAGGGAAAAGATTTTCATCCTTAGAGGATCCAGCACTTAAAAAAGAGTCATTGTTCAATGAGAAGTCAGAGTGTATAGAGTGAGCTGAGGAAAGCTAACAGGTTGGTAACAGAGGAAAAAGTGAGGCAAAACTGCAGAAAGGACAGTCATCTCCTCATAGCCCTGCCCCAGAAGTAATGGGCTGCCAAAGGTAATTAAAGTATATATGGAAAAGCTTAGGCTTAGAGAAAAAGAAAATTGAATATGAGCCTTTACTGTATTTACTCTTGATTTTGCATGCTGGATACAGACTCTAAGCCACCTCACTGATCGCCAACACCTGGTATGAAAAGATTTTTAGGTGCTGAGTCACATTTACCAAAGTCCATTACATTCATCCAGAAACGTGAGTGAATAGATGGTGATTTGCAGCTTGGACAGCTTGCTCATACGCATTCAAAATATTTATATATGCTCCTATGCCTGTTCAAAATATTTCTATTCCTAGTGGCAGGCTTCAGTTGGTACAAAGTAGCATAGCTTCACTGAGTACAAAAGGGGTGAAACTACCTGAGGATCTGGCCCTGAAGCTTATTCTAACATTTAATGTTAATATTCCAGGCTGAAGTTTACCCTGACGATATAATGTTCTATTTGCTTGATGTTATTTTTCGTGTGTCTTCTTTATAATCTCCCTATTGCCCTAGATCATGGTTGAGGGTAAATCAGAACCAAGAATGTAGTTACCAAAGCAACTGTGGTAAATTCAAGGGAGCTCCTCCCTTCCCCCCCAGCCTTTCTTTGAGGAACAGGCTACCACCTGCTTACTGCATGGCAAAAGGATGCACACAGAGCACTTACTGCAGTGTAACCTGGGTGTTCTGCAAATTTGGACCCTACTTTGCCTTTCAGAAACACACTTGTGCAGCTATCCCCTGAGCATATTTAGTATAGAAAAAGGTAAAATAGAAGCATCATTATTTATAAATATGGCTCAATTCTGAGGGATGTGAACACCAGCAAATACCGCTGAAAATAGCAGAAGAAAGCATTAGGACAGATGGGTGGCTAACATGTTAGCATTATGTTACCTGCTTCCTTTGGCGAGAGAAAATACATGCAATGAACAGAAAGTTATTTGCAAATATTGCAAGATTCAAATTATGCACAGCCCACAGTTCTAGCTTAACGAAAGAGGGGCTTGATTTTTTGTACAGACTTTCTGAACAGAATTATGCTCAAGAGTGACCAGTTACAAGGCCATACATTAAATTTTTTTGCCAAGATATCCTTATTTATTTTAAGATGTCCTAGCTGAAGGAAAGAAAAAAAGTGCTCTGTCCTTAATGGTATTTACACTGACATCATTAAAACACCTAAGAAAGCTCCCTGGTGAAATTTAGTTGCAGAAGGTTGCCAAGAGATGGTACCTGTTTTTAATGTGTTGGGGAGAACCAAGACACTGGAAACTGCCATCAACCATAATAGCAAGTCGCGTGCAGAGTGCTTCACACTCCTCCATGCTAAAAAAGAGATACAAGAACAACAGTTACGACACAGTAGCCATAGATTTGTAGCTACCTTTAGTTAAAATCAAGATAAAGCCAAATGATGGAGGAAACAGTACACAGACCCCTTCACACCTGCCTCACCAATACGAATACAACTCTAGTCAGTAGAGAATAAAGTGACAGCTGCCTGAATCTTATAACATTAGAAAAGCACTACTACTTGCTGGAGACAGAAATCACACATAAAACAGTATAAGTGATTGGAAACCGTTCTAAACTGGTAACAGAACAGAAGTTCAAAGTGGCCGAACCCAGTTTAAGACAGACTTAGAAGGATGTAGTATCAGATTTAATCAGTTTAGGTTAGACTGGTCTAACAAATTTCTGTCCCAAAGATCAATAGGCAGCAGAAGGCTGAGCTAAGCCCAGCCCCCCCAGATATGGGGCAGTGGTGGCAGTGCAGGGGGCCACAGGGCAGCCCAGGCACAGGCTCCAGTGGCTGCCCTGGCCTGCCCTGCCCCAGGCTCCCCTTGAGCTGGGGTCTGCCTGGCTGTGTTTTCCCCACCCCAGCCTGGCTGCACAGCCCTAGACCCCTCCCGTCACTGCCTTTGACCTGTAGGAGGACTGGCAAAGGAGTCCCTGTCTTGATGCCAAGGTGGGGTTTCCCCACTCCAGCCTGGGGTCCACCCAGCAGCAGAGAGCACCACACCAGGGCTGATTCCCCCTTGTACTGCCAGGCCAACTACTCAGTCCTTCCCCCTGCCAGTCTCTGACCCACAGGGGGGAGGGGAGGGGAAGAAGCCCCAATCCCAGTGCCAAGCAGGGATATGCCTTCCTCCACTCCCTTCGCTGGCCTGGATCAAGCCCACTGCCCCCTGTCCCATCTCCCCAGAACACCTGCTCACCTTCCCCTGCCCTCTGATTACCAGCGGCTACCCAGGAAGCAGGCAGGGAAGGGTTAAACTGCCCGGGTCTGCTCTGCACAGCAGGGCAGACAGTTTAACCCTTTTCTGCCTTTTCCCTGGGAGACCATGGGTAATTGGGGGCAGGGAGAAAATAAGTGGGGATCTTAGGCCCAGGGGAGATTAAGAGGGACAGTAGGCGCCATCCAGACCAGAGAGGAAGGAGGCAGCCCAAGCTCAACACAAGGATGGGCAAACCTTCCCCCAACTTGTGGGGGTCCAGCAGGGAGCTGGGTACATGCCAGGCAGCCAATGAGGAATGCCCCCCACTATGCTAGGCCTCGCTGGGCAATGGTTGTCAGGCTGGGAGGCATGCTCCAGAGCACCTCTCCACCCCAGCCCTGCCTTCTGGCCCGGGCCAGTGCAGGCTTCTGCCAGCCTTGGCCAACCAAAGACTGAACATGAGTTAAATTTGTTATCAGTCCAATTTACACACTAGAGAAACCTGTGAAAACTGGATTGATTTCACCTCAAGCTTTTTGAATGTCTGTACTTAGCCTCAGGGTTAGATATTTAACTTATCTGCAGCCACAGAAGAAACGCTGAGGCCTCTCAACATGGTGCTTTCTTCCATGCATTGTGAGTGGTCACTCCAGATGCAGGCTGGGGCAGTACTGAAATTTGTACAGCTGTGTCTTAGATTTGTAAGCATGCTTAAAGAGGAAAGCAGGATTACATGGGACCAAACAATGCCCTAAAATTAACTCAAACATGAATTTAGGATGGAGCAACTACATTTCAAAGAGATGCATCCTGAAATTTGAATATTTGTTACTTGGGGAAGCACTGGAGCTGTATGTCAGGTATTCCCTGGAGTGGTAACTCATTCATGCTCGGGCAGGAATTAGCTAGACCGCTAATCAGCTTTGATCTGCAGGGGGACTGGCAAAGGAGTCCCTGTCCTGATGCCAAGGTGGGGTGCCCCTCTAATATGCAAGTGTGTTACAACTTTTAAAGAGGGGTCACAGACACATCCTTCTCCTGGTAAAAGAGGAAAGCTAGCACCACGAGGTACCCTCTTTGCAGGGACAATGACTGTCAGCAGCTACTTGTAGGAGGATGCCACTAGGTTTTTGGTAAAATACTACAGTCCAGCAATTGACACAACCTAAAAAACTGAAGCTCCATCTAAAAATCAGGATATTTGACTTCAAAGATAAGGCCCAGATCCCATTCCATGACCAGGCCAGCTAAGTAGCATTTAGAGGTTTAGGTGCCAATGTCACTAAATGAAATCCTAAATTTCACCCTCCATCCACAGTATCTACAACCTGCTAAGATTCCCGTATTCTCTCTCTCTCTCTCTCTCCTGTTTAACCTGGAAAGACCCATGGGTGACTAAACTTGGCCTACTGTGCATGCTCAGAAATGATCCAGACAGTCACCTTCATGTCTTCCTTCAGCCAGGTTCAGTTGTGAGCCAATACCATCTGGGAAGCTGATAAAACTTGCATACATTTCTGCTTCTTGAGGCAGAGGAAAACCTTGAGGAGTGACTGCTTGATACTGAGATCACTGGAGGAGGTGCCCCCACCCTGTATCTTCAGCCTCCATTCTCAATGTAATTTATACAGTTTGTATTACATTGTCAATGGATAAAATGTGAACAAAAGCCTGAAAATAGGGCCAGGACCAAGGGCTCTCTCTTTAACTTGTGCTCACTGTACTTCTGGCCCTGTGACTCCTCCGTTCCTTGATGCCCAGTGGCCCAACTTCAACAGGTGAGATGAAGGATGCCCTCAGCCCTGCCTAATTCATAAAATGGTGGTGAGAATACTTTCGTGAGAAGTGAGACATGAGCTTAAGTATCCTCTATGAAAGAAAGGACAAGAGTCTCCCTCTGTTAGGGTACTGGACGAAATGCTGGGGGATGCCTCCTCTTCCTTGCCCCTTCCCTTCACTTTACACTTAAGTCAATTCAGCTACCAGTTAGATGCACTGGTTTGGGAAGACATCTCCCCTTTGAGTGAGTTGCAGTCTACCTGGCACAAGCACATAAGGCTGCCCACTGGGAGCGTGGAAAAGCAATCCAGTCCCATGGGCAGAGTACAGCAGTGCCTTAATAGTCAAACATACTTTCTGGGGCTAGCAATAGCCAATGTAGGCAACTCAGAAGTGGAAAAGCCCTAAGCTTAAATTGTCAGACTATCACTTAACAATGATTCCTCGTTTCTGTTCGCTTGTGATGCACAAGAAACTCAATTTCTAAAAAAAAATATTATTTATTATTTAAAAGTTTCAATGAAAATCTGGCCTCCAAACTTAAATCTTTCCTTTCTACAATTTGTAACAACAAAGTGTTATTAATTAGAATGGAAATCTGTGTAGACAACTGTTGCTAAATATTAGTCCCCTAGTTCAGAGTCATTCACTTGTAAAGTTATTTCCTGCAAGTAATTTGAAGAATTTCCCTATCCTGATTACAACAGAACACAATTACCTTTGGTTTATTTGCTGAATATGAAAATTATGCCTTTTTTGTTTTACACTGTGAAGTGAACCCTATCTGTATCGTTTATGGACTGGTTTCTTAAGCCATATGGTATCAAGCATAAACACTCATACCTAACTATTCTATTTCAATGATCACTTAAAAATGGCTCCAAAATGCATTTTTTGAGACCATTTTTCTGGTAAATCTAAAACCTTTAAACAGCCCTATATAAGAAACATATCTAGAACACATATAAAGCAAATTAATTTAAAAATATCTAACAAATCTTTATGGAATATTTTGTTGCATTATTTTATCAATTAATTTACGACTTCAAAACTTGATTTGGCCAAAATATTAATTCAGTGCTTCTATTAATTAATATGGCGCCTTATGGGCATACTTTTCTAATTACAGAGCTAAACATTTCCATCCACAAATCAGACTGCTCCCTTATTGTAAGCTATTTTATATAAAAATATGCCCATTATACTGAATGCCCTGCAGGGGATATGCAGTTGATTCAAGTTAGCATAGGTGCTACAAAAGAGTTTCAGTGCTTCTGCCATTAAAGTGAAGAAATTGTGATCATAAAAAGGAGTCTTGGCAAGATCCTCAATTCTGTATAGGGACCAGGTGTGGCACACAGACGGTATATACCACATCCACAAGGGAGCAGCAGGCTCTGACATGCTGATGCCAATCCAGAATTCTTAGTCAGTTCAGCAGAGGGGATTCCCAATTCTCCTCCATCTCTCACCATACCCATGAATAGTCTAATCCTTAATACTTTCACCAAGAGAACATGGAGGTGATTTCATATTTCACCAACGAGAAGGAATTGCTAATCATAGCAAGAGACCCTAGCACTTTATTCTACACTTGGGTACCAGTTTTTCCCCCTCAGAAGTGTGTTCATTGGCACTTAACCAAAGGAAATATTTAGAATAACAGAAAACATTTCCTGCTGGGACAGTATCTCACCTGTGTG
The DNA here is from genome assembly GCA_030014935.1 of Caiman crocodilus. NCBI lineage: Eukaryota > Metazoa > Chordata > Crocodylia > Alligatoridae > Caiman > Caiman crocodilus. The sequence goes on along the minus strand of JAGPOW010000261.1, from coordinate 145,753,796 downwards.
ATGTCAGCACAACTGCACAACCGTCCTGAACTTCCTGCATGATTGTTTTCCAGAGGTACCGCTTAGAGCATGGATCCATTCCAGAACTGGGCTCATCCTGCAGGCACAAATGCATCCATTCACCACATTACTCTTCATTCCATCCAGGAAGAGCGCACACCAATTGCTGAAACTTCCTCAGCCTGACAAAGGGTTTTTGAACTCAGAAGCTTGCTTAATAACTATTCTCCAACCATTTGGGTTGGTCTAATAAAAGATATCAGATTCACCCAAGGAACCTTGTCTGACTATGTGCTTAGACCAACACGGCTACAACCTACACCCCTCCATTCATCACAGGAATGTAGCAGAGGCGATGAGACTCCTGGAAAACGTCAGGCAGCACCAGATGCTCCTGGCACAATCCATTTATAAGTGGGGACAAGGGAGTTCTGTGAACCTGGACTCTCACAAGTCTTCTGGTTTAATGTAGGGGTGAGAAGGCTTGGTGGGCTATGTTTGCTGCCCTGTCCATCTAGAACTTGTGGGTCTGCCTGCAGAGGGCATGGACTATCGAATTGGAGGTCCTGCATCTCCATGTTGCCCTTCCTGCATGTGTCATATCTGTGCACAACTGGATCACAGCTTAACTCCCCTAGACTCCCCTAATCAGCAAGGACTTCCCTCTAAAGCAAAAAGTCCAGTCCATATTGCAGGAAACAGTGGTCTCAACAAAGATTGCCTTAATGCAAGACTTCCCCCAATGACCAACTGTCCTCCTAAATTGTCCAGTTCATTGTACTCTGCTTCCAAAACTGGGAGGCTTCTCTAGAAAATGAAATGCAGCTCTTGGAATGGCACCATCCTTCTGTGTCCAGTAAAATGGGCTTAGATGCCAGCTGAGATGACCTTGACTTTCAAATCCATTCTCTCTGGTTTCATAGGGCTAGACAAGACAGGGCTTTATGACATTGGCCTTCAGGACAGACAGCAAGGACCTTGTTGCTTATTTTGTAAAGAGAAATCTCAGCTGAAATGTGTAAGCAAAGATCTCAGCATTCCCAGTATGCTGCCTAAAACCTGACTGTCACTTACTTAACAAAGGCCACAAGCAGGAAGAGAATCCAGCTTAGTCCTTACAGTTGCCTTCTCAGCTCTCTATAGTTGACAGGTGTAAAAATCAAGGGCCAAATAAAATAAGCATGTTCCATTTATACCCCAGAGTAGGGTAAATTAGCACCATTTTCAAGTCACTTTAGTACAGAAAAGCCTTTGAAATTCTTCATAAATAAACCCTTTTAAAAATCCTTTATCCTTCCCAAAACCCTGGTATGTATGCATCGTTTTGAGCATTTGTTATTTGAGTGTGGATTTTCTTCTTGACGTTACGCATGTGATGGTGTATGCCTCACAGTAAGAGGCAAATTGAAATGGCTGCCTGCAGTGGCAGGCTGTCATAAAGAGATTAAATAACAGTGGGAGCATCTTCTGCGATCAGGAACGGCTTTGACTTAAGATACCTCGTCCTTTTGCCAATTCATCCAACCTAAGCTAAAAATAAGTAAAACTGTCCAACCTACAAGTGAGCCAGTGATATAAAACTAGAAGTAAAATATACCTGGTTCTAGGAATGCACACCAATTCAGACACATTGTAGGCATGCACAACTTTAGCTTAAACCCCCTCCGTTCATGTGTGTGACACATTAGGACTGCTCTTTTCTTCTCTGCTGCAGGGAGTATGTGGCCTCCCGGTGGCCTTTGCATATGGTTATGAGACACATTTGCTTATTTAGTTCTGCCTCGAGACAGAAAGGAAGATTGTAGGAAATGTCATTTCCTCTAGTTGAACCTGGTTATCATGGTGATAGGCATAATATGAGAAGAAATAAAAAAGGAAGTAGTTCCTTGTCCTTCTCTGGATACCACTAGACTAACCTTCCATGGCTTGTCATGAACTTTTGTCATTGGCTCATGAAGACTGTCAGAGAAGTTATAATTTTTGCCTGTGCAATTCTCTCAAGCGGTAGATCATCATTTAATCTAACAAAGATCTTCCCTTCCAACCATTACTCAATTTGAAGTTGCACTCAGCCAAATGAAACTGAGACAGTGCTCACTAATTCTCCATAGCTTTCCTCAAGCAGAATATCCTGGTTTAAACCTTGCATAACACACACTAGTGCCTCCTAAATCTGCAGCAGTTGCATGGAAATCCTACCTATAAAAAAAAATGTCCTTTGAAAATGAGAACTAGGACACACAGTTGAGAAGACAGGAGCATTTGGGGAACGGTGTGCAGGGATAAGTTGAATTGTTTCCTTCTTGTTTATTAGATGAAACCACATTTGCTTCTTCTGTTTTAAATCTAAAACCTGAAGAATAAAACTTGCTTGTGATTGTAGCATAGAACTCCAATCCCTCTTAGGCCAAGTTCTTCTCTTAGTTGCAACAGTGCTAGCTAGCACCTATATCAGTACATCTCCACAGGCCTTGGTACACGTGCAACAGCACAACTGGGATGAGAAGCAAACAGGTGACATTTTGCACATCACTTTACACTTAAGGTGTGATCAACCAGTTAATTATGCCTTCAATGACGACTCAGCCATATATTCAGTCAATCAATAGCATGATAAAAAGAGGACTAGACTATATGTAATAACTTTGTAGCTGCTTTCTATCACACCATTAATTGCATGTGTGGCCAGGAGGCCTCATGGTTGGAAGCCCTGCCAGCTTGTCAGAGCTCTTAGCTGGTTGGGGCACGTGCACCCCAAGCCTGGCAGCTCCCAATTGACAGGACTCCCAGCTGCAGGGGCCCCATACACCCCTGTAGCTGGGACACTACAACTGCTATGATATCTCAGCCACACGCGAGTCCCCCAAGGCTGAACGATCACAAGTTCTGTGCTCTCCCAGCTGCTATGACTTCCCAGCCATGGGAGGCATATAGCAGAGGACCCAAACCCAGTTATGGAGAAGAAAGGGCCAGGGAAGGAGAGTCAACAGGGCCCCTTTAATCCCTAAACCTTTGTAGCCTGCAGGGGGAAGGATTACCAGCTGCAAATCAAGACCCTGCCAGTGTGGCCAGAGTGGAGGAGATTTCGGCTACCAAGATAGACACGCAGCTAGACAGGAGGGGTCAAGAAGCCTGCCATAGGTAGGAGCAGGGACTTCCAGAGGGGAGATGCCAGGCTCTGGACTGTGGACTCACCCTTTCAAAGCCCAGCCTGCAGTCAGCTGATGGCTGATTGACTGAGCTATAAATTCTGCTTAGGACAGATGAGGGAGGCTGACCCCGATGTCGAAGGGAGATGGAGCTCTTCAGGGAGGCAAAAGGGAACTCACTTGTGGCCAGGATTGCTGCTGCCTGGGAGGAGGAACCTTTCTCAATGGAGAGTGAAGGAGCAAGCATAGAGGAAGTACTAAGGGCTCTTTTTTTTGGTGCTTTGGGAGGATCCTGGAGTGAGGGGTATACAGAGAGCTAAGGGCTGTTCTTGTTAACCCCAAACGAGCCCTGGGGCACTGACTGTATTGGCCCAGGAGGGGCCTGGGGGAGCCACAAGGACCAAGCAGAGGTAGTAGAATCTCCATCCTTGGAGGTTTTTAAGACCCAACTAGACAAAGCCTTAGCTGTGACGATGTAGTTGGGGATGGTCCTGCTTTGAGCAGGGAGTTTGACTAGATGACCTCCTGAGGTCCCTTCCAACCCTAATTTTCTATGATTCGATGACTGTTTATGAGAGACTGATACTGCTCTGCTTTTTGCTTCTTTTCTTTTCTTCTGTGATCATTTTCAAAACAACACCTGGTACACCAGAGCAGATGAGGGGAGGCACAGAGGCCACAAAGCAGAGTATCCATCACCCTGCCATTTTCCCCCTCTGTTTTTTTGTTTCCTTTTTTCATGTTGCTTTTGTTGGATTCAGAGCAGGAGGCCTAGGAAAGGGTCAGGCCCTGACTAAATTAAGATGGGCTGGAGCCCAACAGGGGCTGAACCCCCACCTACAGACAGAGAGAAGGGAAGATCCCCGCAATACCTGGTCAGACCTGCGACTGGAGGAATTACTGGGAGAAGCAAAACACTCCTGCCAAGGTTTCCAGTACCTAAAAGCAACCTCCTGAAATAGTATCTCAATTATAACACCAAGATATCACAGGAGGGAGAGAAAGAAGCCAAATTAGGGAGCTGGAGTGGGCAGGCAGGTGCAGCCCAGTCACCTAGAGATGCACCCTATTACAGAGCAGTTTGGGGGATCGTAGCAGCTAGTCTCCCAGCCACGGGGGTTCATAGGGCACCCCTGTGGCTGGGAGCCCCTTCAGTTGTGGGGGCTTCCAGCTGCAGGAGCTTGCTTCTTACCAGTGCAGAGGGGTCCAATCCTGACTCCCCCTGCATCAGCAATAAGATGTGATGAGTTTTGATTAACAATCCCTCAATCATGCCTCCTGCTGTGCACATGTGGCATGGCAGCAGGCACAATTGGGTGCACATGCGTTAGACCCCATTATAGATTTTCCTGCACATGTGGAGGGCTCCAGGGAAAGAAACAGAAATTGGGCAGATCAACAATAAAAAACATCTAGCAAGCTTCTTCTATAGAGATGTTTGAGCATATTAAAAACAAATCTCAGTGTTAAACTGAGGAGATTTGTCTTGGATGATTATACAGTAGACTGGGTAGCAAACTGACTCAAGCGTCGCACTCAGAGAGTGGTGGTGGATAAGTCGGTTTCAGTCTGGAAAGATGTGGACAGTGGAGTCCCTCAGGGCTTAGTCCTGGGGCCAGTGCCGTTCAACATCTTCATCAGTTATCTGGATGAGGGGATGGAAAGCACCTTGTCTAAATTCCCGGATAACACAAAAATATGGGGTGAAGCCAACACCCTGAAGAGGAGGAACCAGATCCAGGCTGACCTAGACAGGTTGGGGAAGTGGGCAGAGAGCAACAGGATGCAATTCAATAAGAACAAGTGCAAGGTGCCACATTTGGGGAGAAAGAACTGCCATCATACCTATAGGTTGGGGGGCGACCTTCTGAGAACAACTGAGGCAGAAAGAGATCTTGGAGTCACTGTTGACTCCACGAAGAACATGAGTCACCAACATGATGAAATAGTCGGCAGAGTCAATTGCACCTTGTCGTGCATCCATAGGTGCTTCACAAACAGGTCCAGGGAGGTGATTCTCCCTCTCTATGCAGCACTGGTCAGGCTGCAGCTGGAGCACTGTGTCCAGTTCTGGATGCTGCAGTTCAAGCAGGGTGCAGGCAACCTGGAGAGGGTCCAAAGATGAGCCACTCATCTGATCAGAGGCCTGCAGGGAAAGCCCTATGAGGAAAAGCTAAGGGACCTTAACCTTTTCAACCTCTCCAAGAGAAGGCTGAGGGGGAACCTTGTGGCAGTGTACAAATTCATAAGGGGAGAGTAACATTAAGTAGGCAATGATCTGTTTACCCAGGCACCTCCTGGAACAAGGGACAATGGCCATAAACTACTGCAGAGAAGAAGGTTTAGACTGGACATTAGAAAAAAGTTCTTCAGTCAGGATTGCCAGGATCTGGAATGGACTTCCAAGGGCGGTGGGTGCTTGCCCCATCCTTGGGGTCTTCAAGAGGAGACTGGACAGGCACCTGGCTGGGTTCACATGACCCCAGGCTTGGTGACCCTTTCCTTGCCTGTCAGGGGTAGGGGGTCAGACTAGATGGCCCACTGAGGTCCCTTCTGACCCTATAATCTATGAATCTATGAACATAACCAGTACCGATATCTCTATGCAGATGGAGCCATACAGAATGATATTTTCAGGTTTGCTTGTCTGGTATGGAACACAAAAACAGGGAGAAAAATATATGACACATTCTAACACGTTGCATAATACATCCTAGTTCTCTCTTTTTGTGAAGAAATATACATTAAAAAATTACATGCTCAGAGTGACCTAGAAAGGTAACAATTGTATTATAGCCTATGTAGGAAACCATAAACCAAAAGCCAGCTTTGAATAAGTAAAGTAGCCTGAAAAACAATGAAAAAAGTCAACTGAATTTGCACGTGCTTCTGAAGCAATGAGGATGGTGACATGGCTCACCAGTAAAAGTATTTGTGGTTTGCCAACCAAAGCCAGAGCTGCAGATAGCTTCCTCCTTGTGCCACCACTGTATGTCCTCACAAGTTTGTCAACATGGGCGTCCAGATGTAATCGGCTAATAAGGTCCGCAGCTACCTGCAATCAAGAAATGGCAAAAATAGTAGGACTTGTACATTCAACTAGACAGTCTGAACTACCACAGATCTTTTTCCCCCCACTAAGCTTTAAAAATAAATATTTCCTCTTTTCTCATTTGAGGCATTGCATGATTATCAAATCATAGATTGAAGACTTGCTGGAATCTGTCAGGCAAACTGTTAAGAATCAAATGCTGTTAAGGGGACCGATGAAAAATAAGACAGTGTTCGGAACAGAAGATCTGGCTTTGTTAACTCTTGTAACAGTCATTCACCAAGCATTTTGGATCACTGAGCCATTAACTTAAAATGTTCCTTCTTCCAGCGTGCTTTTGCAGTATTGATTAGATCCCACACATTTTTCAAATGCTAGAGAATATGATGGAATGAAATAATAGGTCAAACATAGAAGTGGGAATTGGCAGAAGAGCAGTTACACAAGTAAGGGCTTTTGCCCTTCCTAAAAGATTGGATTAAACTAGATTTAGCTCTGACCAATCTCTTTACTTAGGGACTCTGGACTGATGAGAGGGCACAAAATTAGTCTTCACTCCCACTATTTTAGATCGTTTTTGGGACCAGACTGATCTGAACTTCCACAGACGCACAAGTGGATAGAAGTATCCAAGTAGCTCTCTCCAACTTCGCACTCACCAGCCCAGGGCCAGATACAGATCTTCTGTTCTTGCTCAGTAAGCAAAAGCTAAATGTGTGTGCACTAATACTAGTGCCAGCTTCCCTACATGGGAAAATCTAAAACGGCCCTCAGTCATCTACATTGGCCAAGGAACTGGACCTGTTCAAGGGCAAACCAGGGATGTAGTAGGGACTTCTAAGCCAAGGAGTCCTAGACACAATGGCCCTCAGAGCACCAGCTGGTAGAGGCACTGCAATAATCTGTGGGAAAGATGTGCCATTTGAACACAGTAAGATCCTTAATATACCTGTTTTGTTATTCATATACAATGAGCCTGGAGCGCCCACCCTTCAGTGGCTGTGGTAGAGGAAGTAGGGGGTGACATGAGTATTTGGCAAAGTCATTAGTTTGCTATATTTGAGATCCCCTGCCAGGGATTCCCCAGCGAGGGAGTCACCTACATTTACCTCCCTCCTGTCACCAGAAGAGGTCATGGAAAATTGCAAGATTAGGACTGGACCAAACAGACAGGACCCAGTTAGTTTGTAGAATTCAGTGAGCAGCATATTGACAGAGAAAAGTGAATATTTGTTCCCTATTTCAAATAAGCTCATATGTTTGTGCTCATGTCTTTGAGAATATGCCCTCAGGCATCTGGTGCGAGCGGTTCCAGGGGGCACCACAGCTGTGGAGGGAAGCACCAGGCCCCCGTACAGCTCAGGCAGGCAAGCAGGCTCCAGGGTGGGAAAAAAAAGACAAAAATAAGGCTCGCCACTTTTTTGGGGTGGAGCGGCTTTCCCAGGCTGCTGTTAGGCTTCCTGCAGAGCTATGGAGCCACACGGAGACCCGTGTTTTGCTCCATGGCTGTAGGGGCAGCAAACTAAAACTCCTCGAAGGAGGAGGAACAGAACTCCTTGAAGGAGTTTTAGTTTGCTGTGCCCCAATTCATTTAAGCTGCAGTACACCACCAAATTTCCAACAGCAACCAGAATTCATTTGCAGTACGGTACTGAGCTCTGCAAACACTGACACCATTAAAGAGGTGCAAGAGCGTTTAGCCCACTTTAAAGTGGTGTGCACACATGCTTCTCATTTTGTCTACACACAGTTGAAAACTCTAGTTATCCAGCCACAATCTCCGATTATACACAGCTCTGAACACCTTCACATTCCTTTGAGATAAAATGACACTAAGAAAAAAATAGTAATAAATAGTTTGTATCAAAAACAGAATGTCAACAGTATTTAAAGTCAGTATCTTTGATATATAAGCAGGTAGCTTATCTGCTAATCTGATCTTTGTTTATTACCATGGGAAATATGTACACACTACTGACTGTCAGGGTTTTTCTCTATAAATGCAACAAAAATGCACTGAGACTGGTATGGAACAGTTCATAAAATCTGAAAGAAAAGGACAGAGTTAAAATATGTGCTTTCCTGCTCAACTCCAAATCAATATGCCATAATATTTCAAGGACTCTCAAGTAATACTAAGATTTATTGTATTTTAACAAAAATATGAAGGAGAAGATTGCGGCGTTTCAGCTATATCAATGAGCATATTTGAACTATAATCAGAACTTTTTCTAACACAGCTTGAGTCGTTACTGTGACTCTCTTAATATAATCAGCAAAATGCTTTTTATTTTAAAAGAGGACAGTGAATAAGGCAGGGGAGGAAATTAGAGAATTGAGGAATACTGTCAAAGACGACACAAAAAGCAGTTAGAAGAAGCAAAGTCAGATTTTAAAGTTTACCACCCCCAACTATGCTGAGCCATGAATCACAAGCTCTTAACATGCTATCCCAGGAATAATATAGGAGAGAAACTTTGTCATTTTCCCCCTTTAAGAAGAAATACAAATACAATGTTCTTTCCAGGTTGTGAGGTAAATCTTGCCTTTGTTTAATTTACCTAAACCCACAATGCTACTCCATGCTTATTATTTGCTCGAGAGTATTCAGTGCATAGACACTCATGACTAAGTTATGACCTAGTTGGCACAGCAAGGGAAAGCAGAGGTTTGGGCTTGTAAGTTCTCTGTTGCAGACATTTTGCTGGCTCCAAATGATTTCTCAATGCAAGGGGAAGATTCATTTCAT
>JAGPOW010000261.1:145723424-145734758 GCA_030014935.1 Caiman crocodilus | reverse complement strand
GGGACATGCTTTGACTAGGGCTAGTTCCCCAGTTTGCTTTGGGGAGTAAAATCCCTTTAGCTTCCACTAGTGAAACCCCCAGCTCCAAGAATCAACTAAGATCATGTAACATACAGACGAAGAAATACAAGAGCCCGATCGATAGATGACTAACTTGTATGAAGGACAAACATATTGAAACGGAATAGTTAGACGCATTCTGTCATAGGATGCACAAGGAAGGGCTACTGGAGATCTGGAACCCATACGGAGTTTCAGTGGGTGCAGTCACTACGGACATAAATGGATGTGGCCCAGTGAAGTGGATCAGCTGTGCCAGTATGTGTCCCAGAACAGCCGATCCACTCCACTGGACAAAACAAGTCGCCTGTTGTCCTGCAGGACAACGGGCGATGCGTTCCCTACTTGCAGATACATGCCCTGGGAAATCTCCAGGGCACCTCTCAGTAAGCAGGACATGTTGGCTCTGGTGCCATCTCAGGGGTTAGACTGCCAAACAGCAGACTGATGGTCCCAGTCCTGGAACTGCACTGGGGTGTCAAACTCACTCCAGTGCAGCCCCAACCCTGGAACCACACTGGAGCATTGTGTGCCCAGGAAATCCCAAATGGGGAAATCCAGGCAAAGGCCTAATACTACATGCCTCTAGTGATGCTATTGACCTTTCTTATCCTGAGAGACAGAGATAGACAGAGGAAGAGAGAGAGAGGAGAGTTGTTTTGCTTAAAGCTCTAGCCTATTCTTTTGTTGCTTGCAGGACTTGGGGGAAGGGGGGAAATAGTTTCAAGCATTACTAACCTGAGGAGGAAACCACTCTCATCTTTGTAAAATCAACTAACTCATCAAGAAAACATATATTTCAAATTTGCTTCCTTATATTCCAGAGAAATTATGCCTTACAGTCATCCATGTCATTACTCTTAAAGGCTTGCTCACTATATGGTGCATTTTGAAAGGGTTAGAACTCATAATACTATTATCTTTATTTTTTATTCTCATGCTTTTTTGTCCTCTTGAACACACTTGCAGCATGCATTTTGTAAATCAGGCCATCAATATAAACGGGAGAAGAGCAGAGGAGAAAAAATGCAGCTGAAATGGCAGAGTCCAACCTCATTCAAAAGGTCCTGTGTTAGGCAGTTGGATCGTACTTCTCAGCATAGTAGTTGTCAATTAATTACCAAAAGGATATAGAGTGGGGAGGACGGACAACACAATTATATAGGCCCAGGAACACACAGAGACCTTGACAAGCTGTTGTGGGCCAGGTCAGCACCCTTTCTCCCCTCTACAACAGCTCACCAAATTCCCATGTGGGGTGGGCCACAGGCAGGCAGGTGGAGAGCACTGGTTTGGAGTGGGAAAGCCAAATGAGGTTGAAATCACAGGGCAGGGTTGAAGGGTGGTGACTGCATGGGGCCAGGACCCAGGACAGAGCTGTGATCCACTTCCTGCATACCTCTGTCCTGTGGGGGGAAGAGTAGAGGGTAGGGGGTCTCGCCCACATTGTGGGGGGAAGGCTGACTGGGTGCTAAATCCAGAGAGCTGGCCAGGGCTGAGCAGAAAGAGGGGCAGGGGCACACGCAGCAGAGCTCGCCTGGATGGTGCAGTCTGTGGCTGCCTCTGTGGTGCTCTACATGGGGCCGAGCCCCTCCCAGGGCAGCCTGCGCCGTGCTTCTGCCTGTCCCTGCTGGACTGGCCCCAGTCAGCATGCAAAGCTTACTGGCAGGGTGGTGCTGCAGCCACCCAGGTGGTGCTGCTCAGCTCTTCTCACCCCCCGTGGCAGCTCCTCCTCCTGCCCCACTGCACCACTCTGCGAGGGGTGGAAGGCTCAGCCAGGCAGCTCCTGCCCCAGCAGATGGGGCTCCAGCTTCCACCCACTCTGCCCGCCTAGCATGAGTGGCCGAGTGGATGGAAGGCAGCCAGGAGCTGGACCCACTGCCCCCCGTTCTGGGGCACAAGCCACCCTGCTGAAGCTTCTTCCCATCCACAGTAGTGCTGCAGGAGCAGGTATAGGAGGAGGAGCCACTGCTGGAGCCAAGGGATGCTGAGAAGCAGCCCTGCAAGCTGACCCGGACTGGGGCTGGCAGGTGTGGGCAGGATCGTGGTGTGGGATGCCCTGGGCGAGTTTCAACCCCATGTGGAACACCACAGGCCAGCTCCAAATATTTGCCCCCTCCAACCTCCCCGGGCCAGATCCAAGTGGTTGACAGGCTGCTTCCAGCCTGGAAGCCATATTTCGCCTCTCTCTTATATAGAGCCAGACATAGAGAAATCTACACTTTACATCCAGTTGCACTTAAGGATACCCAGACACTGAGATACAACAATTATCTATAAAACTTGCTAATAGGTTTAGCTAATATCTTAGAATACTGCAAATACTGGATCTAGGTATTCCCTATAGTAAAATGTGGGAAATACAGGTATATGCTACTTCACATAAAATAGACTTATCTAAGTGAAACTAGCAAAACCTAATGGAAACACTTAGTCACATAACAGTACTTCTTTCTTCTACAGTGCTTTTCATCTGCATCGCTCAAAGTGCTCTACAGAAGGAAAGTTCTCATTTTATAAACACTGAAACTGAGGCACGAAAGCTAGCTTTTATCCAACGTGGTAACCTATGCAGTGAAATAACAGCTGTATAAAGTACACGACTTCACTGTCTTATATGCACCCACCACTTGTTCCTCAGTATTTATGTTGGTACAAAGTACCAAGCTATCCATTTCCTTGGCCAGTAACTTTCACATATAGAGGGACTTTTCATTCTTTACCCATGTGCCCTGGTCTTTCAGACACAAAATAAGCAGAATCCTCACAGCAGGACAGAGCTCACCCATTCCTCTCTCAATGCATGCTTACTTAGGATCCAAGGTGTTGAGCCCTGGTGTCCAAAGTGAGCATGGCATGCTGAGGTATGGACGTGAAGGGTCTTGGACCCTGGCCTTAAGTTAGGTGGCTTCCTATCAAATGTCCAGTGAGAACCAGGTGCCAGCAGGCAGCATCTAAGTGGGGAATTTCCTGAACTAGCCACCGAGAGGTACAAAGGACTGAGATGTAGTTGAAGTCCCATCCCTCTGAGTAACATTGGGCACTCCTATAGCATGGCAACAGCATCATTTCTAGCCAAGGATGCTCCTAAGCCACGCACTCCCACTTACATGCTCCAAACCCAGAGCAGAATTTTTTCCCATGGAGAAATGTTGCAGCAATAGGCAAAAGAGTGTTACTCTTGCCTCTCTGGCATTCACGTGCTTTCTTCCATGCAACCCCTCAATTTGGAAATCCCTCTTTCAGTGAGGCTACCATGCCACTACCTTTTCCTTACATTTCTCCTTAAGTTTCTCTTCACTTGTTGCAAGAAGTCTATGCATTACAGAGAAAATAAAGATGTCAATTAAACAAGAATCATAGGTGCATGATCCATACTAAACAGCACAGCCCTTTGCACTACTTTCCCTTGTATCCCATTTTTCCCCATATTCCCATTGCAGATTTCAGGATCTGCAGGTTGCGTGATAAGAGCCACACTGCATTCTACTCCAATGTGACTGTATGGTAAAGGAAGCCACATTATAATACAGAAAACTAATTCCAGAGAGAGAGAGAGAGAGAGAGAGAGAGAGATTTTCCATATCTCTAGTCTCCTAATCTGCAATATTCGGGATAATGTTACTTTACACTCTGAAGTGCTTTGAGAAAGTTCAGGGCATGGGGAAAAGTTTTCCTATACATGCTGAGTGGTCATGTTATTTGCATGACTTCCAAAGTGCTGTATTTTTTTTTTTATTAAAGACAACTAACAGGCATGTGGTCAAGACAGCCTCACTGGATAACATTTTTGGCTCACAGTTTTCTCTCTAATCTCTTTTTGGTATTTAATTTCCCTAGTGTGTTTCAGTAAACCCTCATACTTCAGGCTGTACAGAAAAATATGCTAGGTTAATCTGGGGCCCTGAATTGGAAGACAATACAGGGAATGATAGAAAATAACAGTGGGCTGATCCTTGTTCATCTTTCTTACATGAGAAAACCTGCCTACTTCAGGGAGGCTCTGCTGGTGAACAAAGCAAGCAGGATTTGGCCTTTATTTGTTATGTGATTAGAAATTTTACACATAAGGATCAATATTCAGGCATGCTAAACATCAGGGGTGACATGCTGAATCTGGGGGGGCACAATTTGTGGGCTGGTCCAGGGGCGGTGCAAAAGCTCCATATCCACACCTATACTTGTGCTGTGGCTTAGTACCCTTCCCGCCCCTCTCCCCTATACTGCCAGCCCATGCAGCAAAAAAACTGTCCCTTTCTGAGCAATGCTAAGTCAGGGGCCAATCGTGCAGGGCATGTGCTCCCCTCACCAGTCAGCCCTAAGCACTAGGGCTGTGTGAAACAGCACCATTTAGTTTCAACTTCAGTTTCACCATTTCAAAGGGACAGTGTTTCATTTTGTCTTTTCATTTTGGTTTGTTTCAAAGCACCATTTCATTTCTTAAAAACTGTTTCACTGTTTCGACACCTTTCAGCATTTCACCCATAGGCTAGAAAGGGGGATCATTACAACGCATATAGCTTTGTTATTTCTTGCCTGATTCAGATGACAATTGCAGAAACGGTATACCCTTCTAAAGGCATAATGCCTGCCAAGTTTCAAGGAGATAGGTGAAGGGGTTCCTGAGCTACTGCACCTCAAACTACTAAAGGCAAAACTCGTGTCCCTTGCCAGCAGTGGCAGCCTCCTGTCATCCTGCGTGCAGCTCTGGGGGCCCACACGCCCAGCTGTGAGGCTGTGCCAGCCTCCTCTCAGGGGCTCAGGCCCCTGGATCTGTGCTCAGGATGACAGAAGACTGATGCTGTTGCCTGGGACCGGCGCAGGCCGCACCCAGCACCAGGAAGACTGGTGCTACTGCTGGCCCAGGCAGCAACAGCAGCTTGCTGTCATCCCACGTGCAGATCTGGGGACCCATGGTCCGAGGAGGAGTTCAGTCATGCTGGAAAGGCGGGTTGAGCTCCATGGGCTGGCAGAGCTCCCCACCTCCTGCTGCTAGGCTGCACTATGAGCTGCTCCACGAGCCCCGTGGAGCTCAGCCCAGTGGCTGGAGGAGGTGGGAAGGCCAGTGGCAGAGCCACTCAGAGCACAGCCCTGATGAGCACAGCCCAGCAGCAGGAGGCTCCACGGTCCCATGGAGCTGAGTCTGGCAGCAGGAGGTAGGGGAGAGCCACTGGCCATGGCTGCACTCAGAGCCAGGGCTGTGCTCCAAGCAGCTCTGTCACTGGCTCTCCCTCTGCCTCCCGCCACCGGGCTGAGCGCTACAAGGTTGGCAGAGCCATTTGGAGTGCAGCCGTGGCAATCACAGCCTGGTGGCCAGAGGCTCCGCAGCCCCACGCAGCTGAGCCTGGTCACGGGAGGCGGCCGGAGAGCCAGCAGCAGAGCCGCTGGGAGTGCAGCCCTGGCTCCGAGCTCAGTGCTGGCCAGTGGCTCTCCCTCGCTTCCCACCACCCGGCTCAGCTTGTGGAGCTGTGGATTCTCCAGTCTCTGGGCTCTGCTCACCAGGGCTCGTGCTCTGCGCGGCTCCACCAGCCCCATGGAGCTCAGCGAGGCAGCAGGAGGGCCAGTGGTGGAGCTGCTCTGAGCACAGCCCAGGTTCGAGTGCAGCCCTGGCCACTGCCTCTCCCTCACCTCCTGCCATCAAGCTCATCTCCGTGGGTCTGTGGAGCCTCTAGCCACTGGACTGTGCTCAGAGCCAGAGCTGCACTCCAAGTGGCTCCACCAGCCCCATTGAGCTCAGCCTGGCAGGGGGAGGCAGTGGGTGAGCCAGTGACTCAAAACGCATCAAAACAGCTTTGAAACAAAACACTCATGGACATTTTGCACAGCCCTACTAAGCACTCGTATCTCCCAATACCATGAAGGCTCAGCATCTCTAAAAAATAGCTTTTTGCAGTTCTTTATCTTTTAATTAATTGTTGACTCTCATTTGCAAGAGGCTTCATTTTTGTAACATTTTTCCAAGCAGTACACAAAGAAAGTAAAGGTAGTGATATACATGATACTTATAATGGCTTCAATGGAGATATAAATTCGATTAATTAGTCAAAATGAAATATAAATTTACAAATGGCCAGAGTAGTTAGATATTCCATTGTGCTCTTAACTGCACATTTGAGTCAGTGCCTACTAATGCTTAATTAACATTATAAAAAAAAAATCAAGGTTAAAAATACAATTAATGAAACTATGCTAAGTTATAATTAAACCAATTATCCTGATATATAGTATAACAACTACCATCTCAAATATTATATTGATGCAAATTTATTCTGCCTTTCAAGTAAAGATATTTGAATTGCACTTTTAATTATATATTGAATTGAATTTGAGTTCTTTTCAGGGTTATCATATTTTGGTTGAAAAGAACTCTGGTACTTTTCACTCATTGGAGATGTATTCACTGGCCTTGTGACCTTTTATAAGATAACAAAGAATGTGAGTTACTGCATTAAAAAATCTCTCTGCACATAGTAGAGGTTTAAATTTATGGGAGAGGAAACTAAATTGGTCACAATAGAAAAAGTGTCAGATACTGACTACTTTATCTACTGGCTTCAGTGGGACAACTTGTGAGGAGAACATCCCTCTCCATCTAAATCCTCGTTACAAGGGCTCCAATTCAATAACCTGCATAAACCCAGGACTACCCTGAGCACGGTTAAGTCCATTTCTATTCAGTATGTGCTTATGTTGCAATGACCTACAAGCCAATGACATTTTCATATCTTTTTACACTGATCGCTCACTTGTTTTCTTAGACAAGCTTTGCTATCTATACAGAGACTAGTGCCTAGCCCTCCTCAGTAGAAAGAGACGGTATGTGTTAGAGGACAGTGGTGAGGGCAAAAGAAAGGCATGTAACTGAAGTTGTGCAGAATCTGATGCACGCTCAACAAAAGTAAAGAGTACTTCTGTATCATGTCTTTTTGCATGGCAAGGCAGTCCTTAAGGGTGGGGCCTGATATATGCGTGGCCATTTCCTTCCTTTTCTGGCTAGGCAAGTCTCTGTTTTTATGAGTATGTGTTACAAAAGGTCATATTGGTTATTGCTCCTGGTTCACACTAGTTGATAGTTTATACTGTCAGAAGCAACTATAGTATATTCAAACACAATAGCTTGGGTATCAGCAGCAGTCTAGTTGCGACACCAAGGAGTCTGGCACAGACTAATCTGAACCTGACACTCAGCTATAGTGGAAAGAATTAAAACATATTCTAACAATGTCAAGCACACATTTACAGGGCAATCCAATATGATGTTGCTGAAACGTGAAAACTTCTGCGTACAAATGGTATCCAAAGAATGGATACATACCATTCCTTATAACATAGGACCTTTGGATATTTTAACTCTATTTATGCTAAGTATTACCCTTAATGTGGCTAGCACTTCTGACTATCAGTGGGCTTGTCAATAATTCATTATCACAGTGCCTCATTTCCCCATATTTCAAAGTAATGGCTCGCAGTGTTGCTCCTTGGCTTTGCTTAGCATGAGGTTGTAGCAAATCCAAAGAGCAAGGCACTGTATATAAAATAATTACTGTGTGCAGAAATTATACATAATATCATTTGGACAGATGCATCGCTGAACTATGCCAATGCTAATGAGATGCATATGACAAAAAGACAAAACCATTTCCAAGTACGACATTGTTATTACTGTGGCAAATTTGATTGTGATTAGTGCTAAATTTGTATTGTTTCTCTTAGTGGAGCATTTTTATTACATCTCAGTTACAAGTAGAATATGGTTGGAAATGTTATAATTCATCTACAGCTTCTTCATCAGAGGCGGCATAATGAAATAATAATAATAAAGAAAGTAATCCTTCGGTGTATTCATTGTTTAACTTGTTATTAGGATTCCCACCCATCAGAGAAAAGGCACGTAAACTTCTTGAAAAAGGTATTTACGTCAGGATGCAGAAAAGAAAAAACGAATATAATGCCACTGAAGACAATGGGATTATAGGTGGGATTAATTTGTATTTATGTTAAATAACAACAACAAAATGTTGTTCTGTTACTTGTGAGGAGGAATTGAGAGGAGGCTTAACCTCCAACCGGACAGGCCGGGGATGAAAGGGTTCAGGAACGTGGTCCCGTTTCTTATTCTTTTAACGTCCCACGCGAGACCTCGGAGCCGATATAGAAAAGAAATCCTTTACTTACAAATTAAATAGACTGTAGACAAGCTGTGTGAAACCACACCACGAGACACTTGACTGCCTCGCTCTGCGTGAGGTACTTCAGCGCTGCGTACCTCACTCCGTGCCGGCAGTTCCCTTACACTTCGCAGCCAACGCCGCAACCAAAAAGACCGTGGGAACTCGAGAGCTCTTAAACCGTATCTGCTTGCAGACTGTCCGTAGGGAGCGCCCGGGGGGGAGAGGGAAACCGTGGGCGCAGGACGTCGGTGAGGGTGATCAGTCCTCCGGACGCTGTGTGTGGTCCCGCCTTTCCTTTCCCGGGCTTTGCCCTTTATACTGCCCCGACAGCCAATCAGATCACGTCTTCATCCACGCGCTTTCTGAGCAGCGTGAGCCAGGGATCTTGCAGCATGCACGCTTCGCACGGCTGATTCGGCTGCACTCGCTGCTTCCCCTTGCACTGAGCACAGTTCGCTGGTGCTTGGTCACTTTTATCACTACGTATTTACCACATGCCCCCTTGACCAAATGCCAGGATATGTCTGCAGGTTAAGAGCCTCCTTATTTAACTTTTAGGTTTCAATGTTAACTAAATATATCAAACACAACATTATTAACAATTTTAACAACGCCATAAAAGTCCCGTAAAAAGTCCAGCAATCTTGACAATATCAGGTCTGCTTGCTTCAGTCAAGGTCCGTTGCGGGGGAGTTTGCTCATGACGGCAGGTGTCGGTGTTCTGCACCACGTCAAGCGTCGGCAGCCTCGTACCATCTTGGGCTGGAAAACAAACTTAAGATTCATTAATAACTACGCTGCGTTGACTTAGCCAGTTCTGATGAGCTAAGATGGTGTGTGCAGGTGAGACTGCTTCAAGAGAGATTACATAGGTGTTAGGGTACTCGCCGGGCTCGAGTACGACACCAGGAACTGGATTCGGATGTTTGCTATTCGCTGTGGGAACGGCCAGCCACACTGCCTCTTGCACCAAGTAACACAGCTTCCAAGGTGGACGTGGTACTGGATTGCGTTTATCCCACAAGGTCTTGGTTGCGTTCATTGCAATTAGCACATCATTATTATGCTTGGCCCAGTTCTTGAATGATCCATTCTCTTTTAGTCTCAATTGTTCTTTGTATAACCCTATCTGTCGTATCCATTGAACTACAGATGATAGGGCAAGTGGTGATGCCATTGAATGTTGTATTCCATTGCGAATCACTCTAAGCCCTTAGAATTAAAGGGGGGTCCTCCATCAGAGTGTATGATGTGAGGGACTTGCCAGTGAGTGAAGGCAAGCCGTAGGCATCCCTGGATTGCAGAAGTGACAGTCTTCCTTGTTGGCAGAACGAGGATCTGTCGAGTCCCCAGATCTACGATTGCCAGTCCTTTATTCGGGGGTTTGGCTCCCAGAAGCGGTCCGAGCAGGTCTACTTGCTACACTTTTCCCGGGGCATAGTATATTGGGTTGTAAGTGTCCTTCTGATGTCTATGATGCGTCGACTTTTCTCGTGCACAGGCAGAGGAAGCCTGGATCACTTTTGTCCACTGTTCTACAATCGGGCCCTTTTCCCCTTGTTCTTTTCCACTGGGCCTGTGCTTTCTTTGCTACGGGATGTCCCCAGTGTTCATGAAGCCATATCAGGGACGGATTGGTATTGACAACATCCGCAACCTGTAGCTGAGGTATCACTTTTTGGATCCCAGGTTCGTGCTGGGCTAGCAATTGGTCTATTACAGTGTGTACTGGGTCTGTGTCGGTCCGATGGGATCGAGTGTGTTTGATCAGAAGACGGATGGAAAACTTCAGCAAAACTGTCTTAACCTCGTCCCAAAGTTCCGCATGTTCTCTCACTCGTGCTGTCCCAGTGACAATTCTGTATATGTACTCTGAATCTACAGCTGTAACGGGCACAGGAAGTGTCCCGTCGTTGAGCATGTTCAAGAGCTAACTGAAATCCTCTCAGTTCTGACACCTGGACCAATTCTTCCGGGCAAGCTGCTTGAAGCTTGTAATCATGACAAGGGTCACAGTAATATCCATAACCTCCATCACCACAGGATGTGCCATCTGAGGCTATCCATGCTGGAGATGAGGTTCCATATATTTGTGGCACAACAGAATCGTCCTCTTCAATGGTTGTAGCTATTTCTCCGTCTACAACTTGCCACGTTGACCAGTAATACTGATGACGGAGGAGTAAAATACTCCAGGTCTTTTGCATACCTTGATAGTCTGTGTGCACTCTACCAGGGTTAAGTAATTCCAGTATGGTTCCACCAGGAGCAACGAATACACCTGGATTCACCGTAAGATGCTCTCCCAGCTGAGCTGCAAGCATAATCTTTCCCAGACAGCCATAATGGTGTTGGTAATTCTGAAGTGTGCGGTGACCAGTATATGCAAGTTTTCCTGTTTCACTATCACTGGCTGTGAACCAAACATGTTCTGTAGTGTAACCTACATGAATTATCAAAGGGTTGCCAGCAGGAGGTGCGATTAAATGCATCTCTTTAACCTCCCTCATGACTCTTTCTAATGCGGTTTGATCACGCTCATCCCATGGGGCTCTACGGCGTGTCTTTTTATGAATTTGTTGTTGCAGTCTCTGAAGGACTTTTAAGTGCGGCGGCATCATGAAATGACGGAACCAATTCAATTGTCCCAGCAGGCCTTGAAAATCTGCTTTTGTAGTTGGCCAAGGTAGAGATAACTTGGGGGCAGCATTGTGTACTGTCCCCGATCACCAACGTCCCGTAAATCTTGTCCCCAGGAACTTTGTCTGAGGATGGTTCACTCATAGATTTAGTCAAGCTTACCCTCCATCCCTGGTCTCCCAGGTAGGCTTTCAGGTTTGTTGTGACAGTGTGGACCGCAGAGTCATCACGTCCCATAACAACGATGTCATCAACATCAGTCCAGATTCGAACATCTGCAGCTTCTGGGTGGAGGCGAATGAAGCTCTCAATTGCCTTGTTCATCACTGCAGTTGCCAATGCTGGCGCGTTGCGATAACCCTGCGGGCAAACTTTCCAAGAAAACATTTGTCCACCCACACACATATTGAGAATACCATGAGGATCATGTATAGGAATTGAATAAAACATGTCCTTTAAATCT
>JAGPOW010000261.1:145708838-145723324 GCA_030014935.1 Caiman crocodilus | reverse complement strand
CAAACTTTCCAAGAAAACATTTGTCCACCCACACACATATTGAGAATACCATGAGGATCATGTATAGGAATTGAATAAAACATGTCCTTTAAATCTAACATAGTGGCGAACCACTTCTCATGTCTCTGCACTTCAGTTATGCCATTAAGGATATCTGTAACAGTTTGTGCAGCGGGTAATTGGAGGGGTTTGCAGTGTTGATTTGCCTTTTGGTAGTCTACTACCAGACACGCCTCCATGGGCTTTCCCGGTTTTGGGATACCCCATCCAGCCGATAGATACGTAGAGGATTCCACAAGGCTGGATGCACTCCCGTTAGCATAAGTCAGCTAAAAGATCTTGGATTTGGGACTGTAAATCTGTACACGTTGGAATTGATTGGTATCGCCAGGGCTTGGGATTTGTTAACATTGGTTGATGCTTTACGCTTGGTGTAACAGTTAATGGAAGTGCTGAATATATGACATCTTTTAGGGCCAATGCTCTAATTGCAGGAATACCTAAAATGTCTATGCCCCCTAAGACTCGCTCCCGTGTCTAGTAAAAAGCGTGTAGGTGTAGGAGTGGAGTTTGCAGTGGCACTTAAATCATGGGTTCCGTATAGGCGCTTATCATCAATATGCTGGCCGCCGTCGCCCGCACCAACGGCTGCTACTCGTTTTTTTTGCTGTCAAGCTCTTGTTCAGGCTTGAAGCCTAAACTTCGCGCCAATCTCTTCCGCCCCTCAATTTCCAGCTTACAGAGTTGATTCCTCATCCAGGCCGCTTCTTCTCAATAGGAATGCAAATATGGCACGCTCCTCAACCGTGTGATCCAGTGGTCGTCCGCATAGCCAATAATCAGCTTGAGGTCTATCAGGCACAGCTCTCCACATTCCAACTGCTTATACTGCCACTGGTGGCGTAAGCATAGGCTCCATTCTTCGAGCTGTAGTAAATTTTCCCAAATTACTCAGGACATTTCCTATCGGTCTGTCTGTTAATGGATGTAACAATAAACGAAACATAGGTGTGTTAATACCTCCATAAACTTCTACGATTAGGTGGATCCGCATGCCAGGCATGGGCTCAGGTCAAAAGTGTTGGAACCACAGCAGCACACAGGGGAATTGGCCAGATTTTGTTGCGTGTAATCTGAGTCGTGTCGTTACATGCTCCTCCCGCCCATGCGGGTTGGCGCATCAGTGTGGTACACTCCTCGGAGTCCACTAACTCTGATCCATGGTCTAGTATTAATAGCCCTAGCCACATTACCGTTTCCCCTGGCACCAATTGGGTATCCTTTGCTAGCTCCTGTAATTCTCCCCTAGTACAAGTACGGAGAGTAGTAAGGGTGCGAGTTCCCGTGCTATCAGTGACTGTCTTTATTATAGCTACAGTGTTTGCTTGTAGGACGGGCGCATCCGCGTCAATGGATGAAACTGAATACGGCCCCGGTGGGGTACCGTATGGGGGTGGCTCCTCAAACGGAGCTAACGGGGCCTCGCTGAGATCACAGCTTCCTCCCCACGGCTTCTTGGCCACGCCCCTCTCCTCTTCCTCGGCGCCATCTTCGAGCGGCTGCTCGATCTGCAAAACACTCTGACACGCGGCTCCCCCAGTCAGCATATCTATTACACCGGCTTGGTTTGCTGTGTGCTGCAGTAGAGTAGTTACTGACCGGAATAAAGCATTAATCATTTTCCCTTTGTTCCATTTTTTCCCTGTCCACCCCAACGCGTCTCGTCCGTCAGCTTCGAGACTCTCAGAGGGATATCAAGATCTCGTTCTCTACACCTCCCGGTTTGAGATCAGGGCATCTAAACTTATCGGGGATTATCTCACACTTGGTCCCCTCCTTTAAGAATTGTAGGCACTTATCATACTCTTTTTCAGGTCATATTCACTTGTACCCATGGGCCTCATACGTCTGAGCGATGCTTCAGACCTCACTTCAGGCAGGTGGTAAAGACCCACGGGACTAGAGAGAATGCCTCCCAAAGCTGCAGGGGTGAGGTCGGATACGACCCACTCCTTTAGTGGCTCCTCACTGTCCTCAGTTGGGCAGATAGATACATAGCCCCTCATATTTCCGCCTCCCCCTCTCATGCACTTTCTGAGCAGCATGAGCCAGGTATTTTCCAGCATGCATGCTTCACGCGGCTGTTTGGGCTGCACTCGCTGCTTCCCCTTTCAGTGAGCACAGTTCGCTGGCATTTGGTCACTTTTATCACTACTTATTTACCACATTACTAACACCATTTTGTGCTATTAAAACAAGCAACATTGTAAAATATTATTTGCTTTCCACTTTTCTACACATTCCATTCACCTGGAATGATAAATCCAAAAAGACAATTTACTATTCGATTTCTTTGAGCTACCACAATGTTTTTAGCTGTCAAACACTTAAAATTTTTGCTTGCTCTTTTTAAAAAAATTGATAAAATATATTTGGATTTATATATTTTTTGTTTGGTTGGTTTTTCAAGTCTTCTATTCTGCCTTTCAGAAACCATACATTTTATAGACATTAGGGCTGGAAGGGACCTCGGAAGATCATCGATTCCAGTCCCCCACCCCAGGGGCAGGAAGTCAGCAGGAATCATAGGATCCCAGAAAGATAAACATCCAAATGTCTTCTGAGGGTGTTCAGAGTAAGTGTTTGAACCACTTCCAGCAGCAATGTATTCCAAACCTTGGGGGCTCGGACAGTAAAGAAGTTCTTCCTTCCCAGGTGTTTCCCAGTCTCTCCTGTTGGAACTGTCCAACTTCACACAAATTATTTATTGGAACAAAACCTTGAACCCAGTTGAGTCTCCTAACCAATTCCCATATCCCAGCTGAGTGTTCTAACTACCACGGTATACAGTCAAAATTAATCTGCCTTTCTCACTCTCTTGGGTTGGATTCACAAGTGTGAAGTGAAAGGTTCAGCTGTTTTTGCATGGTCTTGGAGTGAGGACTTTGGGTGTGTGCAGCAAAAGCAATAACTACTGCCCTCCATAAAGGTGCCACCAGCACCTTTTGACAGTGGTAAAAACAAAAAACTATATACATGCCACCCAACTCCACTCTGCAGAGTAGAAGTTCAGGCATTCACCTGGGGTAAACTGCAATATGTGCTCATACTATGGCAGAACTTGCTTTTGACTTGCTTTAACATACATGTTAATTGTTTTATTGAAATTAACAGCTATTTTCAATTTGTTTTATGTCCAGGCTAAAGCAGTCATGGAGGAGTTTGTGACCATTCAACCCTGTCATTCCTTGTGGCGCTCTGGTGAACAGACGCTCCCCCAGATCCTCATAAGTGCCCCTAATAATCTTATAAATGGCCATCAGATCACCTCTGAGGCTACGCTGTTCCAGGCTGAAGAGTCCCATAGCTCTCAGCCTGTCTTCATAAGGTCTGCTTTCCTGCCCTCTGACCAGGCACATGGCTCTCCTCTGCACCCTCTCAAGCTTTTCCATGTCCTTTTTGAATTGTGGAGCCCAAAACTGGATGCAGTACTCCAGCTGTGGCCTCACCAAGGCCACCTACAACAGAAAAATGACATCCTGGGATTTACTGCTCTCTGAAGGTCCAGACCAGTGCAGAGTATTCCTCCTTGGAGGTGGATCCAATCCTCCATCCTTTGTAGGTTCGTCTTTGTAGATTCCGGAGATCCACTAGTTCCCTAGTGAGCCAAAGGAGCTGCTGTGGCCTTTTGCTGCCTTTCCTCTGAAATGGGATAGACTTTGCTTGTGCATCCAGGATTGCTCCCTTGAGGACCAACCACTTGTCCTGAACTCCCCTCCGCTTTGGGTTGTGGCCCTTTAGAGCCTCTCTGACAAGCCTCCTGAGCTTGTCAAAGTCATCTTTCCTGAAGTCAAGAGCTTCTGTATTGCTGACTGACCTGGCAGCTTTACGGCAGATGGTGAAGGTGATCAGCTCATGATCACTGTCACCCAGCTTGCCTTCGATCATTAAGTCACTGATTAAGTCATCTTGTGTCAGATAGAGCTCATCCATGCATGAGAGCAAGTTTTGTGACCGCTCAGATTTGGCTGAGCGCTCTTCCCACAAGATGTCTGGGTATTTGAAGTCTCCCATGACAACCATGCACTGGGAGTGTGCAGCCTCAGCCAATTCCCTGGTGAACTCCTGGTCAAGCTCTTGATCCTGGGTCAGAGGTCTGTAGTAGACTCCCAACATTGTGTCTCCTGTGCCGTGTTCCCCGTGGATTTTAACCAAGAGGGTCTCTAGTCATCTACCCTGGGTGCCAATGTCAGCTTGCAGGGATGCATAGCTTTCCTTGACATAGAGAGCTACACCTTTGCCCCTTTTGTCCACTTGATCCCTCCTGTACAGGGTGTAGATATCTATATCTGTGGTCCAGTCATGGGTGGAGTCCCACCAGGTCTCCATTATCCCTACAACATCATAGTTATTTGTGTTAAGCAGGAGGACAAGTTCCTCCTCTTTAGTCCCCAAGCTTCTTGCATTTGTGTAGAGACAGGCAAGTGTCCCTTTGGCGGTCCTTGCCTTGCCTGCAACTTGCTCCAGGGCTGGGACAGGGGTGGGCTCCCTTAAGTGCCCAGGCCTACTGGCTTTGCAAGGGTTGCTCAGTGGGCCAGAAGTGGTGATAGTGCTCCCATTCCCCAGCAGGCTTAATTTATCCAAAAGGTAAGAAGTTTGAACCAAATCCAAAAGGTAGGAAGTTTCAAGTTTCCCTATTGTCTTTTGGTCCCTGAAAGGGACTTTATACTGAGAAAGTGAGTATAGAACACTTTCTGAAAACCAGGCTTCTTCAAGGTACAACAATTGGGAATCTTGAATTTAAGGCTCCCAAACTCATAGGTCATTTTTAATAGATTTTTATAGACTTTAGAGCTGGAAGGGACCTCGAAGATCATCAAGTTCAGCCCCCTGCCCCAAGGGCAGGACGTCAGCTAGGGTCAAAGGATCCCAGCAAGATAAGCATTCAAACGTTTCTTAAATGAGTCCAGAGTAGGTGCCTGCACCACATCAGAAGGGAGTCTATTCCAAGTCTTGGGGTATCGGACAGTAAAGACTTTTTTTCGTGTCCAAGCTAAAATGGTCTTGGAGGAGTTTATGACTGTTGAGCCTTGTTTTTCCTTAGGGCACTCTAGCAAACAGACATTCTCCCAGGTCCTTATTCACACCCTTTATGTACTTATAAGCAGTCACCAGGTCCCTGTGAGCCTGCAGTTTTCCAGGCTGAAGAGTCCTGTGGCTCTGAGTCTCTCTTCATAAGACCATAACTTCGGTTTTAATTGTATGACGGTATTGTAATACAACAGCACAAAGGAAAAATCCCCATCCTACACCATTGTCTTTCAAAATTCATTGCTCTCAGTTACTACTATTCCCACTACTAATGAATCAGGCCTTTAAGAAATTGCTAAATTTGTTCATCACTGCCTGCTCACAGCCAACTCCTACCACCACTGCTTCTGGCATGGGTTTCCCATATATAGGACCAGCTATCCTAGCCAGGAAAGTGGAGAGCAAAGCAAGGGTTCTCTCCTGCTCCCTTAGGGTATATTAGAGGTCTCCAGCTGATTCTCCTAGCTCCTGTGCACCAGAAATACCTGGGCTTTGGGCAGCCTCAGGTAGGCAAGGAAAAGGAAAGGGCTCCTTACAGCCACTTCCAGTTCATTTTTCCCTCCAATGCAGAGCTAGGTATAACATACATGCCTTGCACTAGCCCAGGATCTATACTCATAAATAAATAGTATTCAGACACCTTTCCTCATTTGTTTGCCTCAAATATTTATTCTTCATAAACAAAACTTTAAGCTCAGAGAAGAAAAGATTTCTGAAAGTTAATTTGACCTTCCTGGTGAAACACAAGATACTGAGTGCACAGAATCCTTAGAACAGCATCTTTCACAGGAGCAAAAAACCCATTTCCATGACTCAGTGAGCTTTCACGCTCTTTTTGCCTCTAAACACTAACTTAAAGTATGGCTGCCGAAGAGCAGGGACTTGGTCACAGCCATTCCATTTTCAATAACTGTTTAGCGAAGCTGCAACTACCAACACAGTTCAAAACTTCCTTGATTTGGGAAATATTTCTGGCTGTTAATAGGTTAACAGCTACCAACCCTATCCAGCTCCTTTCTTCCATTCATCCACATGTAACTGTATCATACTTTTTGGTGGCATTTCCTATTTAGTTTGGTGGGTGGGTTTTTTTACCAGGCTGTTTGGGCCCTTTCCCCCCTCTTGCATTATAAAAGGTTATAAATGAGAGCACTCATTTCAGCTTACCTTATATCTCGATCTTTTGTCATAATCTTTTCTTACACTTGCCATACAAGCTATGCTTTTGTGTTTGTTTGGTTTTTTTACATTTTCGTTTATTATCTGGAAACAAATTTTGCAAATCGTGGGAAGGAACGGGGGGGCGGGATTTAACCCCCAAACCAAACAGACTGGGACGAAAGGGTTCAGGAATGTTTTGCCCTGTTTTCACTTTTCCCATCCCGCACAAGAGACTCCAAGCCAATATAAGGAATAAATATTGTACTCACAACTTACACACCGTAGACAGACTTTGAGAGTCACACCACGAGGCACCTAAATGCCCCACTCCGCCGTGAGGTACTTCAGCGCTTCGTACCTCACTCCATACCGGCAGTTCCCTTAAACTTTGTAGCAAATGCCACAACTGAAAACTTCACCCATGGGACCTCAAGAGCTCTCTACACCTATCTGCTTGCAGACTATTCAATGGGAGTGCCCGGGGGGAGAAGAGGGAAACCATGGGCGCAGGACCTTGGTGAGGGTGATCAGTCCTCCCGAAGCTATGTGTGGTCCCGCCTTTCCTTTTCCCAGGCTCTGCTTTTATACTGCCCCATCAACCAATCAGCTTAGGTCTTACCTTCGTGCTCTTTTCAAGCAGCATGAGCCAAGGATTTTGAAATATGCATGCTTCGCGTGGCTGATTGGGCTGCACCCGCTCCTTCCCCTTGCAGTGAGCACAGTTCTGCTGGCGTTTGGTCACTTTTTTACCCACACAAATGATAAGCACCATAATGAAGGCAATAAAGTGCATTTGGGGAATGTTTTTGATGAATAGCAATAAAAATGGAGCTCTGAAGGGACTGAAACTATTCATGAATTCAGGTCAAATTTGCCTAATCATTGTTTATGAGAAATGGTAAAACTTTTTTAAAATGTTAAAAGACTGCTTTTCAACATTTTCAAACAAAACGTTTCATTTCAGAGTACCGCCACATTTCATTAGAACATTAAAAAAAAAAGAAAATGTAACCTATCTATTTAAAGTATGACCTAACCGAGAAAGATTGGGAACAGGTTGAGTGAAATAATAAAAAATGAACATTTTTGTTTTGGGATGATTTTGATATTTCAGGCTGACCCACAACATAATATTTGTTTTTTTCATTTTGTTAAAAAAAAAATGGAAAAGTATTTCAATTTGATCCATGCTGATTATTTTTATATCTCATTTTTTACTTCAGCCACTGAAACAAAAAAACGTATTGATCACCCAGCTCCATAGCTCAAATTAACAAATACATAAAGGCACAAATGATATCCTTTTGCCATGGAATATCCCTTCTTTCACTGATCACCTCTCCACATGGTTATTAATTAAGAAACATAGGGGTTTTACAGAATATTTAAAAATGATCCCAAATGAATACTACTCAGCTGCACGGTGAAAACCATTCAGTATGGAATTGATTTCAAGAGATTGGTGTATATACCTGTAGAAATAGAGGTGACATTTCCTACCTCCCACTCAATTGCTATTGAGCAAATCCACTTCCAATTAACTGAGCTGCTAGTTGGGATTAAATAATGCTAAACTACTTAACCCAAACAGCCGGCTTTAAAAGAGTTCCCACCCTGCTGGAGACCGTAATAATAAAAGTGTAAATTTGAAAAGTACAAAACCATTCTCTGCAATATAATACAAAAGGCTAGGAGGCATGCTGAGGCTCCCTAAGTTTTGATCATTAACTCAGCCAAGTAGCAATATTCTGATCAAGCTCTGCAATATTTACCCTGTTGGGGTCCTGACCATAGCACACCCTGCGGTGGGGGTGATGTCTCCAGTCAGCATCTTAAATGTTGTACTTTTCCCGGCTCCGTTTGTACCAAGCAATCCAAAGCACTAGCATAGAAAACATACACCAATACAATCATTATATCTGTAAAGGTATTGTAGCTAACAGTATAAATATTTAATCATTCTTTACAGTTAGATTGTTTGTAAGAATTAAATATATATGCATATACACATACTCATGCATACACAGAAGTGACAAAAATAATTTCAGACTTCTTTAGACTCCTTGAAAAAAGAATTCAGTGAAATTAAAGGAAAAGCAGTGCAGCATAGAAGTTATTCTGATCATTGGTGAACAATGCCAGAAGTGCCCACACAACTTAAAGCCAGGTTTCTTTAACAGTCCTATTCAGTAACTATATAGCTACTTATGATAAAAAGAAAATACATTACTTGTATTAAGTCATAAGAAGGACAAAAAGAGAAAAAAGCAGAAATAATAAAGGTTTGTGTGTACGTATGTACTCCATCTTTTTTCTGGATGATGATAGTTAAGGGCAAATGAATGCATACTGCTTATGTTTTCTGCTTCTTGAACACTGTTCTTTGAAAATGGCCATAAAAACTCAAAATTTGCAAGGTAAGCATTTTGTCATTTCCAGTCTGCTGCTCAGAGACGGTACCTGAGCTCAGAACAAATGTACTCATATGCACACATACTTGGTATCCTCCCAACCCCTCATGGTTCATAGAGCAGGAAAAGAGAATCTTAACCGCTGACTTCTGTATAAGGTGTGTCCTGCCATGTCTGTGAGGCTCATCGGCAGAATGGCTGTGGGACATGGAAGAGGTTTATTTAACTAGCAGAGCTTTGCGATCTATTACTACAATGATACATGTTCCAATGATTTATACACAGCACTGTTACAGTCTTGCTATGAGGGGAAAATATACCAGTTACTTACACTGGTCTACAGGCTTTAAAAAAGCATTTCTAAGTAACTAAGAAAATTTGCCTACAAAATATAACGATTTCAGTTATAAAATGCTATTACATTTTTAAAACATATTATTAGAATGCTTCATATTAAAAAAGAGAGGGAGAGGAAGAAGAAACTAAATATTTGAAACTGAGGCAACTGAAAGTTACAAAACATTTAAGTGTCAGGAATTTCAGAGTTATGGCTTTGTGACTAACTTTGATCTTGACCTACCCTTGATCCCAGTTTTCTGCCCATGGCTCTGGAATCCATTTAACTGCAACCACTCTACTGCTAAAACAAGATGTTTCCTCTAAACATAGCAATATCACAGAGGAAAACAATTAGGGGGGTTAGCTGAATATTTGTTCCACTATATATTTGATATACCATCAAGCAGATAACTTTTATAGGGAGATAAGAAATGGTTTTCCTAACTTTGTGAACGTGTTCCATTGTTGCAACCTATTCCAATCCCTCATTAAGACAAACCTGAGACCTTTCATGGCTTTTCGAAGAAAAAAAGATGAGGCCCATGCACAAAACACACATATAATCCAGAAAAGCCAATAGCCTGTGTCCAGCGCCTTCTCTTCAGATGAAGATGGCCTAGGTTCAAACCCTTGCTCCAAATTGGGCACTGGAATGATCTGAACTGAAGTCTCCCATGTCCCTGGTAAGCCTCCTGCCAGACTGCAGGGTACACTTAGACCGGTGTTTCCCAGTCTCTCTCCTGGTAGAACTGTCCAACTTTGCACAAATTATTTATTGGAACAAAAACTTGAACCCAGCCAAGTCCCTAACCAGTTCCCATATCCCAGTGAGTGTTCTAACTACCACGGATGCTATGAAGTCAAAATTTATCTGCCTGTCTCAGTCTTTTGGGTTGGGTTCACCAGTGAGAAGTGAAAGGCTCAGCTGTTTTTGCATGGTCTTGGAGTGAAGACTTTTGGTGTGTGCGGCAAAAACAATAGCTATTGCTCTCCATAAAGGTGCCACCAGCACCTTTTGACAACGGTAAAAACAAATAACTAGGTACACTCCACTCAACTGTGTACACTCCATGCTACAGAGTCGAAGTTCAGGCATTCACCGGGGGTACGCTGCAATATGTGCTCACACTATGACAGAACTCACCTTTTACTTGATGTGACATATAAAGAATTTTTGCTGAATTTTTGAATTTTAAATCTGCATGGTCCTTTGAACATTAGGGAAAAACAACAAACAGAAAAAAAATCCCAACAAAAACTCCAACAAAACTGCTAATGCTGCTCTGGCGTTTTAAAGCATTCAGTGGTTAGTTTCATAGGCTTAATCAGAAGATACTGAGACTATTCTAAAAAGGCTGAAGCTTAAAGCTTCACTTGGCTTTTTTTCTTTCTTAACTCAGGTAAGAATTGTATTGAAGCCACTGTGAGTTTCACCCAGGGACAATTCAGGATTTAGCCTCGGGCTTGTGATTTGTTTCACTAGATATATTAAGGAGTTCAGCACCTAAAATACCAGCTCTGGCAGCATTTTACTTTTCATGTTACATTTTAGCTTAGTAAGGGTAAAACAAAAGAAAAATTGTGAGACATACAAAAAAGCTTTAAAACAAAAAGCGGATCATCAGTCCCTAAAAAAAATGTTTCCTAAATATTATCACTTTCCCCTCACCAGTGCTTTCATTTCCAGCTAATGTTATCAGTTTCTCAGAAACTACCACAATTGCAAGTCTTTTGCTATTAACCACAGAGCCTTCATTTCACACATTCTGAACATGCCCAAACAATTGCTCTTGACCACACAATTTGTAATGAAAGGTAAAGAAAGGTAAAATAAAAAGAACATTTTTACCTCCCCCCTTGAAATCCCCAAGCTGATGTCTTTCACAGCAGTGCTTCTCCTACTGAAACCACGATACAATTTTTTGAGGTTATATAACCGAAGGACATCATTATCATTATTAGTTCTTCCACCAAGGACCCTCTTTCGTTCCATTGCTACATCTATGTCTTCTGAAGGATTGCCTACGCTGCTGATGGAACAATGGCCCCTAAATGGAGAACACAATGAATACCAACTGGCAAATTATACCCTATTATATTACAAGCATCTATAAAAGGAGCATTTGTCTATTTATGGTTGCATTATGGTTCAGGCATTCAAATCTCAATAGAATCCAATGGGTGCACTGATCCCGAATTCTCTCTTTCCAATTCCCAGTAATTTTGAGGAGCAAAGTCCATATTTCATTTCTTATATGGAAAGAGATTGCATTCAGTACTTTTGAGAACACAGGAATGGTGAAGGGAGGCTGAAAGGTCATTTTGATATGGCATTAAATCTTCTCTACAAGTTGAAAATAAGCTCAAGTGAGCTGCAAGAAGAAGCTACTCTTGCAATATGGGAGAATGGGGAGAAAAATGCACTGAGGTACTAGACAGGTTTGTAAACAACAACAACAAAAATGATGTTATACATTCCTGGTTAGCTCAAAATGAAACCTTCTTAAGAAATACTTGCCATGCTCTTTTCTAATGTAGATGCATGTTAATGGGGAAAGGAAGAAAGAGAAGACACACAAGCAAAATAAATAGGCAGCAACACAGGTATCCCCAGGAAAAAACAATTCAGACCTTTTCTATTTATGGAAAATTAAATTGAACCATGGCACTTCAAATGACTGTCTTGGAGAAGCAGGTAATGTGAGGTAGCAGCTCAAGAAATGTTGCAAGGTCTTAATGCTGAAATTAGGCCAGCTCTGAAGAAAACACATGTTATTATAATACAAAGCAGTAATGCGGGTATAGAAGTCTTGTGCATCCAAAATAGCCCTCTCTTACACAAGGAAGAGGAACAAAGAGAGAGCTTGGAGTGTACACTTTCACTCTTCTGTACCAAGACAACAACAAAGCATGAAAAACAAGTACCACAAGGTTCACGATCTGTTGTACTGTCATGTTCACGCCCTATGCTGCTTCACAGCTCTTTCAAGTACAGTAGTTTTAATAGAGTACTGTTGCCTTCCTGTCCCCAGTGTTCTCTGCAATTCCATGCCAAGTGCAAATGAAGAAATAATGTTGTCTGATACACCATTAAATCTCCACAACTGTAATGAGTCCAGGGTGACTGGAAGCCAGGAGAACATACTGAATAAGCCATTATTTTTATTCCCATGCTCTGGCACTGGCATTTTCCCCATAAACACAGTGGAAGCTTTTGTAGAGAAGGTGAAATGGAAAAGCAGCATTTTACATGAGCCACTGCCCAGAACCTGCCAGGCGTTGCTCTGTTGTTGGTCCTTTCTCCTCTGAGAAGCAGAAGTGGGCAAGTATCAAAACCTATGAGCTTTCCGCCATCTGTAATTACATGATTGTCTATTGGGAGCTGATTTGGTCGTTTTGCACTGAATCATTACTAAGCTTTCACCTATGGAAATAATCAGGACTCCTACGTGTCCATCAACCTCTGATGAGGAACAGATTTTATATTATTTATATCTATCTATCTATATATTATATTACATATAACAGGATCTAGCTTTAGGGAGCACAGGTCAGTGCAACATACTGCATTACACAAGAGCTCACACACAAGGAAAGTGTGTTAACCATCCTAAAGTATTTTGCAGATGACTTCTTTGCAACATTATCTTTCAGTAAACAGGAACGATGAAAGAAGAGAACCCTGCAAGCAAATAATAGAGGTTGACAGTTCCCTATCCGTGTGTTTTTTCTGGATATCTGGTCTCTTAGAGGCCAGGCATTAATGTTAAAGAAAGAAAATCTAAGACGCTATACTGGCAAAATTCTTTTTGGATACTAGAACTCTACCAGCATTAGAACAGAGTTTTATATTTTCTTTTGTCAGTTATTTGATTAAATTTTAAAATGCTCTGTTTCCTCTCACAACTTACCTTTTCACGTTCTCTTTTCCAGCATATGTAACTGATAAAGATACAGAAATAGAAAGCTATAACACATGAGCTCATTAGAACCAGATAGAATAATGATCAGATGTAGTGTTTCCTAGTGTGCAAAAGGATTTCATTTCCCTTTTTTGGGGGGAAATTAGTTAATATCTACAAAAGCAGAGTATAAATAATAGATGCAACAAACCTTGGTTTTTGCATCAGATCCCAGTGCAAGGAAACCCTCAGGAGAAGGAGGACTGTTCCCTGCAGGGCCATTTCCACAAAGATCCAGCCAAGGAAATTCATCTCAAAAGGACTCACATAAGAATCAATTCCAAAATTACTTGTTAGGTCAAACTTGATTTGATTGTAGGAGAGTTCTATTAAACCCTGGCCCAAGCAGAATTGGGGGAAAACAATAAAAGCCCATTTGAAGATTCTGTAGAGATTCTCGAAACTCTGCAGGGAACAGATTTTGGGAGGGTTAGGCAAAGGGAGAAAAGGCAAAAACTTTGAATCACCATCCAACAGAAAAAAAAAAATCAATAACAAATCAGTCATACCTAAAATCTATCAGCTTTATTCTAAACTCATCAGTATTTTAACTCCACTGTTTTTTAATACAAAAATTGTCCTTATTTCCACCAATCTGAGATATGAATCAAGCCCTAACTTGTCCACATTGTATTAGATTTATTAGATGGACATGCAGATCAATCCTTTGGCCTAGGAACCAGCTCTTATTCTATATTTTACAGTTCCTAGCACAATGGAATCCTTGCATGTTGAGGTTCATAGATTATGCCAGTTTACTACTACTGGTACATGATACAATTATTCCACAGGGCACATGTCTACATGTGCACCATCACTGAGCAGTAACTTAGGTTACCTCCCCAAGAGTCAGAGTGTAATTCAATCTCTGATGCCCATTTATAGTAACAGGAAGAGAGAGTTGCTGGAAACCACTAAATGTTATCTATCACTTCTGTGAATATTTTGTTATATTCATGAAAATCTAATATATAAACAAAATGTTTCTAGATTATTCAATAAGAATATTGAAGGCTAAGTGGGAGGCATACAACCTGTGGAAGAGAGGAGCTGTCTCCAAGGAGGAGTACTCCTCTTGTGCTCGGGAATGCAGGAGGGTTATTAGGATGGCCAAGGCGGGAGTAGAGCTTCGCCTGACAACTAGCATCAAGGACAACAGGAAGGCCTTTTTCAAATATGTGGGGAGCAAAAAGAGAGCCCTGGACAACGTCAGGCCCCTGAGGGACTCGTTGGGCAACCTGGTGCTCGCAGCCGATGGTAAGGCTGAAATCTTCAATGGGTTCTTTGCCTCAGTCTACCTGAGGGGGGACCAGGACATCCCTCCCGCCAGAAGCTTGAACTCCCCCTCAAAAATCACTGCTAGGCCGTGGGTGAGGGTTGACTTGGTGAAAGGGCTTCTGAAAGGGCTGGATGTCTTTAAGTTGGTGGGTCCGGATGACCTGCACCCAAGGGTGTTGAGGGAGCTGGCAGGGGTGATTGCTGGGCCCTTGGCTCGGTTATACGAGCGCTCTTGGAGCTCTGG
>JAGPOW010000261.1:145692659-145708263 GCA_030014935.1 Caiman crocodilus | reverse complement strand
GGGGGGGGGAGTCCCACGAGGGTCAATGACCCCTGGATTGGGCAAACCTGAAAACTGGGGAGTCACCAAAGTCTGCCAAGGGCAGATAAAAGGCAGTGAAAAGTGACCCTCAGTGGTGCCCTCTTCATCTCCAACTCAACCAGACCTCTCCAGCCAGAAGGACCAGCCAGAGACCTCCTTCTGGAAAATAACACCACGCTGAAAGAAGCCTCAATGACAGACACCAGCGCTTGTAGGATAGGTATACCTGACTCTGTAGCCTGCTACTGTGTGTGTATATGTGTGTGCATGTGTGCATGTGTGTGTGTGTGGACCAGCCCCAAGGTTTATGATTCAACTCATTACAGTGTTTCAATCAGCCTAATAAACTAGAATTTTAAGGATCTCGAGTTGGACATTTGTAGCCAACAGGAGTGAGGCAGAGACTGGGGGCCATCCCTGAGGAACATGAAGACCTGTCTTTGAAAGGACAAGACAGGCTTCAGCTTCATGCCCTTGCATCCAATGGTCAGTCGGTGAGGTGAGGGGGCACATTGGAAATCACCACCCTCACCACCTGGATGTCTAGGATCATGACAAGATAGTGTATGCCTGTGATGTCCAGGCCCTCCACACACACCCTGTTGACCAGCGTGTCACAGGCCAGCTGGGCACTGTGAGTATATCAGTTTAGTTGCAGACTGACCAAGCACTGCAACTTTATTAGCCACTGGGCTTTTTGCTTCAGAATCAAGGAGGAGATGTTGGGAAGGAAAGCAACAACAACTTTCACTTATGAAAAAGAATTAATTTTACTTATAACAGCAACAGACATAGCTTGCACATACGACAGTTAGTAAAAAGGTTAAGCTAATAAACAGGCAACATAACAATACAAATTAAAATTGACAGTGATAATACAAACAGATAGAGAGAAATCAACCAAGATTACTTGGTTAGTAACTTATTGATAGTCCCTCAGTCAGAAACACGTCAAGTTGATTTATCAAAGTCAGGCATCCCCGATTTACACGGTCAGAAGAATCAGAGGAGGACCCTCAGTCAGGATCTGGTCCTCGTTCACACAGGGAATAAGAGAGATCCAGGGGAATGGAACAGCAATGACCCTTCTATCCCATCCTTCCTGAGGGTTACTTAGCGTGCATGTTCTTTTATATCCCATTTATGCTCATTTGTTTGTTATATAGCCATTCATAATGTCATTATAGCTGTTACCCAATGGGGTTACATGGTGCTAGAAATCATTACAATAAGTTACTACCCAAGCTTGGGTTTACCCAATAAGCAAATCATACCACATTACTTTGGGGCCTAAGATTAACATGTTCCCACCTAAGTTCATTTTACTGTCTCTAAGCAGAAAAAGATTATAAAATTAGCTAAATCTGTGGTTATATCCTTTAGTTCTGCTTTTTAAAAGTCATGCTGTTTCAAGATTAATACAAAAGTTATATATAATTCTTGTGGGTTATACTCCAGACAGGCAAAACCCTGTTTCATAAGTTTTATTTCAGATATTGTCAAAAAGCATTTTCTTTTATTGTAACTGCTTATTAACCCTTCTGGTTTGGCCATCACACCAGGGTGGGAGCGCTTAGGTAAATCACTGGGACCATATTAACATGAGCCATGTAACGTATGTTATGCCATCCCAGGAGATCAGCTAGGGCACCTGGTCAGACTTGACCCCAACATGGAGAGGGGTATGAACCCTCAAGCCATGGTTAAGGGGGAGGTCTGGAGATGCATCTCCATGCCCACCACTGGATGTAGGAGCAGCCATTCCAGCTAGGACAGGGTTAATCCAAAAGCTAAAACTAACTAAGGGAATGAGAAAAAAAAGTATATATAAACTACAGAGATAAGTGTCTGGGAATGTGGTCATAAAAAGCAAACAGGGAGGGGGATGAGTGCCCAGAGGGGAGAAAGGAGGAGTGAGAAAAAGGGAGGAGTGTATGGGGGTTAGGGGAAAAAAAAACCAAAAAAAAAAAGAGGAAAGGGTTGGAATTAAGAGCACACCTCAAAAGGCAACAGATAAAATGTTTTTGCTTGTCCCCATGGCAGACAAGCAAAAAAGAAAGAAAGGGAAACAGTAAGAGAGAATCTGCAAAGTAGACAAATGCAACTCACAGACAGAGAAACTGGAAGTAGAAGGGGGAAGAAACAGGGAAAAAGAAGAGAAATACTGTGAAAATGCAAGAAAAAGATCAGAAAGGGAGGTAGACAAAAGTAAGAGAACTTTAGACATGTGGGAGTCAGAAAAGAAGAGATAGGAAGCCGGGAAGTCTTACGCTCAGGATCACCCCACACAGCTCCAAGGAACCCTATCTGAGGCAACCAAAGTACAAGGAAGGAAGGAATGTATATTCTCCTTACATGATTTTTACCTCCTTTAACTCAGTCAAATCAAAAACAGTTTCTTGAACAGAGCAAAAAGGCTTTATAATTGGAATGCCTTTCTACAACAGAAAATTATGTCAAACTAGGACATCACATTACAAAATTTTGTTGACTAATATGATACTAAATGTAATTATGCAATCAGTGTAGACAGGGACGGGTTATGTTCAAAATGTACCACGGTAGCCATGTTCCTAAGCTTTCAGCCTAAAGTTGTTTTGGACTCTTCAAGCAATTGTTTTTATTCTAATAAAGAGATGCATTCTTCTTTGCTTCACTTTCTATATCTTTAAGCGAAGAACATACCGAGGTTACTTGAACCTAGTTAACACTGGGCACATCTATACATGTGCTTTAGTGCACTAATCTACTGCACAGTAAAGTATCACCATCTACATATATACAGCAATTAGGGTGAGATAGACTAATTTACTGTGCCACCAGATAGACCCGTCAGACACAAGTACTATCTGGTAGCGCAATAAATTACTGCACTTAAATACACCTGTTGATGGTGAAGGGGCTGACTGGGCCACAAGAGCACTTCAGTACAGGGCTAGCCAGCAGGCAGCCCCCACGCTAAAGCACCCTCATGCCTCGGCCAGCTTCTCTCCAGCACATGGAGACCTAGGGTTACTCGGCTGGGGCTCCATGTGCTACAGAGCATCCGGCTGAGGCAGGAGCAGCTTCCACACTGAAGCACACTCATGCCTCAGTGAGCCTTCCCCCTCTGCAGCATATGCAGCCTGGTTGGGGCAGCCAGGGTTGTTAGGGAACCCAGGAGGTCAGCCTGCGAGCCCAGGGCTGCTCTGACTTGGCTCCATGTGCAGCAGGAGGGCTGGTAAGGCATGAAGGTGCTTCGGCCCAGAGGCTGCTTGTGCCTCAGCCAGCCACTGCAGCACAAAGAGCCCAGTCAGACCAGCCAGTCCAGAGCTACTCCAACAGGGCTCCATGTGCTGTGGAGCAGCTGGCTGCGGCACAAGGCTGTTTCAGTGCAAGGGCTGCCTGCCAGCTAGCCCCATACTAAAGCACCTTTGCACCACAGCCAGCCCTTCCCCAGCACGTGGAGTGCAGTAGGAGCAGCCCCAGGTCCTCTGCCAGCCCAGGCTGCTCCCATAAAGCTCCACGTGCTGCACACCAATATTGCTCCAGAGTTTTTTGCCCTTGGATGCACATTCAAACATGTGCCCAGAAGCAAAAAACTCCAGAGCAATAAGCTCCAGAGTTGATTTGTGCATATTAATTACACATGTAAATGCACCCACAGTGTTGAAATGACTCATCTTTGTCTACACAGTGAAAGGTTACAGTACACACTTGTAACTGCCATGTCCTATTGGCTGTTTGCAACACGATGAAAGGAAGGCAATCCCTTGATAGCCATTTCCATCCTAAATTTCACTTTCTCTTTGTTTCTTTAATCAATGGCCGCAAATATTTGCTTTTTGTTTTGGAAAACAGGATTTTCCACCATTCTTGTTGCATTAAAAAAAATGACTGACCAACTTTACACCCTTCCCCCACCTACCCTCAAGGCAGAGCCACTACATAGAAAAAACCTGCCTCCAAAGGTGAAAGTTTCAGAAGATTATGAGGAAAAACCAGGGGATTAGAGTTTAAACTGGCATGTAAACATAATGATAACAAGTTACAACTAGTGCTCTGCTCTAATGCTGTATACCTGTATGTTTTTTGTTGAAAGACAGTAGTAGAAACAGAGCTGTAGATAAATGATAGAATATTAGGATTACAGCACTGTATTTGTGTTATGACTAGAAAAGCTTTGGGGATTTCTCAGCTTAAATCTCTGTGTAAGAAGCCAGGAAGTTCAGAGGTCTCATTTCTATAGCTTTCTATTCTCAGTCCTGATTAGAACTTGAGAATGAACTTTCTGATTTTGAAAAGCTCTCAACAGTGTGACTAACAGGTAATTCTTCCCATGTCCTGCCTTGTAGCAGTCTGCTTACATTCTCCACTGCCTCTCACAAACTGAATGTCAAGCCTCCAAAAGACCTTCATCCATCAATGTCTTCACTCTCCAGGTTTTACAAGCACTCTGAGGTTAAAGAAAATATTCTCTGCAGGTACTGAGAGTAGTTCACCACAGCAAGAACAAAAATGTACACAGCAATGAGCTTCTCTGCTGGAAGAAAGTCTGAAAGAGTGATGTTTCATTTCTTTCTGTTAAGCAGGAAAAGACACATTTCTAATTTATTCTGCATGTTTTTTTATAGTAACATCTTTCTATGAGTTTTACCCTTATCCCCATGAAAAGATGCAATTGTAGGCAATATTTGAAAGGCACAAGAAAAAATTCAGAGAACTTCCAGCACAGTGGCTAAAAGTTAATGATACTTTTCTTTGCCCGCAATATCTTTTAGAATTGGGAATTGCTTGTTACAGGCATCCCTTTAACATCCTAGAGGCTATTTTCAGTGCCAATTTGCAGTCCCATGAAAGTCAGTGAGATTATATGATGTTCAAGGCAGCAATGAATTTTAGCTCTATATCCCTCACAAAATTGTGGTCAGTTGAGCACCAGTATGGTTTAAGTATGAAGATTGTGTTTTAACTCGTGTACTCCTAACAACCACATTTATGGTTCACATTCTGTGTAGTGCCAGTGAATTCTAGGTGAAAGCTGATTTGAAAGAAACCTGGGTACCTAAAAGAGCACATTTAGAATTTGCTCTAACTTTTCACTGTACTATTTATTCCACTCCTGATTTAAGGTAGTCTGATTTGCAATCATTATTTATGTAAAAGCATATGCAACATAAAGCCTAACTAAAGGGGGCTTTCCTCAGCAAGAAGAGAAACTCAGTTGGGATCTACAACACTAGTTGGCTAGGAAGTCCACACAGCCAGGCTACAACCGCCCTATGAGGAACAGCAGCAGAGGCAATGAAGAGGCAACCTCTTGTTTTACTTGCATGCAGAGCATGGGGAACTGGTGCCACCTTAGTCAGGGCGTCCCTCCGGGGCCGAGCATGAGGTGACTGATCACTGCAGCCACTTCTGGAAGTAGCTGCAGCCACTTCTGGGAGTACAACCATGCTCCACTCCCCAGCTGGCACTTGCAGGGGGCGCACCAGTGCTTCCACCTGCCCCTCCTGCCCATCACCTAAGCAGCAAGCATGGCCAGTCAGGGGGTGCACCGGCTCTCTCAGGGGGTGCACGTGCACCCCCTACATGTTGCCACTGATGCAGAGTTTTTGCCCATTGAAGCCATGCAGTGCATGGGTTCTCTAGCTCAATCCTTCACAGGAACTTTGCTTCTCCCCTACAACAAATGGAGACCTGACACACAAATCACCTTTAGGGATGCAAGGCATGTTCTCTTGTATGCAGAACAGTTTAAATGCAAATCTATAGATGCTTTTGATCCTTCTTCAATAGCACAGGCTCCTCTGAACTTGAAACCAAATACTATTTAACAACAGAAGTCACATTTAGCACATTATGGGTGTGTCTACATGAGATGGTTACTGCACAGTTGACTAATTCACTGCACAGTAAATGTCTCAGCGTCTACATGTGCACCCCTATTAGGGCACATGAAACTAATAAACAAAATAAAGGGTTTTTTTTGTGTGCAACAGCATAGGTGTAGATGCTGCCTCTGCTGGCTGGGGCACAGCGTACTTCACTGCAGAGCTAGCTGGCAGGCAGTCCTCTGCGCTGAAGCACCCTCATGCCTCACCCAGCTCCTTTACAGCACATGAAGCCCCATCAGACCAGCCCTGGGATGGCAGACTGACCCCCAAGGTTCCCTGCCACCTGGGATTGTTCTGACCAGGCTTCATATGCTGCACATGAATAAACTCCACAGTCATGTGCTCCAGAGTTTTTTGCTCCTGGCTGCACATTCAAATGGCAGGCCCAGGAGCAAAAAACTCCAGAGCAATGAGCTCCAGAGTTTAGTTATCCACATTAATCACACATGTAGACATGGCCTATATGTTCAAAGGATACAAATTGATCTTCAAAAGCTTTTGAAATATATAGATAAGAATATCCCCACTGCTTTGAAGGAGAAACTGAGGAAAACAGATGAAATTATTGGTCTGAATCCACACAGCAAGTCCATGGAAAATCTGGTATTAGGAACAGAACTAGGTAGAGGACAAACATTCTGATTTTTATAAAGTTTTGAAATTCAGCTGTGTTCTCAATGAGAGCAAAGCCCCCACATCTTCTCAAGGGAAATTTCATTCATGGTTATTGAAAACATTTATATTTTAATTCTATTTCAGACTGAAACATGTAGTCCAAAAATTCACAGTAGGAATAATTTCAATATGACAAATTCAAATGAGACACGTTTGACGTGGTCAGAATTTTTTTTTCTTGTGTTTTTTTTACAGTTCAATTCCTGAGATATCAACCAACTTTCACAAGCTGTTTCATTTGCTACTTATTAATGTTTACCATTTGCATACACAATAGAGCTAGTTACTTTATAAACAAGTAGGATAACATTATAAATTGCATAAGAGAGAGACCAATAGTTTATAATCCACATTTTAAACTCTAAATTGTTTCATGAATAAATGGAAAACAGGAATACAATTATGACACTGCACATTTCTTGCTGCTTTGGGAGCATATAAAATGGAGCTTTTATATGGCTCAGTTTGAAAGAAGAGATGCATATTTGAATATTAATGAATTTATTTTCTGTACTGTAATTTGAAAGCAACATTTACACTGGAATTAAATTAAGGCTTTTAATATATAAATATTACATTTTCTTCCATGTCAAGACTGTGTACTATTTTCCCTTAAAATGTTGTGCAACTCAGTTCTATTTTAGCACTGCTAGATGTTGGTTCTATAAGTTTCAGAAACAGGCTTCTTGCCAAGTTCAACACAACTCCCACCTGTTAGTTTGAAGTATCCCTGTGGTCCCATCTCAGGACTGATGAGCAAATAGATCCATCCCTTTTATCTCTGCAATGCTGTTAATATGCCTAAGAATCATTTGAACTGAAACAGCAATCTTTTTCTCCTAGAGAATTACATCAGTGTCATTTCTAAACAAACCCTTCAACTTGCCAAGGCCTATATGTGGAGTACAATGTGAGACAAAGACCAAACAGAGAGACTCAAGAGAAATTATAGCTGCAGGATGCTGAAAAGATGTGAGATTTATTTATGTTGTGTAAACAATGTTCACTATAGTCTCTTTATGGTTTCGTATTTTAAATGCATAACACAGTAACACTGAGAATCCCTGGCTTGAGCAATGTGGATGAAAATATGAGTCTGAAATAAGAGGCAGTTGTTTATAATTATCCAAAAATAAAAGGACTTCTATAAAGCATTCCCCTCAGAAAATCTGACCACCTTAGCTCTCCCTATCCTTTCGATTCTTGTGCCATCCATACATATCTTCTTTGCTATTTTTTTTCTTAGGAAGTTCTCCAACTGTAATTGAAGGTTCAGCACATTATCTTGTATTCTGCTAAAATTAAAAGAGTACAAGTGTAGAAGGTAAAGCTGAGCAGAATACTGCTGTTGTTTCCAGCCCCTGAGGATATTATATGATTAAAGGTTCATCTAAAGAGGAAGACCAGCAAGCATTAGAAATTGCTCCAGGGTAAAGTAATATTTTATGTCAATTAGAAGCCTTTCATTTAAAATGTTTGCATAGCTTTGCCTGTGAGCCAAACAGGGGGTGCATGGTAAGGTGAAGCAAGAGGTTTTTTCCTCTAGGCCTATTCAGAGACATGCCAGATTAGCAACTATAGTGCTCTCTACACTCCCCATCTACTCCCCCTGCTCATAGCTCATGCTTCCAGGGAGTATAGTGTCTCTCAAGGGAATGTTGAGATTAAGTAACTATACAGTAGGGGTATATGAAATGGGCCCTATTCGATTCAGATTTGGCCCAAATCAGGGACAATGATTTGATTTGTTGATTTGAATCACTGTCCCCAGTTCGATTCAGCCAAATCCAAATCTGAAGATTCAATGCAGATCTGGAGAATCAGCAATTCAGACATGGACATAGCTTTAAATGTTTTTTCTACATAAATCCAGGTACCAGGTGCAACTCATGAATGCTGTGATGCTGGAATAAATGGAGCATCCCACAGGAGCACGGGGTGGGTACCTCCCGCGTGCTTGGTGGTGAGCCTGACTTCTAAAGCCTTCGATCTGGTACCCTATGATCACCTCTTGGAAAAGCTGGCCAATTGTGGCCTTGGGTCCACCATGAGCCACTGGCTGGGAAATTGGCTCTGTGGTTGGACCCAGAGAGTGGTGGTTGATGGAAGTCAATCGTCATGGTGCCCTGTGACCAGTGGTGTCCTCCAAGGCTCTGTCCCTGGACCCATATTGCTCAACATCTTCATTAATTATGTGAACATTGGAGTCAGAAGTGGACTGGACAAGTTTGCTGGTGACACCAAACTTTGGGGCAAAGCATCCACACCTGAAAACAGGAGGGTGATCCAGGCTGACCTGGCCAGGCTCAGCAAATGGGTGGACAAGAACCTGATGGCTTTTAACATTGAAAAATGCAAGGTTCTCCACCTTGGGAGGAAAAACCTGCAGCATCCTTATTGGCTCAGCAGTGCTACTCTGGCCAGTACTATGGAAGAAAGAGGCTTGGGGATCATCATTGACCGCAAGATGAACTTGAGCCTGCAATGTGATTTTGTGGCTAGTAAAGCAACCAAAATGCTGGCTTGCATCCATAGATGCTTCTCAAGCAGATCCCAGGACATCATTCTCCCCTTGTACTCGGCCTCGGTGAGGCCGCAGCTGGAGTACTGCGTCCAGTTTTGGGCCCCA
Organism: Caiman crocodilus; assembly: GCA_030014935.1. Classification (NCBI taxonomy): domain Eukaryota; kingdom Metazoa; phylum Chordata; order Crocodylia; family Alligatoridae; genus Caiman; species Caiman crocodilus. The sequence continues at coordinate 145,699,062 of JAGPOW010000261.1, read as the reverse complement.
CAATTCAAAAAGGATGTGCAGAAGCTTGAGAGAGTCCAGAGAAGAGCCACTCACAGGAAAACAGACCTTTCAATGACAGGCTAAGATCTATGGGACTCTTTAGCCTGGAAAAGTACAAACTCAGGGGTGAGCTGATGGCCACCTATCAGTTTATCATGTGTGACCATCAGTATCTAGGGGAATGTTTGTTTACCAGAGCACCCCTAGGGATGATGAGGTCGAATAGTTATAAACTACTGCAAGACCATTTCAGACTGAACATAAGGAAAAATTCTTTACTGTCTGAGCCTCCAAGATCTGGAATAGCCTGCCACTGGAGGTGGTTCAAGCATCTACATTGAACACCTTCAAGAGTAAATTGGATGCTTATCTTGCTGGGATCCTATGACCCCAGCTGACTTCCTGCCCTTTGGGCAGGGGCCTGGACTCGAAGATCTTCCGAGGTCCCTTCCAGTCCTAGTGTCTATGAAATCTATGAAAATCTATGAAACTTCTATGCAACATTCCATGATCCCCAGCATCGCAGCATTCATGAGACACCTGCTACCTAGAGGTATGTAGAAAAAACATTTAAAGCTGTGTCTATGACTAAATTGCCAAATCTTTCTGAATCTCTCCATATCGATTCAGAGGGCTCCAATTTGATTTGGGGAGATTAAAGGGTCCTCTGATTGAATTCAGATTGGGAGATTTGACCGCCAAATTGGGCCTAATCTCCACTGAATCAAATCAGGAATCAAAGCTTCACACAGCTCCAAGGTGCAATGTGCCCCCTACAGATTTGGCATCTCTTATAGCTTTTTCTGAGGGCATATTCACAGGACTTTCTTACTTTATGATTGTAGATTGGGTCCACGCATTCAGCAGTGCCAAAAGCCACTCTGGGGATGAAATCTAAGTAAGTCTGGATGGAGGAACAGGTGGGTAAGATCAAGAGAAGCTAACAGGTCCATGGGGGTGAGGGTTGGCAGGTTCCGGGGAGGGGGCTGGGTGGCATTGGGGTCAGCTGATGGGTCCATGGGAGGAAGGAGGTAGCCTATCTAGGGGTGGGAAAGTTGGAGGGCTAAAAATAGCTTGGTCAGGATGGGCAGAGGAGGAAAAACACAGCTTCAGGGCTAGGGTGAATAGCTGTGCTTTCCCAGCCCTGGGGCTATGCTCCAAATGTATTAGCCCAATTTGCACAGTGTACCTCCTTAAGCTAACTAAGGTAGATCAGGCCAGCTCTTTTTTACCCTGTCTAAATCCCCCAAACGTCTGTATAGCTTGGCATTTAGGTCATTCAAATTGTAATATCTGCACATACCCTGATGGATTGGAGGGCTGCACCACTCCTAATGCAGGCCTCTATTTTCATGGTCCGTCACACACCCTAATTTATCCTCTCATGGATATGCAAACATTCTATGAAGACATTAGTGATATATTGTCCTTTTCTTACATTAAAACTCAATGGGACTAGGAGCAGTGTACTCTCCTGTAAATGCAGCACAAAATGAAGCTGGAGAAAGGCCAAGGTATGTTTTTCTGTCCCAAAAGGCAATCCTAATTCCATGGATGAACCCAGCAGGACCACAAAGGAGAACATGACTCAGCCTAATAAGAGCAAATCTTATAATTGGGTAAGTCTCAGCAAGAGCAACTTAGACTTCAGATAAGCTAGAAAGGAAATGAGAAACATCGATAGATTTGAAAGAGAATAGTATAGACCTACCTCTTCCCTTATGGTTCTTTATATATCAAATACTATTATCTAGCCAGAGCACAACCCTCTCTTAGGTTTGGCCACGTTCATGAAAAAAAGCAGGAGGAGCATTATATATATGTGTGTGTGTGTGTGTGTGTGTATTTGTATAATATTTACAATAAAAGATTTAAAAAGCAAGGGAGCTCCAGCTCTGTGCAAAATATATAGATAAGATAACTTTCACAAGATCTCCAATTCCAGAACATAGTAGGCACAAATCAGAATACCCTTGAAACTTTTTGGTTTAGGTCTAAACATTGACAATATTTATTTGTTTTCCAAACATCTGTTCTTTTCTTCTCTATTGAGTTTTATGTATAGGAGAAAAATATAAATATAGGAGTAAAAAAATATAGGAGTGTCAACCATGAAAGTGCTTGTAGGCATCTTCTTTTGATTCTCTTCAATAATGCTTTAAGATATGTCAAACTGAGCTAAGACTGGACGCTCCTTGATACACCTCAATACCTTTTAGACATGATGCATTATAGCAATTCCTTCAAATCCAGTATGATGGATTTTACTAGTCTTTGGTATTAAGCCATTAGAATGATGATATGGCCAAACCTATTTACAATATTATGATAAGATACCACATATATAATTTCAAACAAGTATATTGTGACTTCAGTTATTCCTTCAAATTTCTAAAGTCTTTGCCCTAGCGTGGTCACATACCCTGCAGTGCTACACCATAGAGGATACTGAAGCTGATTTTTGTGAGATGTGTGCACAAAAACATTAAAACACATTTTTATTCTTGCCCGTTTTAAACTGTGCCTTTAAAAATTATAACATATAGAGAGAGAGAGATACACGTGAATATTAAATACAAATATTTCTAATAAAAATAAATTATTTACTCCTAATCAGAATGAGTATCTGAACTGACAGCACTTTCTCAGTTCAATATAAATGTTCAAAATATATTAATTTCAACATTTAATAATGAAGAAAGTGTTAAGTTGCTTATATCAAAGGGCTTCTTACTTTAGCAGACAAAGAAATAATGGAATTGTGTGGCATGATGACGAAGTCAGAAAAATTCAAACAATAAATAAATAAATAAAATGAATATTTTTAATTAAAGTAATTAACTATGGAAGGAAATCACCCAGGGTTATTGGTAAGTTCTTGAACACATGGAGACTTTTAAGATTTTAAGTTGTCATCATTCTAACTACAAATGTCACTATGTGCTGTACTACAGCTTGCAATATACAGAAATTCACAATATATTGTCTTAATGATCTATGAATCCACATGGATGGGAATCACAGGGACCAAAGTCTGGGCTCATTTACACTGGTGTAAATCCCAAATAAACCTACTGAAATCAATCAAATCCAGTAACTAGGATTTACACCAGTGTAAATGAGATAAAAAAATGGCCTTATCTATAAATAAGGAGACTACAATGAAAAAAAAATGTTGTTTTAAACACTGTACCACACATTAAGTTTCAGTCAGATCTACCTCCTATCAGCTGTTCAAATACACATGCATAAAATGTCCTATCATACACCATGCACATACTGTAGACACACAAGGGAAAATAAATAATATATGGGAGGCTCTTTTGTAAAGTATGCAAAGTACTGTTCCTAAATCAAAAGTAAATTAAATATCAATGTCTAAGGAGGCAAGCTAATAGGTGCCTAATAGGCAACACAACTAGATATTAATCATAGATATCTAAAACCACTATTACAGGCTTTGGACTTACTTAACTAGCTAATATTTCTGCAGCCTAACAACCTAATTTTATCTGAGGAGAACTAGAAATAGATTTGCAGAACTGTGCACACTCACTGTAGGTCTGCTTTGCATGCAGCACTGTATGCAAATGTAGTAAAAGAGCTCATAAAAGCAAGTATAAATATACAGTCTTGAAAATCTGACAAGCAGACTTCCATATATACATAAACATATTAATGCACCAGATGCTATTATTGTGAGCTCTACAATGCAGTAAACATAAAAAATTGTGACATTTTTTCACTGATCACATGGCTCTTAGGAATGAAAACATTCTGTTCCTTCAAAAGTGTGTATTTTGCCTGTGCAACCTTTTGAGGTCCCACATATGTATTTTGGGTGACGACACAATTCGCTTGTTTCTAGTCTTTCCTCATTTTCTTTCTGGAAAAATTTAAGCTGGAAATGTTAAGTTCTTAAGATTGCTTGGAAAATGATTTATTTCCCCATAAACATTTTTTTGAGTTCTATGTTCTTATTTTTTATTGTGATAAAAAATCAGAACCAAAAATTTATATTAAGTCAATCAAAATGTTTTAATTCAATTTTGACCTTTTAAACATCATAGGTACCTTGCACTTATGAATTAAGGTATGAGGTCTGAGTTTAAATTCCTTCAGGCAAAGGAGAATATCAAACTTGTGCCTCCCACTTCCTAGGTGCATGTTCTAACATACTGCACAGTAAAGCATCACCAAGTAACCACGCTAATAAGCTACTGCACAGTAAATTAGTCTACTATGCAGTTAGCTAGTACCTGTAAATAAAGGTACTAAATTAACTGTATAGTAGGTACTGCACAGTACGGCTTGTGAAGATGCTGACCAGAAATTACTTTGCTCCCAGTCAACCACACTAGCACACTGGTGCTGTTCAACTCCTGGCTCCCCCCGGAAGCCAGGAGCCAATCAGCATGGGGACTGGGCCCCTCTCTGCAACCCCCATCTAGGTGCTGTGGGGATCCCAGCTCCCTACAGGAGTAGGGAGCTGAGCAGCCCAGGACCGGGGAGCTCTTCCTTCCCCACTCAGTTGGGAGAAGCTGGGAGCTGGTTCAGGTCTGAACCACCCACCCAGGAACAAGTGCCAGATTTAGACTTAAGCTACAGTTTAGGGCCTCACAATATGAGGGGCCTCTAAATAAGAAAAAAAACCTGGACATTTTCATTTTAATATAACAAAAATATACATATATATGACTCCATGGTTATTATTTGCATTGAATTCATAAATTTAGGCAAAAATAACAATAATTCATCTTAAAATTTCATGAAAATCCATTTTCATGGATTTCGTGGATTATTTTTATTGGATGGGGCCTCTTAAATTAGACATATCTTTGAGCCTCAGAATGTCAGAATCCAGCACTGCCAGGGACTTTCTGTTAGCTGCCCTACTGGTAAACTGGGGCAGGGGGCTGAGAAAGAGCTGTGGAGGAGGGGCAAGGCCTGGCCAGCCCTAGGCTGCACAGGGAAGCCCTGCTGGACACAGGACTTGTCCCCATGTGTACAGGGAGGGAGAGCTCTGCAACAGCAACTGTCTCCCAGCCCCATGCACATCAGCCCCCGCCTCTGCCCCAATGTGGGGGGCAAGGAGACAACTTCTGCTGCAACTGGCAGAACACTCCTGACCTCATGTGTATGGGAACCAGCTCCATGCTCCCTGCCAACCCCCTAGCTAGTACCCAAGAGAAGCCTGAAGCTCCCTCTGGATGCTGCAAGGGGGCAGAGCAGCATCAGAGCAGCCCTGTACCAGGCTGCTCACTTTGAGAGGAAATCTGCTCCCAAGAGGGAGACGTATAAATGTACTCCCAAGTAGGCTTACTGAACAGTATTTTTACTGTACAGTAAGTCTGCTTCAGATTAATAGCACATGTATCTACATGCATTCAAGGGACAGGAGGGGAGTCAGAGTGCCACCACCAGGTGATGGGGGGACTACTACCACTGCTGGCCTGCTGAGCAACCCTTGCAAAGCCAGCAGGCCAAGGCATTTAAGGAATCCCACCCCTTCCCCAGCCCTGGAATGAACTGTAAGCAAGGCAGGGGCCCCAAAAAGGACACTTGTATGCTCATACACAAATGCCAGGAGCTTGGGGAATAAACAGGAGGAACTTGTCCTCCTGCTAACCACAAATAATTATGATGTCATAGGGATAACAGAGACCAGGTGGGACTCTACCCATGACATCCTTTTTCAAGTATGTGGGGAGCAAAAAGAGAGCCCCAGGAAATGTGGCCCCTGAGGGACTCGTCAGGCAACCTGGTGCTCGCGGCCGATGGGAAGGCGGAGATCTTCAATGGGTTCTTTGCCTCAGTCTTCCGGGGGGGGGCAGGACTTCCCTCTCGTTGGAAGCCTGTATTACCCCTCGGGAATCACTGCTAGGCCGGGGGTGAGGGTTGACCTGGTGGAAGGGCTTCTGCAAGGGCTGGATATCTTTAAGTTGGCGGACCCGGATGACCTACACCTAAGGGTGTTGAGGGAGCTGGCAGGGGTGATTGCTGAGCCCTTGGCTCAGTTATACGAGCGCTCTTGGAGCTCTGGACAAGTGCTGGAGGACTAGAAGGTGGCCAATGTGATTCCCATCTTTAAGAAGGGCAAGAAAGAGGACCCGGAGAACTACAGGCCTGTCAGTTTCACCTCGGTTCCAGGAAAGATCTTTGAGAAAATTCTCAAGTCTCATATCTGTGAGGGACCGGCAGGAGACTATATGATGAAGGGAAACCAGCACGGGTTTGTTAAGGGTAGGTCCTGTCAGACCAACCTGGTCGCCTTCTATGACCAGGTGACCAAATCCATGGATATGGGCGTCCCTGTCGACGTAGTCTTTTTAGACTTCAGGAAGGCATTTGACATGGTCTCTCACCCCATCCTCATTAAAAAGATGGGGAGCTGTGGCATTGA
>JAGPOW010000261.1:145595171-145692559 GCA_030014935.1 Caiman crocodilus | reverse complement strand
AGGACCAATGGTCACAAGTTACTAGAGAGCAGGTTTAGGTTGGACATTAGGAGGCACTACTTCACAGTTAGGGTGGCTAGGATGTGGAACCAGCTTCCTTGGGAAGTTGTTCTTGCTCCTACCTTGGGCGTCTTCAAGAGTAGATTGGATAGGTACTTGGCTGGGGTCCTGTGACCCTGGCACTCGTTCCTGCCATGGGGGGGGGGGGGGGGGGTAATCAGACTTGATGGCCTGCGCTAGGCCCCTTATGACCCTAGATACAATTAAAAAATGAATATTTGAAGTGAAAGTCATGGTACCAGAATGAGAGAGATACAATTTAAGAGAGATTAGGTGCAGTATGAGGAAACACTTGGTACTTCACCAATATATTATACATAATAAATCTGTTGACATAATGGAGGACAATGTAAGGATTACAGCCAGTTAAATCAGCTTTTCTATGAACCTGCATTCTCCAGATCAGAATAACAAAAAATCCAAGGCAGATTCCTCCCCTACTAAATCATTAAATCTAAATCCAAAACATAATCCAAATCTAGATTCAAACAAATTTCCCAGCTAAACCTTTTACATATACAGTATAACCTCACAAATCCAGCATCCATGGGACCTAGCACCTGCCAGAAATTCGAAAATTCTGGATTTTTGAAACATAAGGAAAGTGCATAGCCTTAGGACAATTTTATTTGCTATTACACTATACACGTGACAGCATTGGTCAAAACAATAGCTGCAAGCTAACAAACAAAAACAATGGCAGCCGGAAAAGTGCCAAACTTCTGGGGAAATTTCTGGAGTATTGGGAAACTATTTTTGATGCAATAATGTAGTGTACTGTATTTTTTTTAAACGACAGATTTTTGATAATTCCAGAATTTTGGAATCCAGATTTATGAGGTTTTAGTGCATTTTGAAACATTAATTGTCCATCTTCTCCTCTTAATACACAAGCCTAATTTTTATCAGGTGTAATGAAAAGTACAGATGTGTGTTAATGAACATATCATTATCCACACAATAAATGGCAGATCCTAGAAAAAAATAGCTTATCGTTTATGTTAATATTATTCAAACCAATTTTGTAAAGAATATTATCTACTCAATAGACCCAAACAATTCTCATTATATGCAAATTATGAATCAACAGTCTGGAAAATATCAAAGTTTCAATTAAAGCTGGGGTTTTTTTCCATTATTAGAGTGCAAACACTTTTTTGGCAAACATATGAAACAAAAGTTAACTTTGGATGGTGTGAGAAAGTAGCTCCAACTTACTTTCATAACCTACAAAAGCTTATAGCCTATGAATAGCATCAAACTGATGCTACATCTGATGAAGCAGGTTATAGTCTTCAGTAGCTTATGCCTTTTTGAGTGAGTTAAGCCTTTAAGGTGCCCCTCTGCCTGACACAGCAGGCCACACAGTAGTTTCTATACCACTTACAGGAAAAATTAAAGCTCAGGGCTTATACTGACCTGTGTTCTGGTAATTATAGCTAACAAACGAGGCAAGAGAGTCACCAGCATGGTACAAAGACCAAACACAAAATTTAAGGAGATGTAAGAAATGAAGGCCACATCTGAACTTGAAAAGAATCTGGACACAAAATACATCCATGGTAAAGCTGCATATCTGAAACGAGAAAAACAAATTGAACCACAACATAAATAATTTAGGTTCACTCTGCTTCCTGATTCATCTGCTCAGTATCCTGCACATTCGCTTAAAGGAAACACAACACCTGTTTGCTGATTTTAAGGTTTATAACCTCTTCCCAAATTCTTCCTCCCCACTTTCATATCTAACATATCATACTTTCCTGTATTCCATACACATATTTGCTATTCTGCTACAAACAGATAACTCATTCTTTTAAATTTATCAGCTTCACATCTTTTCTTGCACTCTTCCAGGAACCTCACAACCTTGATTTCTGAATGATTACTAACCCAAGACATTTTCAGTACTTGGGCATCAGTGAGATTCAGTAAAACACATTTGTTTAGGCATAAACCTCAGGCTCCAAGCTACCATTGTTTATTATAATGACAACATGCTGTAATGGAAACTAAGGAGCTCTCACCATTATGCCTAAATGATAGCATATGTCTGCTACAGACGGCACATTTAGTACAATTAATTATATATAGCAGACAATAATGGCTGGTACAGTGGTTACCAGTAAAAAACAACAGTAGCATGAAGTTACTGAAGAAACTACCAAAAGTATGGCAGCTATATTTTCTATGTAAATAATTAAATGAGTACAGAAACCATAGACAAGAGAGATCATAGGCCCAATTAGGGCTTCTGTTACCCATATAGGGTAAAAAGTTATCCTTTTATGATCAAGAACAAGATGGCTCCACCAAACCTTGCCCCCAAATGCAGCCCAAAGCACTTAGCCGTAGCCAAGTATGGCTGTCCTACAGAGAACAGTTTATTGGATAGAAAATGCAAGCTTCTGTGTAGTTAAAAATGGGAAGACTATATGCACAATACAAGCAGCAGAGCCATTAAGCACGCTCTAATGACTTAAAAATAAATAAATAAATAAAGATGGTAATAAAGAAATATGGCAGTTCCATCAGCTATTACAAAATCAATTTGACCTAGGCATTTTTAGGCAAATACTCCCGATATACTTATTTTGCCTTGAAATCTATTTTTCTTTCCCACCCTGTGCCATCAGTCTATGAATATATAATGGTCTCTATGATAATGGTCCTATCTAGTCTTAAACACTAGATGATTTCACACTTTTCAGTCAATTTATATCTGAGGATCTCCACATACTTAACAGAACCTGCCAAACTCACTGAATCATAGGAGTGGTTGGTTCCTGGTACATGTAAACAGAGAAAAGAAGCAATTTTTTTTCAAAACCTCAAAAGAAGTTTGGGGCTGAATGAAGATCACAACTTACATTCCTTGGCACTCAATTCTCTTTCCCTTTTTCCTTTCCCCTTTCTGCAGTTCCTTTAAATGGGGGTGGAAAATCACTAGTGACTAGTCCAGGGCTTGCTCCAAGTTGCACCAATGTAACTACAGTACAGTATAAAACACTAGGTTCAGCAGGATGAAGTAATTAAATGGAATTCACCTCAATTTAAACGTGAGCAGAATTAAACCCAAGTGGGCTACGTGTGCTAAGCACTAAGAAAGTTCATACCAGCCAGCCCCAGATTCTATTTTATCTACTTGCAACTATTAGATTTTATTTTGTTTGAACTAATGATCAATCAGTCTAGATAGCAGTACGTGAAACGCAGTGCTGTAAAAACAGTTCTTCCAGCAAGCAGAGAATAAAGACAGCTGAGTCCTGAGCCTGAGAAGCTTTCAAAATTGGTAACTGCTTGAATGAAATACAATGAGAAATTTTTAAATCATCGTGTAGTTAAAACTTCCTTCATACAATCTTTATTTTAGGCTGGGCAAGATCCACAAATTGCAGTTTTTCTGAAAGAGAGGGGAAAATGTGCTACATGGAATATGGATACAGAGAAGTTATATAAGGTCCTGTATACTGTGTAGTGTAGGAAAAACCTGTGTAGGAGGATTGGGAATGGAGGGGATTGGGAAGAAGGCTCTCTATAAATAAATCAGCTTGTATACTACCGAGTTTCACAGAGGCAGGTTAAACTTCTGAATACTTGATTGTGACTGTACTTGTAAGAGTTCCTGAAAGTAGGACTTTTTCCATTGTCTCTGAAATCCACATGTTACCTCTTTGGCTAGGGACAGACATTCAAAAAGCCAGAGCCTGAATTAGTTCAACCTTTGCATCTTAGTTCAACCTGCCTAGGCTGAACCAGTTTGTAACAGGACAAATATTCTCCCTGCACTAAGGCAATGCAGGCACATGCCTGAAGTTGCTTAGGCCAAAAGCAGGGATGTACTGGAGTGGACCCTCAGCTGCAGGGTAGCTGTGCTGGTGGTGGAGTGGCGGCCAGTCCAGTCTGATCTGGTCAGAGAGGAGTTTAATTCCTCCCTCTCCATCCCACCAGCAGGGACCCAAGCAGGGTCTGCCGAGCACTCCCCCCTCACTGCTGCAGCAGCAAGGCACCATGAACCCTGAGGAGACGGGGGCAGGAAGGAGTTAGTTTCCCCTCTACCCCCACTGGCAGCCAGGTCTGCCCACCGTTGCCACCACCCTCCCTGCCTCAGAATAGGCTCCGTGCTGTTCCCTCCACTGGACAATGTAAAGAGGAGGAATAACCCATGTCCCTGCCCCTCAATCCAAAGGGACCCTTCTGGCCAGAGTCTGGCCGTACCCCAACCCCAACTCTGCAGTGGGAGGAGGCAGGACCCTTGTTGGGGGCAGTAGTCCCAGTGGGGCACTGCACTGAGGGTCTAGCAGAGCTGTGGTGGGCTGCACGCAGCAGCTCCAGGGTCCAAAATGGGCCAGATCCCTGCAAGCCCCCCGCAGCACTGCCATGCCTTGCAGCAGCTCTGCTAACCCCATAGAGCAGCCCCTGCCAGAAAGGAGCTCATGTTTCAGGAAGACATGACAAGCTGCTGTCCATCATGGTCACTTATCACTTGCCACTCCAGCTGCCAGGCAAGGGCAGGGCTGCTCAGTCTGTGCTTTGACCCCCCTCCAAGCCTGAAGGGGATTATTCAGCTGCTGGCCCCAAGCAAAGGCCAAGCAGTGGCTGCAGCCAGGCCAGGTTGACCCCACTGCAGTGCCAGTGGCACTCTCCGCTGTGGCTTGCCACCCCACTGTGGTGCCAGTGGCCTCTTTGTGCTTGGGGCAAGCTCCAAGCACAGAGAGGCCACTGACAACACAGCGGGGTCTGCCAAGTCCAGCTGCCACCACTTTGTGCTTGGGGCCAGTGGCTGAATAAGCCCCATCCTGCTAGGAGGGGGCTTGATCCAAACACAGCGTAGTGGTGGCTGGGCTGGGCTGGGCTGGGCAGGGCAGACCCCACTGCAGTGCCATGTGCTCAGCCACTGTCACCATAGCAGGGTCTGCCCAGCCCAGCCACCACTACAGAAGCCCATCATGGCTTCCCACAGTGCTAGCCCCTTCACAGAAGGGGCTGCTCAGCAGGGCCAGCAGAGCTGCTGCAGAGTACAGCAGTGCTCTGGGGATCTTGAAGGGCTCTGGCCCATCCCAGACTCCTGTGCTGCCACTCACAGTCCATTGCAGCTCTGCTGGCCCCGCAATGCAGCGCCCCCACCAGGAAGGGTCTTATACTCCCGCACATTATGACAGGGGCTGCTGCCCCTAAGGGCCCCATCCCCTCTTACTGCAGCAGCAGGAAGGGGGCATGGCTAGGCAGGGTCCCTGGGAAGGGACAGTGAAAGCAGTGGCAAGGGCTGGCAGACTCAACTGCCTGTGGAGGTAGAGGGGAGACTAACTGTCCTCCCTGCCTTACTCTGCCTCAGAAGCCATGATGCCCTTCTGCTGCAGCAGTGAGGGGGTGTGCCTGGCAGACCCTGCTTGGGTCCCTGCCAGTGGGATAGAAAGGGAGGAACTAAACTCTGCCCTGGCCAAACCCCCACCCCCTGCCTGTCCTTGCTCTGGCTGGGAAGCAGAGATGTGGGAACAGCCTAGCTGGACTGGAGCAGAAAGCCAAAAGCATGCTGAAATGCTAGGGTCTCTGGTTTAATTTAAACCAGCAAGGGGCTGGGACAGACATTGCATAAACTGGTTTGAGCCAAATCAGTTACTATATATAATCAGGGTTATGTCAAACTGGTTTCAGCCATTTTGAAACTGGTTTATATGCACTGATTATCTGTTCTGTTACAGGTTTAAACCAGTTTTTGATCACTTAAATTGGTTTATGTGTAATGCCCTTGACTTTAACTGGAGTTGGACAAAGCTCATGAAATTCTAGAGGGAATATTCTTAAAGGTTAGAACTTTATTATAAGTCAGATGTAGGCCTGCTTTCATGGACATTCAACCTTTTCTGTTAGCAATTCTACACTGTGAAATGACCTCAACCAAATCTTGCAAAAGGGGGCTCATTTTGGTTAAAACTCATTTTGGACCTCAACCTCTGGCCTGTGGCCCAGATCCGGCCTTCACAGAAGTGTCTTAACTCAGTGTCTTAACACAGAAGTGTCATGGAGGGACAGGCCAGTAGGGAGGGCTTAGCACAAGAGTATTTCTTACCTTAAAGCAAATAGTGGCATTGTAGCCTTTGATCATACATCTGAGTTACTGCAAGCTACATATCTAGATACATCTCAAGTAGCTTACTTACAAGTATCATCCAGAGGCAGGTGGAGATTCCCTCTGGAGACAAGCAGACCATAGAACATGAGTTGCAAGAGAAAGAGTGAATTTCAGATGATTCCACTTCTCTGAGAGTTCTCATCATGGCTGCTGCTTCATCATAGATTTTATGACCTCGTTTACTTGATCCAATGAAGAACAGTAGCTGTTGGCTGCCAGCCAACCAATTTGAAACACATCACTGGTTGCTGGGTAGACTGGCAGGGTCTCTAGCCCCCACCCAGGTGTGTGAGGCCAGTCACATAGACAGGGAGCTGGTTTCCCCCTCCCTCCGGAATGTATCCATCTCAGGTTGCAACTCATGGCTACCTGAAGCTGATGGGATCAGGCATGCCTGCTCTCTGCAGTGACCATGGTCACCAAGTTGTCCTATTGGTCAGCCACCTGATAGCAGAGTTTGGGAAGAAACAGAGATGGCATTCTGCCACATTATCCAGCTCACAGGGTTTCCCAGTGGTCTGGAAATTTGGCAGCAGGAAGGCAGTTCAGCCTCAATTGCTATTTCCCTATTGCTAAACTTCCAGACCTGTGAGGAGCCCTGCAGATGAAGTAACGTGACCCTGTTCACCAAATGCTGGCATGTGATCAGGCTTGCACTCAGTGTTGCTCTGTGGCTGGATCCAAGCACACAGGATTCAGGCTGCTGCAGAGCCAGATCCAGCATGCAGCTATATCTGGGGTGCAGAGTAGGAAAGGAGCACAGCCAGATCTGGCATGCTGAGATCACACCCAAGTCTCATACAAGATTCGACTCACAGACCAACTGCCCACCACTTGCCTGGCCCATGAGGCTGGAAGTTTTGACACTACTGGGTTAAAGTAACAAAATCTGTCAACACTTTAGGTCACAGAAAATATACAGTGGGCAAGTTTTGAAGTCAATTGAACTGAATGGAAAATATATTACTGGCTTCAGAAGACACTTCAAATCAGGTTCCTTACTGGTTTAAAGTGTGTTTGGCAGGAGGAGATAAGTTAGGATTTGTGTAGTAGTCTATTCTCCTATTTTCATCGACATCAGGATTCAAAAAGGATTTAATTTGTATATGAATAATAACACATAGTACATAGTGCAAGATCATGCCATAGGGACTACCCTTAAGAATTTTTTCTTTAAGGCTCATTAGTTGGAAGCAACAGAGGAAGCAAAATCATGGCATCATTAGCTTATCATAGGTAGCCTACCATTGCGATACAGCAAAGGAAAAGACAAATACACTCTTAGGATGTATTGAGTAACATGTTTCCAGCTCAGATAGAAGTGTATTGCTCCCATCTGTCAAGAAGACTCAGTCTTTGGGCCTGCAATGTTCAATATCTTCATCAGCGACTTGGACAAGGGGGTGAATAGCACCTTGTTTAAATTTGCAGATGTCACCAAGATGTGGGAGGAGGTGGGCATGCTAGAGGGGAGGGACAAGCTGCAATCAGACCTGGACAGGTTACAGGGTGGGAGGATGAGAATAGGATGGGTTTCAACACTGACAAGTACAAGGTACTGCACCTGGGGAAGAACAACCAGCAGCACACCTACAGGCTGGGGAACTCCCCTCTCACCAGCACAGAGGCAGAAAAGGATCTTGGAATCATTATTGACTCAAAGATGAACATGGGCCGCCAATATGGGGATGCAGGCAGAAAGGCGAACCGCAGCTTGTCAAACATCCACAAATGCATCATGGGCAGGTTCAAGGCGGTGATCCTCCACCTCTATGCAACCTTGGTCAGGCCCCAGTTGGAGTACTGCATCCAGTTCTGGGTGCCGCACTTCAGGAGGGATGCGGACAACATCAAGAGGGTCCAAAGGAGGGCCACTTGCATGATGAGGGGGCAGAAGGGCAGGTCCTATGAGGATAGGCTACGGGATCTGAACCTGTTCAGCCTTCACAAGAGGAGGCTGAGGGGGGATCTGGTGGCCATCTATAAACTGGCCAAGGGAGACCAGCAGGCAATGGAAGAGTCCCTGTTCCCCTGAGCAATACTGGGAGTAACAAGGAACAACGGCTATAAGCTGACAGAGAGCAGATTCAGACTGGATATCAGGAGGCACTACTTCACAGTCAGGGCAGCTAGGATCTGGAACCAACTTCCAAGGGAAGTGGTGCTGGCTCCTACCCTGGGGGTCTTTAAGAGGAGGCTAAAAATCCCTTCGCTGGGATCGTCTGACGCCAGCATTCTTTCCTGCCATGGCAGGGGGTCGGACTTGATGAGGTCCCTTCCGACCTTACTAACTATGAAACTATGAAGCTGGTGAGACTTTGTCTGGAATAATGTGCACAATTATGGTCATCTATTTTTTAAAAAAGGTAAACTCAAACTGCAGCACATGCAGAGAAGGGCAGAAAGGTAATTAGGGTAATAGAAACCTTATCTTATGAGAAGAGACTAAAGCAGTCCAGTAAGGCAAAACTGAGAGGAGATGCATTTGCATTCTATTAATAAATTGTAGAAGCCATTGGGGAATATGGATAGAAAAATACAATTTAACTTCAGGGACAATTCTGACATAACAACAAATGGGAACATGGCATGAATAAATTCAGAGCAAGGAACTGGCAGGACATCTCGGACTCCCCAAAGAGCAAGATTATGAAAGAGCCTCCCAAGAGGCACTCCCAGGCAGGGCATACAACCCAAGTGGTGACAAGATGGAGCCTGACATCTTTTATGAAAGGAATTATAGATGGATTCCTGCAATAAGATAAATATTTAGAAACCATGTCTAACCTCATATATAAAGCTATATCTAGGGAATGGAGGACACCTTCTCTTTGGGCAGATTCTTTCATAATTGTTCATCTTGGACATTCTTCTGAATTATCTGGAACTAGTCACTGCTGGAGACAGTGGGAATAAAAGGATCGCTGCTTAGATCCAATATGGAGGTTCCTACATCACGAGGGACATAGCTTCCACATCCATCAATACTTTGTGCTTATTGGCAGCAATTTCACCTGTAAAAGTCAGCTTGGGAGAAATGAGGTCGGGTGGGCTTAGAAAAGCACTTCGCTTCCACACAAGATCCATTGGAGGGATATTCTTAGCCAATCTAATGCTCAAACTTGCTCACGTTACTCACTGGACATTAACACCGCAGCAAGTGGGTGCAATTTAAAATACAATTTCATCTTCTAGTGATAATCTGTACATTAGGCCACTGCAATACTGACCTGATAAGGCTACTATTTTCGGCACCTAGATGAGCCCTTTAATGAGAACAACAAACAATTCATTTCTTGAAATATTTCAAGCACAGATCTCATTTTGAGGGAGTAAATCTCTCCCACACACTTTCCCCATGAAGTATTCAGCTTCAGTCTGCAGTTTGTTCTCTCAGTAGCTTTAGCTGAATTGTAATTGTCTGCAAAGAGACAAAACCATGTACCCAGCAGCAGGTGCAAACCAAGCCTAAAGATTTCTGTTTGTTTCTTACAAGCCGTAATTCTGGAGCAGCATTTCCAATCACATACCCAAAGAGTATCAGCAGGAGAGCAGTGGCTGCCAAGTTCTGTCGAAAAGTGAAGGCGGATAGCTGGAAGGCAGTAATAACACCAATGCACAGTATAACCGGAACCAAGTAAAACAGCTAGAAAACAGAAAAACAGGGGTAGTGCAGGTGAGCATCTCCTATTGGTCTTAACCAATTAAGATAGAAGTGCCTGTACAATTGGTAGCTACTCTATGCTCCCCAGATAATTATATTGCCTATCAGAAATGTGCCAGCAATAGAGATATAGCCTAGTGGTGGTTCTCTCCTGGGGTAGCTGGGGCACTGCTTTACTCAAAAACCGTAAGGAAACAGAATCCAAGTACCACATTACCTTTATCTTAATCCTATCTGCCATTCCCATGTCACTATAACAGGCTAGCTGTTCCAGATAATAAACCCTTGTGGGACTCTTGATCCAATGCACCAAGCTATATCATACTTGCACCAGTATGGGGGGCTCATGGAGCAGGAGAGGGTTTCACCGAAAACTCCTGGAGTCACAGCAAAACTGTCTGACAGCCTGAAAAGCAACTCTAACACATGGGAATGTGTTCAGTTAGAAAGTTTCCCCTCACCTTTCAGTTGGAGCAGACTCTTGCATTTACACACAGCAGTAATGGTTTTACTAGACAACAAGGAGCATAAACCTCCCCTGGACACACACTCCTGGTGACCATTAACAAGACAGCTAGCTTGAGGATTGGGTGAGGCACAGCAGCATAGGACTGAAAAACAGCTCTGGATCCTGGATCCTGCTCTGACAGTATGGCCACTGATGTGATGTGTGACATCAAGGAAGTCCCTTATCATCCCTGCTTCCATTGCCACAATTCCCTTGTCTTTTTTTCTTCAAGCCAATGGACCTCTATTTCTCATTATGGGTTGTACAGAACAAAGCACCTTAAGACCAAGAGGAGCCGCCATAATACAAATAATTATTAATATTAATAGTTTATTCAAATGCCAAGGGGCTGGTAAAGGGATCCTATGAACTATATCATACTTACTGCAGAGTACTAGCTCCCAGATATTTAGCAACACAAGTATTACCACCTTCTAGGACAGGGGTAGGCAACATTTTTTGGCCAGAGTGCTGAAAAAAACACATTATGTCTACATACATTGGAAGGTACCAGAGTGCCGGCATACCAGAAAAACAAAATGAGGGCGTGGGGGAAGACCTGGCAGTACGCACTGCATATCAGTATATTTAATAATCCTAAATGTTGCCTTTGTTGTTGTGTATTCCTTTTTGTTGAGTACATTGCAATGAGAGAGAGAGAAAAAACAGAGACAAATAAGAGAAAGAGGAGACGGAGACAGGAGAGCAGAGAGAGAACCAGACAGACACACACATGCACACAAAGAACCACATACACAAACACAGAGAACCAGAACACACCCAGAAAAGACGCATGCATACACACATTCAGAACCAGACACATGTGCACACACAAAATCAGACAGGCAGTCAAACACACACAACCAGATGCGCGGGTGAATGGAGCCGGGCGCCTGGGCCACTGGACAAAGTCCAACACAACAATGCCCTGGTCCTGCCAGATTCCCTGTGCTTCCCCAGGGAGCTAGCCCCCAGGCTGCAGCATAGCTGGCCAAGGCCACTGCCCGTAGCCTGCCCATCAGCCCACCCACCCACCACCCCAGACAGCTAAGTCCGCAAATGGTGTGGTGCTCCCGGCAAGGGGCAGTGCCAGCCTCACCCTGGTGGGGGGCTGGGCTGGGGCTGGGCTCAGAGCAGGTGGGAGTCAGGTGGGCTCAGCTGCAAGCCCTGCTGCAAGCAGCCTGGGCTCTGTGGTTGGCAGCAGCTACTAGAGCCTGGGCTGGCTGCAGGTAGGAGGCTGCAAACAGCTGCTCGGGGCTCTGGCATCAGCTCTATACTGGTGGGGGCACACGCACCTCAGAGTGGATGGTGGGGATAGAGCCTGAGGCAGCACAGTTCTCCCACTGTCCGCTCTGATGTGTATGTGCAATCACAGCCAGCATGGAGCTGATGCTGGGGCTGTGGAGCCTGACACAACTGTTTGCAGCATGCCCACTGCAGCTGCCCAGAGCCCAGGCTAGCTACAAACAGCTGTGCTGGGCTCCAGAGCCCGGTTATCAGCTCTGTGCCGGGAGCAGGAGGGAAGACCAGGGTTGCGCTGCCTCAGGCCCCTCCCCCACTGCCTGCTCTGAAGCGTGCATACACCAGTATGCACCAGTATGGAGCTAATGCTGGAGCCCGGAGCAGATGTTTGCAGCCTCCTGGTTGCAACTGGCCCAGGCTCTGGGTAGCTGCTGCCAACTACGGAGCCCAGTCTCCTTGCAGGAGGGATTGCAGCTGCTCAACTGCCTGCTAGGAGCAGCCTAGGCTTCATGGCTGGCAGCAGCTGCCTAGAACCCTGCCTGGGAGTGGTGTGCCAGGCAAAATGGCCTCACATGCCACACTCGGCACACGTCCCGGGGGTTGCTGACCCCTGTTTTAGGATTTCAGAGAAGGTCAATGAAGTTGAGGACCAAGGGATGTAATAGGGGTCCCTAACCTCTTGAGTAGAGAGAGTATATTCCTACAGATAGCAGTCTGTAGGGTGCAGGCTGCACAGAGGCTGGTTGCAAGGTGGTAAGCCTGCTAATACTGAACCTCTGTGCCCTGTTAAACAAGGCCTGCAGACAGGTGACTAAGGCAGGGGTGGGCAGTTATTTTGGCTGGAGGGCCACTTTAGCAAATTTGAGAGCTGTCGTAAGCTGGAGGGAGGCGGCAATTGATCCTATCCAGCCCAGAGTCAACCTTCCTGCACCCACTACCAGGGGCACCAGACAGCGAGGTGGGCAGGGTCTCCATGACCAGCCAAGACCTCTAAGGTCAGGGTGCGCTTGACCAAGCAGACAGGATGGGGATGCAAGTGGGCAGAGAGAGGTGTCCTGGAGCAGGACAGGCAGGCGGGGGCCAGGGATGGAATCATGGGGAAGTCGTAGCGCAGGACCATGGCCCAAGGCAGAGCCGTGATCCACGATCCACTTCCTGCACGGCAGGGACATGCGAAGAGCAGGTTGCAACGCTGCTCCAGGCCCCAGCCCTGTGCTGTCAGTATCCCATGACCCCAACACTGGCCCCTGCCCACCTGTCACACTCCTGGACACTGCTTCGAGGGCACCCTGCCCAGCCTCCATGGAGACGCTGCCTGCCCTCCCACCCATTCCATCCAATGCCCTGGTGATGTGTGCAGGGAAGATGAGCCAGGTCTTGCAGTGGCAGAGATGCTAGCAGTTCTGGGAAGTGAAGTCCAATTGCTGTGCCACTCCCACCCCACCATATGCCAAAGGGCAGCAGGACCAGGCACACCTGCCAGGCTGCCCCCCATGCTTGGGCCAGGCAGGGCCAAGGGACCCACCGCAGGCTGTATAGGATCCCTTGGTGGGCAAGATCCAGCCTGAGAGCTGTATTTTGCCCACCCCGCTATAAGGGGATAGAGCCTAGGGTTTTATAAGCCTAGCTTCTGGTTGGAAGCCTCAGACTGGCTCATGCTAAACTCAGGGAAAGATCTCCACAGGACTAGAGAGAAACCAGAAGGAAGATAATTTGTTTATGTATAAATAAGATCACAGAATTCAGTTATCCAGATACAATGGCTGCCCATACTTCGGGACCACTGAGCAAGTAAGATGCGCTGCTGTTTGGATGTGATCTAAGAAGGTGAATTCTATTCCTCTACCCACACCAATGTTTTTAAACAAAAAACAGTTTCTCAGGTTTTGCAAAGAGAGACATGCATTTTCAGCCATAGCGATCTTCTGACAGGATGTGATGGATTAAATCCTGCCTTTCAGAAGTTACTTCCTACTTCTGGGACAATTACATCTTTTCAATTGTAAGGAACAGAATAGAAACAGTTAGCAAGCAGGTAATAATTACCTTGATATTTTCAAAGGAAAGAAAGAGTTTCATGTGTTTCTGTGTACTAACTGAATGAGAAGATTAGATCTAGGAGAGTGAATTTGTGCTGATGACAATCTAAGCCACCTGCAGAAGCACTAAAATCTCTGGTGGAACTCATTCTCTGTTTGCAAGATGGACAACTTGCTTATAGGGCTATTTTTGGTGTAAGGACCCTGAACTGCATGCGAGTCCAAACATACTGGTATCTACTCTAGAGACCATCAGAAATGGATAGTGCAGTTCACAAGTCAACAAAAAACACAATCCTTCCCATATAGAGGACGATCACACAGCATTAATGTGGGAATATTATAGTGGACAACTCAGGGAAACTCAGTCACAGAACAAATGCCTTATTATTAGCATGCATCATTGCTAATGGATATTGCACTAAACAATTTAACTGACAAAATTTCCCTTTGTTTAGAAATGTATTTTATTGTGGATGTGACTTCTTCAGAATCATACGCAATCAGGGCTAGAAGGAACCTCAGAAAGTCATCTAGCCAGCCTCCTGCTTGAAGCTGGACCAGCCTCAACAAGATCATCCCAGCCAAAGCTTTGTCTAGCCAGGTTTTCAAAACCTCCAAGGACAGAACTTCCACCACCTCTCTGGGTACGCTGTGGCAGTGTTTTATTACCCTCCTAGTGAGAAATTTTTCCCTTGTATCTAACCTAAACTTTCCTTGCTGCAACTCAAGACCATTGCTCCTTGTTCTGTCATCTGTCACCACTGAGAACAGTCCAGCTCCATCCTCTTTTGAACCCCACTTTAGGTAGTTGAAGGATGCTATTAAGTTCACTCTTAGTCTCCTCTTCTCTAGACTAAACAAGCCCAATTCCCTCAGCCTCTTCTCATAAGACATGTTCCACAACTCCTTCATCATTTTTGTCATCCTCCACTGGACTCTCTCCAATTTGCACACATCCTTTCTGTAGAAGAGGACCCAAACCTGAACACAGTATCCAGATGTGGCCTCACCAGTGCCAAATAAAAGGGAATAATTACTTCCCTTGACCTACTGGCAACACACCTACCAATGCAGCCCAATATGCCATTAGCCTTCTTGGCAACAAGGGCACACTGCTGTCTCATATTTATCTTATTGCCCACTGTACCCCCAGGTCCTTTTCTGCAGCTCTGCTGCCCAGAGGCAGCACCCAGCCTGTACTAGTGCATGGGATCAATCCATCCTAAGTGAAGGACTTTGCACTTGTCCTTGTTGAACTTCATGAGATTCCTTTTGACCCAGTCCTTCAATTTGTCTAGGTCACTCTGAATCCTATCCCTACCCTCCAGTACATCTACTGCTTCCCCTACCTTGGTGTCATTTGCAAACTTGATGAGGGTGCACTCTATGCCACCTTCCAGGTTGTTGCTGAAGACACTGAACAGAACTGGCCCCAGGAGCAGCCCCTGGGGCATTCCACTTGATACTGGCTGCCAACTGCACACTGAGCCATTGATTACTACTCTCTAAGCCCAATGCCTCAGCCAGTTTTCTATCCACCTTACAGTCCATTCATCCAGCCCATACTTTCTTAGCTTGCCTGCAAGAATGTTGTGGAAGACCATATTAAAACCCTTGATAAAAATCAAAATATACCACATATCCACCAGTCTCCTCACATTCAGAGCCAGTCACTTCATCATAGAAGGGAAGCAGGTCGGTCAGGCATGACTTGCCCCTGGTGAATCCACGCTGACTGTTCCTAACCACCTTTTTCTCTTCCAAGTGCTTAGAAATGAATTCTCTGAGGACCTGTTCCATGATTTTTCCAGGGACTGAGATGAGACTGACTGGTTCATAGTTCCCTAGATCCTCCTTCTTCCCTTTCTTAAATATGGGCACTATGTTTACCCTTTTCCATTCACCTTGGACCTCTCCTGATCACTATGAGTTTTCAAAGATGATGACCAACGACTCTGCAATCACATCAGTCAACTCTCTCAGCACCCTCAGGTGCATCCCATCTGGCCCCATGGACACAACCAACTTTTCTAAGTAGTCTCTAACCTGTTCTTTTAGTTTGAGTTCACTAAAACAACTCATTCAGAATGACATATACAGTTTTAAAAAGACACATGCTGCTATACATAGAACCTACCATATCAAAAAGGAAGTTACCAAGCCAGTAGGTCTTGTAGCCAAGCCCAGTGAGGTGTTGCAGCCGCTTTGCACCAGATTCACGGTCTTTCACAATGGAGCTTCCAATGGATGCCGTAAGGAGAGAAACTCCTAACATGATGCACAGTGCTACTCCACATTGACGAATATTCTCCATTCTGGGGTTCAAAAGAAAAAGGTATCATGACAATACAGGTCACCAAAAATTTTCCAAGTCAAACTCCTTATCAAACCAATTGCGAAACAACTTGATAAATGTATTTACACTATTAGACATAGATATAAAAAGAGAACATCTCCATGTATTTTAACCTCAATCCTACCTAGATTCTTGCTATATGGGCCTTTTAGGCAGCTTCTGGAGCTCTTAACTCCTGGACTGTCCACACATTAATACCTGAAACTAGTTTTAAGCACACTTTAGGCAACAAAGTTACATTATTTGAAGGCGGGTTTATCTCGGTTACCCAACTCGTGTTCCATTAATGCAGGGATGGGCAAAATGTGGCCTGCCAGGCCATTCTATCCGGCCCATGGGGCCTCTAAAAAAATTAGAACATTAATATTTATCTGCTCCTGGCTGCTTGTCATGCAGCCCTCGATGACTTGCCAAAACTTAGTAAGTGGCCCTCTGCCCAAAATAATTGCCTACCCCTGCATTAATAGGTGACTCATCTGTAGGGATTAGCCACACAAGTTGCAGCAGTCCTCCAGCATCCCAAGATACAGTCTCCCCTCTCCCACCCTCCTGTTCTGGACAAATTTTCCACCCCTTGAACTCTACTCCCCAGGGGGAAGTTCTGACACCAAGTCGACTCCCCCTCCTGCCCCTTGGGGTGTCACCTTCCCACCTCAGGGGTGCAACCCTGTGCAAACAGCCTGCAGAGCACATGCCAGCTATCTAGGTTGCATGGCACAGACAGATCCAGGACTGGGGTCTAGGGGAGCATGGGAGACAAACAAGGTGAGGGCCCAGCTTGGGTTTCCATGAGCTGGGGCTTCCTTCCAAAGCACCAGTAGCTCCTCAAAAGCACCATCCTACACCTTTCCCACTTCCCAGCCATCCCGGGAAGCATGACCAGCCCCCACTACAACTCAATCCTACATTATTAAAACATGAGACCTTCTTTAATTTATGCCCTTTTATTTTTTTTAATTCTTTTTTTCCCCACTTATCTTTAATTTTATCTATCAGTGGTTGACTTCCTTCATTTCATCACCCTTCTCCCAACCACACTTCTTTTCCACCTCCCATTCCATTAACTCTCTCTTTCCCCAGCCCATCTTTCACCTTCTAGCCCCTACCCTGCCTTCACCTAGACACCAGGGATTGAAAACTGTCCTGTCTCACCAGCCCTGTAGTGGCAACTTAGAGCTGTAGCTCCAAGTCAGGCCCCTGCTCACCAGCCCTCAAATGATAATTCACAGCTGAGCAGGTAAGGGACAGTCAGAGAAGGTTTTTATTCATAAGGTGCAACTGCTCCAAACTCAAGCCAACATTAACACCAATCAACATGTGAGCAGCAAAAAATAAAACATGTTATAAGTTCCCTACATATCAGCTAATCAAAGAATAGAAAGAAGACAATGTGATTTATTTAACTAGAGAACAAAGCATGCATTTCAAAGTTTGAATACTGAGAATTCCCAGTGAAGCCTTTTCAAGAATGCCTGTCTCACAGAGGATGTGCAAAGTTTTCAGAGAGAAACTCAGTGAGCATTTCAAATAATTAATCCAACTGAGATTTTTGTGACAGGCTTGCAAACACTTTTTGAACAGAAATCCAATTAAGTATAATGGTAAGTTATTCATTATTTTTCCTTTCCAACTAACTTTATTCAACAAAATACATATGTTAGTAGTATGCCTGGCTAAATGATTGATTGGAAGTGACTTGCATGTAACCAAAATAAAGCATTTACTACATGCAACATATAGTAGTTATTGTCTAAGTGGGTTTTCTTCAGTATTAAATAAACATTTGCTCACATTTTGTCCTCATCCAGCAAGGCTCCTCCATATGGATGACTATATAGTGCAATTCCTGTGAAGGGAAAAAGAAAGCCCCATGTCATCTTAACAAACTCTAAAATTAGCAGACTTTAACATTTTTATTAAATAGCTCACTGCCTCGGACAGGAAAGCCGGACATTCATGAAGTGGCATCAGAGCACCATTACAATTTTCAAGCAGAATGAAAGGAAGCTCTGAATGAAATCAGGTTCAGAGTAGAGAGGTGGCAGAGTTTATAATATTCATTAAATAAATAAAGTACAACAGCAACTGAGAAGAAAAGGGAACAACATGAGACAAAACAAAGGGGGAACCTGAGAAAGACAGCTTTGGCTAGAACAGCCTTGCTTTTGTAGATATTATTCAATACCTCATTGCACCTTTCACATAGTGGATTGATGCACCATAGCTACAGACAGTTGCCTCCAGAGAGCTGTCTGCGTTTTAGTCAATGGGAAATGAAAGCACTCAGGACTCCCTGGAATCAGCACTCAGCTATAAACTGGCCCTTTGATCTCTCAATTCCAATTCCACGAGGGTTAGACTTTTGCAGACATGTTCCACATACTCCTAATAGAGGAGCGTGGGCGTTGATTTCTCTCTGCGGGCCCTGACTGGAAAGGCATTTGGGACTTAAAGTAGAGATAAGAAAGTCAAATTACAGATCAATAGACACTTCGCTGAAGTTATGTCTGACAGAAAATATATACTAGGATCATATATTAGTTTTCAGCTGGCTGGGTTTCTTGTGTTTTGCGTTGTTTTATTTTTTTGTTGTCTTTAAACCCCCTATTTTTCACCTTGAATATTTATGGCAAAGCACAAAGTCATTCTTCACAACCAGAAAACTCTCATTTGGCTTTTTTGCTGACTTAGAAAAATTCACTGAAGAGAGAGAACAATCTTATCTGAAGCAAATTTACATTTTTGCTTGGAACCATAATTTTAGCACTTCTACTACAAAACAAAAATGAAAGCTTTGTTTTCCTGCAGAAAGTGAGCTTTTGACTAGTGCCCACCGAATGAGAAAGTTTTGCAAGAATATTAACTTCTACATACATACTGGATGCATCTACATGTTTAGTTAGCGAGGCACGATACGTTGCAGCACAGAGTTAGCGGCTCCCGGGTGCAGCAGCTGCATGTGTGCCCAGGACTGCAGCAGTCTGAGCTGAGGTGACACAGAAGACTTGCGTGGGGTCAGCCCCGGGCTCCAAGTCATGACATCAGACTGTGGAGGGGCTGGCTGGGGCACAAGAGTGCCTGAAGAGTGGAGCTGTGTGGCTAGGTAGCCTGCTGTCTGGCCCCCTGCTGCCGCGGCTGGCCCGGTGCAATTTATATCCATTTACACATGCAATTAGGTTCAGTTTTGCTCACAAATTGAATATTATGAGATTTGCCAGATTCATATTTTTGCTTTACATTTATTTCAGGATACAATTGCTTCTTGAGATTAGGCACATAACACATTAATACCAATATAATCTGTCTTTATACTAATATAAATGTAGAGTGAGCACGTCCTACAATGGCATACATCACTTCAGTCAAGGCTAAAATTACTCCTTATGGAGGTAGTGGTAACTTGTTACCAGTATATGTTACAACAGTAACTGAAAACGAGTCACGTATGCCGCTGCTCAAATCCATTTCATCTAGGGCAACCATCTGGTCAGTGCAAATAGACTAAGTCCCCTGCTACCTAATAACTGGGTGCTGTAATAGTGCCTGCTATAGTTAGCTGCCTACAGACAGCTGGTTGCCTGCCCACTCTTACACTGGTGTAATTTATATTAGCATACAAACCTATGCAAGTTACACTGATGTAGACATATTGTGCATCTGCAACCACTGTTTTGCATTGCAATACTCTGATTTCTGAACGACTTAATTCAAGACCAAAAGAAATTTGATTACTGCTGAAGAATTCGAATGTACGTAATAATGAGATAAAATAGCATTATTAAATAATGACTGGATTTAGTTTGTTTGTTTTTTTCTTTTTGCTGTGAGAACCATGACTTGGAATGTTTCATACGTGACACCAAGTTGGCAAGAGTTAGACACTCAGGCGGTTGGGCTAGGAACCAGAAGGACCTGGATAAACTGGAGAAATGATCAAAAACTCAATCAGAAGCAATTCAACAAGGACAATGTTGGGGTGGGATAAATGCATGTACAAATACAGAGTGGAGAATGACTGGATAGGTTGTAGTACTGGACAGAAGGACCTGGGGGTTACAATGGATCACAAGCTAAATATTAGCCAGGAGTGTGCTCTGTTTGCAAAAAAGGGCCAAAAGTATACTGGGTTGTATTAACAGCAGCGTCTCTTGTAAGCTAAGGAAAGTTATTCTTCCACTCTACTCAGGATTTCTGAGGCCTCACCTGGTCTGTGTTGTCACAGGGTGGGCTGTCCTATTAAGACAGGGCAACCAGCCCTACTGAGTAGCTGCAGCTGGGGAGGTTGCTGATCATGGAGTGGCTCAAGGGAAGCTTAAAACCACCAGAGAAAACACCAGCAGGAGAGCAAACTGTGAAAGAACAGCTGTGACCCCAAGACTGGCAGTGATCTGAACCACTGACTGCACAGAGAGGCCAGACTGCTATGCAAAGGTCAAAGCCATAGAAGACCCCTTCCCAGAGAAGCCCAGAGGTGAAGCTACCCATTTACATGCATCCAGTGCATTCAAGAAAGGTGTGGACAGAGGGCAGAGTCCAGCAGAGAGTGACAAAAATTATTAGAGACTTGGGAAGTAAGATTTACGAGGATAGGCTGAAAGAACTAGGTTTATTTAGTTTGGAAAAAAGAAGACTGAAGGGATATTTGAGTATCCTGGGCACAGCATCCTTGGAGGCTCCTAGAGAAGCTGTGAAATCTCCATCCCTGGACATTTTCAAGAACAGGTCAGACAGACACTTGTCTGGGATGGTCTAGTCAGGAATGACCCTGCCTTGAGCACAGGTTTGAACCAGATAACCTCATGTGGCCTCTTCCAGGTCTAATTTCCTGTGTCCCTTTCTTTATGTCATATCTCCTTAACTATGCCTTGGGAGGCTATTTGGAGGAATGCCGAGACAAACTGGAAGAAAACTTAGAGTCAGATATACTTCTTTTCCATGTCTCTCATCCATCTGCCAATATTTGCCACTGGCCCATCCTCTCAACCCTGCTCTACTCCATTAACAACAATGGAAAGGATAAATTGCCTTGAGGACCAGGAAAAGTCTCAGTCTCAGACCACATGCTCTCCCTGCCAAGTGCCTATGCAGTAAAGCAGGCGTCAGCAACCTTTTACATGTACAAGCTGCCCTTTGTGACCCAGCCCAAAGCTTCCATCCCCTAAAACATCCAACGGCCTGTGCTTACCCTCACCACCGCTCCACTTCCCTTCTACAGTGAGAGTAAGCACAGACACAGCAGAGCAGAGCAGAGCTCTGTGCCACTGATCCAGGTATCATAACAGACATTGTCAGGCCAGACTAGATCCAGATGGTCCATAGGTTCCTCACCCCTGTGACTACAGCATTTCTTGGCATGTGGCCTGTTATGCACTGCCTTAGGCTGTACTAACTGCTGCATCACGTGGCCTTGCCTGTCTCTCAGTATGAGACCAAGAGTGAAAACAAGAGTGAAGAGACCAGGAAAAATAGAATAAAAATGGGGGAGGACTGGGGATCGCTGGATGGAAGATGATAGGCTAGGTTTCCACCAGTATGTCCAAAGCAGCTCCTTCTCTTTCTGCCTATGGGCTGTCTCTTGTCCTTTGCTGATCTCCCCATGACTATTCAGGACTAGCCAGCCATAAGGTACTCAAACCACTGAGACTTCTCTAGGGTTGTACAGGTTAGCATGGAACATATCAGCTGTCCTGCACTTAGATTGGTTGAGAACTGTTTCGTATATCGTTAGAAGGCTTGTTTCCTGTAAGAGATAAAATAGGAATCTGTTTCTCGTGATTTATATAGGCTGCTACAGGAATCAAAATACTTGATATTTCCCAGTGTTTAAAAACAAATCCATGGATTTTCCATGGCTTAATGGTATGGGTTTTTGTGTTTTCTTGTTTGTTATGTCTTGTCCCCTCCTCAATAGAGGGGATTTCTAGCTGATGTACCAAAATAGTATGATTTCAAACAACTCCCATCAGTGATTTGAAACCATAAGATTTTATATTTTTAAAACTAGTTGACCTGCATGGCTGAGTAAATTGTTAGCACATCATCCAGCCCTGTATTGGCTCCTAAGCCCAGCAAAATTATTAATAACTAATAAGATTATTATAAACTTCATTATACTTCCATGTTGAGAGTTTGCTGGGGTCTGAGGTTTCAGTGGTAGGCAAAAATATTAAGCTCGATGTAAAAAATGATGCTAAGAAACAAGGCAGTAGGCCTATAATCTCAGACGTATTTCTGATCTCACTGTGTGGTGGTGAAGAATAAAAGCCATACACAAACTAGAGACTGACATAGCTAGTCAAGTCATGGGCTGCCTGGTGAAGGCAGCTTTAAAAACAAGTATTTTGTGCTTCTCTAGCAGTAGAAACAACCATATTAAATGTTAGAATGTCTTTTTTTGTTTTAACAAGGAGAGAAATGTTCTTTTCACAGCCCAACCTTTGTTTGAACCTAACGGGGTCCTAGTTATATGCATGACAATGGGTTAGGGTCCAAAAGCATCCTCAAGGCAAACCTAATCATAGTTCTGGGGACAAGTGCAATCACCCCAAATTTGTATCCACATTTGCATTATTTTCCTGTCCTCCAAATGTCATTCATGCATCAAGAAAATAAAAGTTAACATAGTCATCTCAGGGTTAAAAAATGAACAACAGAAGATTAAACCAAACACAGAGCCAGGGTGGTTCTGATATTTCCAAATATAAATAAACAGTATACAAACCTGCACAGAGGTGGTTAATAAAACAGGAGAGTCAAAAAAATGAATCTTTAATTCATCACCAACAGACATGTGTGCTGTTTCAGAGAAGGATTTTGAATCATTTGCTAAGAAGGACTGTGTAAAAATTCTTCTTTAAGCTTTTTTTCCTACCCATCATTTTCTCACACTTACATTATTAACAATAGCTGCTATTTATTCTGAAGGAGAAACATACTTATCTAAAATACCCTTATTTTAGTAATGGTTCTATGTTCTCTGGGCTTTCTGTTTAAATGAGTGAAGGGGGCAGAAGAAAGTGAGCTTAATCCCCAGAAAAGTTTCAGGCTTGCATGTGGATGAATATATATTTTCCAGTTTTTCAAGTATTCTGATGTATGGAAAAAAGGGACTGACCAGTAGGGTGTCAGCAGCAAGCAAAAAATGCAGGAATAAAGTGAGAATGGCCTAAGGCTTAGTTGGGTTAGACCCGGAAGTAAACAGAACATGGGACAAACACATGATTTTATCCAAGGAACACTATCATACCTTTCTATGTCAAGATAAAGGCAACACAGTGGATTTCATACATGTACATATCAGCAAAACTTTTGATACTGTGTCTCCTTGGAAATTACTGACCAGACTGGAGACAATTGGTGTCATGGCAGATAAGGAGATGATGCAAAGGGAGGCTATTGAAGTTTAGGTTGAAAGGCAAGTTATCCCTTCAGGGATTGTTCTTGGGACCTATCCTGTTTACTTAGTAATCTTGGTACTGGAGTTGGAAGTAACCCCATGAAATTTTAGTTGATACTAAACTGTGGTGGAGAACATGGCCAACATAGAAAAGGATGAAAATATTATAAAGAAAGATTCAGATAATCCTGAGGAATGGCACATGGACATAGAATTAAATTTCACTATACGAAATACAAAATCATGGCCTTAAGGACCAATAACAAGGACTTCAACTATAAGATGAAGGCATATAGCTTGAAGACATACGGATCTGGGTATAATCTTTTTTATAGAAGTCACCAGTGTGACTTGACTGTGATAAAGATTAATGCATTCCTAGTATATCTTGGGCATTCATAAAACCCAGCCTAGAATACTGTGTGTTTTTTCTGATTACCAGTGTTCAGAAACAACGAACCTAAACCGAAACAGGTACAAAGATAGGCCACTAAAATGATTAAAGAATGGAGACTTTTTAATGAAAAACACTAAAAGAGCTTGGCACATTTGGTTTTTTAAAATAGAGATTGAGAAGAAACATGCTGACTCTTTACAAGATCATTCAGGGATGAATATTAGAAAGGAAGATCTTTGTAGACTAAAAAACCCAATATTCATACACAATCAAATAGCTATACACTGGTTATGAAAAAACGTTGACTGGAAACTAGAAGATTTCTATCTAGCAGAGAAGGGAAGTTTTGCAATGTTCTTTGGGGCTTTTGCCTGTAAGAGCCCAGAAAGATTTCTTTTTTTTTTTCTCCTTATGAACATTTCTAGGTTTCTTCATCTTTCTCTAAGGCACTGGACAATAGCCACAGTGATAAAGGATTGTAAGGTGGATAGAAAATTGGCTGTATCGTTGGGCTGAAAGGATAGTAATCAATGGCTTAAAGTCTAGTTGGCAGCTGGTACAAGCAAGAGTGCCCCAGAGGTCAGTCTTGGGGCCGGTTTTGTTAAATGTCTTCATCAATGATATGGAAGATGGAATGGAATGCACCCTCAAGAAGTTTGTGGATGACACCAAGTTGGGGGAGGAGGGTAGTATTTACACTGGATTCAGAGAGGACTAGACAAATTGGAGGGTTGGATCAAAAGAAATCTCATGAAATTCAATAAGGACCAGTGCAAAGTCCTGCACTTAAGGTGGAGCAATCCCAAACACCAGTACAAGCTGGGGACTGATTAACTAAGCAGCAGCTCTGCAGAAAAGGACCTGGGGAATACAGTGAACAATAAGTTGAACATGAGCCAACAGTGTGCTTGTGTTGCAAAGAAGGCTAACAGGATACTGGCCTGCATTAGAAGGTGTGTTGCAGCAGATCGAGGGAGTGATTATTGCCCTGTATTCAGCTCTGGTGAGGCCAGATCTGGAGTACCAGTATGTCCAGTTTTGGGACTCCCACTTGATGACTGAAATTCCAGCTGAGGCTGGACCTACTCACAAAAGTTAAAATACAAAATATTCATGACAATTGTGTAGTGCAAAAGGATGCAAATTTGCACCTGGGCCTTCTGAAAAGAAATGAGGCATCACTTCCAGCTTATCTTACTATATTTATGATGAACTTAAGAGGGTTATATGTGTCTGGAACGTAACTGTGTGAAATGTCTATCCTTTATTAACTGATGTAGTAAATACTTCTTTGTAATTAACTCATGTTTATGTATAGGAAGAGACATTCTCCATATGGGCTTTGATAGGTGTCTCTTCCTGATTTACTCATTTGCCTCAGGGGTTCCCTTGATCTTCCAAGGAAAACGCCTCAAAAACTTTGCAGTTTTTTTGGTTGTCTCTTGATATGTTCCAACTTAGTAGAAACTGATAATCTGTTGTTACTGAGAAAGGTAATTCAATCAAAATTGGGACTTTCTGATAACCAATAATGAACAGTTTAACAGGATTTTCCTGTTAATTACTTCTTGGGATTCTTCTCTTGATTTACACAACCACAAGAATGCTTTGAAGATGCTGAACTAAAGGGTATAAAAGAGGAACAAGGCAGCTAACAAGGCATGCTTAAAGAGTGAAAAATGATTCTGACAAGAACTGCTTCTGCGCCCAGCTGATCTTCTCGTGAATGGATCCATGCCTCGAGAAGCTGACAAGACTGAGATTGCCTCTTTGGCTGTGCTGGTGCAATACTATCACTTTTAAGGCTAAATATACTGGATATACTGGACTTTGCTTTGCTTTAGGCTCATTTAATAGTGAATAGTACTAAATAAAGCCTTTCTGTCATTTATTGAATGTGTTGTCATGTCAATCCGTTATGCACTAAGTCCTGAATCCCATTTCATGACTAAACATCACTATAGAAAGTATGTGGCCAAATTGGAGAGTCCAGCAGAAGGCAATACAAACGGTTAGGGGCTGGGGCACGTGACTTCTAAGGAGAGATTGAGGGAACTGGGCTTATTTAGTCTGGGGAAGAGAAGACTGATGGGGATTTAATTGCAGCCTTCAACCACATGAAGGGTGGTTCTAAAGAGGATGGAGCTGAACTGTTCTCAGTGGTGGCAGAGACAGAACAAGGAGCAATGGTCTCAAGTTGCAGCAAGGGAAGTTTAAGTTGGATATTAGACAAAAACTCTCTCACCAGGAGGGTAGTAAAACACTGAAGCAGACTACTCAGAAAGGCTTTGGAAACTCCATCCATCCTGCACTCCTGACAGATGTTCAATAAAAGGTACTATAGGGTCTGATGTGTGATCCCAACAATCATGCTTCCACAATATATGTGCATGGCAGGAGTAATGACTGAAGGATCGGAAATCAGATCCCCGTCCCACCATATTGCCAGTGCATAGGGAGCCTGGATCAGCTGACTGCCGCAAGATCCCAGCCCATTTGCTCTAGCAAGTAGGAAGGCCAATCAACTGGCCCCTGCTCCCATCCTTGGGAGCATATCAAAATCAAGGGCTCTAATGTGACCCTGAGGCTGGGACTGCTGATCAACTGACTGCTGCGCCCAACCTCAGGGGCATATCAGAGCCTTTGACTCTGATATACCTTCAAAGCCTGGAGCCCCAATCAGCTGCTTTTCCCAGTCTCTGGGACACTGAAGACTCAAGGGCCTCATTGCACCCCAGAGGCTAGGAACTGTGATCAGCTGCCTGACTACATGTTCAATTTAAGGCATGATGGGAACCAGCCACAAAGTTACTACACAAAGCATGTGTAATAACTTTGTGACTCATTCATTTTTTATTGCGCTATTAATTTCATTAACATGTGGCCAGATTACTACTTAAGATGTGTACAGACAGCCCAGGTTGAACACATCTTAAATGTAATGTCTGTCAGGGGGCTCAGATAGAGATAAAGCCAGATACTCGGAGAATATGTATTTGAATAGCTATTCCAGGTCAAAAAAAAAAACCTGGCCAAGAATTCACACAGAGGAAAATGATCTGTGCTAATGACAATCTTAGAACCATATGAAATGAGTGAAACATGAAAAATAGTCCTGGAAATTAAATGACATCAAAACATTTTCCTGCAGAAAGCAACACTTCTTCTGTTATAGTCTCAACAGCCCAAATATAAACACTGTACTGAAATCATAATGGCCTAAAATTATTATGTATATCAACAAACCCAAGAGGAAATGCTAATAGAAGTTATAATTTTTAAGTCAGCACTCAACAAAAGTTAAGACTAGCTAAGTTAGGTCAGGTATGAGAACATTTTCTAGCATATAATCAGATCACAGAATAAACACAGGTCAAGGAAAATGAGACCACTACCAGAAAAGAAAACTACTAGTAATTTGCGCCAGACACAAACTCCCCGTGGTGCAAGATAGGACACCTTATGAAAAACCAAATTCAACCCCATCAATAATTTCATTTTAAGACTAAAAATAAAATACACATCACACATTGAAACAGACGGTCACCAAATACAATCAATGCCTTCTAAGAAACAGAGCTTTCAAGGTACCTGCCTGATATGCAGAGTACAGATGAAATACAAAAACAGAAATTTTAAAAAATTAATACAAACAATTGGAGTAGGATTTCTTTAGTTTGTTGTTAATTGTCCTTACATAGTCTCTGCCATTGTTATGTTCACTCCAGTGATGTTAGCCTCTCCCTAAAGCATTCGATTCACATACTTGCAAGTAAAAATGCTGTTTATCAAATTCCATTAGAAACAAATGCATAAACAGCATTGGAAAAAAAGGGCCAGAGCCCAGTGGTCTCTCCCTCCCAGAGGAGTGCCCACCTCACCCCTCTTGCACTCTCTACTCCTGGTCCCATAACCCTTGCATTCCTTTGGGTTCAGTGGCCCAGCTTTACCATGAGGGATGGAGGATATCTGCAGCCTAGCATCCCCTCCTGGCTGAGTGGGGCTTAGACCCTAGGTTACTCAGCAACTGCCAGAAAGGTGGGTACTCTTCTATTTTACACTGGGCCTACACTTTGCCCTACATCGCCATAGCGATGCACCACGTCACCATACAACGCACTGGCAACAGCAATCACATGAGTCTACATGTGATTAGCAGCTAATGACTGGTGGCATGCTCCTCATTTTAATGCATTGCTATGGTGAAGAAGCAGCAAAAACTAACCATGTGCCACACACATGGTGCACTATGGGTGGTTACTGTGCCAAGCTTTAGTACTTCCTTTGGTACTCGTAAAGGAAGTACTAAAGCACGGTGCTGCACAACATTGCCATAGGGATGACGTGTAGATGAAGTCAAAGCTGCCATCTGACAGTTAGACAGCACAAACTCAGGTAGAGGTTTCCCATGTCAGCAAGCTGCATCTCAACATGACAAGTTTATGAGGCTGTGGACTGAGAGAATAGGAGAGCTATGAACAGAGTACAGGGTGGAATAGGATCAGCCATGAGGGGTACACCAGGCTGATCATTCAGAGAACAAGAAAGCTATACTTCTTCCTGGGCGGATTAAGATTGCCTTCCTAAGGCAAGACACCTGGTTCTTTCTGGACACCAAGCAGCAGAGCCTTAAACATCTTAGGGCACAGACAGAAGGCCAGTTCCCCATTACAACTCACAGCATTTTGCAGCAAGTGCTATGAGTTGCAATGACCCTTCAGACCAAACAAAGTCATGGTTGGATCCGGGAGTTGGAGATTCCTGACTGGTGGGAGCCCGCAGGCTGGTCTCCCTAATAATGCCACTCCCCCTCCCAGTCCAGACACTGTTTCCAGAATGGGAGGGGGGAAAGGGAGCAGAGAGCACTCGTTCTTGGGGGTCCCCAACTGGCACTGGGACATTGGGTAGACTGGAGACCCCCCTTAGGGTGTGGCTCCAATCTACCCGTCCTACCCTCCAGCATTCACTTTCCCCCCTCCCGTTGTGAATATAGCTATAGGCTGGGAGCTCTGTGGACACAAGCTAGAGAACATGCTCCATTTCAGAGTTCAGATTTTCAGCACTCCAGTTAAGGCTGGACTAACGTCACAGAGGGGGAGTACCACCTCTCTGAACCAGCTTGAGATGCATCTTTGGATGCACGACAAGGTGGTTGGCTTTTCCGGCTGCGGTCTGGCATTGGTGGCTCATGTTTATCTTGGAGTCAATAATGACTCCAAGATCCCTTTCTTCGTCTGTGCTCTCAAGGGGAAAGCTCCCCAGCTTGTATGCATAATGTGGATTCCTTCTTGCCAGGTGCAGCACCCTGCACTTATCCACATTGAAGCCCATCCTATTACCATCCACCCACTGCTGTAGTCTGTCTAAATCTAACTGCAGCCTCTCTCTCTCCCTTTGAGCATGCCTACCTCTCCCCACATCTTGGTGTCATCAGCAAACTTGGAAAACGTGTTTTCTAACCCCTCAT
Source organism: Caiman crocodilus (assembly GCA_030014935.1). Lineage (NCBI taxonomy): Eukaryota > Metazoa > Chordata > Crocodylia > Alligatoridae > Caiman > Caiman crocodilus. The sequence goes on along the minus strand of JAGPOW010000261.1, from coordinate 145,663,294 downwards.
CCAAGTCACTGATGAAGATGTTGAACAGTATAGGCCCCAGGACCAAGCCCTGGGGGGCCCCACTATTCACATCCTGCCAGGTTGAGTCCGACCTGCATCACGCTCTGGGTGCGCCCCATCAGCCAATTTCTGACCCATCCAACTGTGTAGGCGCGAATGCCATAGTTGCTCAATTTATTAATGAGAATGGGGTAAGAGACAGCGTCAAAGGTCTTAAAGTCTAGAAAGACTACATCCATCGTTCTTTGAGTAAATGTGATATCTTTCATTAGATAAACTAAATAGTTGGAAAAACTGTTCTTTGCAAGCTTTCCGGCACAAAGAGCCTTCTTCAGGCATATCTGCTGGTGAATTGTGAGCTCTCCTGGAATAGAATTGAAACCAAAAGGCAAAATGCAGGTCTGTGAAAATGCAAATGCCTAGCAGTGACAATCAGAGAAGTGGGAGACAATAGATATGAGACAGGAAGGGGGGGTGGAAAGTGGGGAATGTTGAACTGGTGATAGAAGAATGTAACTGGTGAAACGCAGACAAAGTTCCATGGGGTTATCAGATGTCAGGCAGGTTAAAGTGTGCCATAAATCCAATGTCTATATTTAGTCCATGATTTTTCGTATCCAGTAGATTTATGAAGTGAAGTTTGTGTTTTATACAGAGAATTTCATGGATAGTACCTGGAAGACTTTCATATGCAGTCACCAGGGACCACATAACATGGAACACCAGCATTCAGAACTAATTCAGCTCTACTCCCTTCTACTTCATTTTATAATTTGAAATGAATAGTCCCACACCTGTAACAGCATCTTTCATTTCCAGTAACTAACTTCCTTGGAATATTACCAACATCTCCATGGTAGATGTCTCCATAACATCTTCCTTCTGTAACATCTTCCTTCACAAAGTTTTCACTTTTCTTCTGACCTGCTGTAGTAAATTGAAAGACTATTCCTGGGACCTCAATCCTCTCTATAAAAATATAGTATCTGAGCATGGAGTCTTAGTACCGATGCAGAACCTAAAGCCACAGAAGGATTTTAGTGCCCCATGCAGAGAGTAACTGAACTGGATATTAATAACATTGAATATCAAAATGCTGAGAAATTCTGGCTATGGTAACTTCTTCAAATCTAAAAGTAAAGAACTCGAGAATTGGAACCACTAATTCAATGGTTAGGTTTTGGGGGATGATCCCAGAAGAAAAACAGTATTTGTGTATGTGCTTCCTCCTTATGCTCCTTTGGAGAGATCTGAAAAGGAATGGGGCATCATGCGATCCTAACACTGAGCACAAGATAGAACTTGCCCTAAGCAAAGACCTGCTACAGGATTTTAAAAGATGTAAAACTGAATGTATGTGAATGTAAGTGAATGTATATCTTCATTCAGTTTAGATTCCAATTCTGGGGATGGGAGGGGAGAGAAGTCATATTGTTTCTTAACTTGTTTTCAGCATTTTCCTTTCCTCCCTTTCCTCTGGGGCTTTGTCTACACATATCTTTGCTAAGGATGTTTTTTTGAGACATAGGATCATCAGCTGGTATCTGTTCTTTATAGAGTTCAGTGAAAAGACTTCAAAATTTTACCCAGTGCAGGAAAAAACAGGGAATCTAACCATTTTTATCAGCCTCATAGCTGATAGGAACATGGCGTGAAGTTATAAATCTCTCTCTCTTTGCCCAGTCAAGGCAAACATACAATTTAAAGTGCAGAGTATGAGATGGGGGGTTTCTGGAACTTGTTCACTCCCTCCTACCCATAGCAGAAAACAACATGAAGATTTCTGGGGCAATGACACAGTGACTGGTTAGAATTATATTTGCTACTTCCCACCATCTGAAGTAAGAAAATTCTGCCCACTTAGCCAACGGTATAGGCATACTGAGAAGTTTCCTTCAGTAAACTGATATTTTAAAAATTCAATGTTAAATTTTGGTGAATTTTGGAATTCTTTCAATGTAACTGATGTCAAAGATAGACTGAAGCAGAAATTGATATTATACATTAATCTATCATCACAAGAGCTATTGGTCCAAAACTGATTGAGGACTTGCATAAATAGGAAGCTGTTACTCTGTGAGTATTCAGTAGACGCTGCTGAATGAGCTTGCAGATTCAGTACTGCTCCTAATATACACAGCACCCTCCAAGTCCCAGCCAGCCCACTTAGGAAAAAGCAGGGAATAGAGAAGAGGACCTTCTCTTCTGCCTGATGAATGACCCATTCATACCCTCCAGTTCATGGCTGAAGCACAGGGACATCCCAAAGCAGAGAAACTGGAATTGTCACCATCACTGCCTGTGTTCACCCATAAGCAGACCTTGCATTTTTCTCGTTTATCACCACAGCACTACATCTTTCAGACACACTTGCTTCCTACCGCAGCAAACCTTTGGCAAACCCCAGAGAAAGTCTGAAAATGAGCAACTTGTGCATCCGGGTTAGCGCTGGGCAGAAAAGGGATCAGGGGCCATCCAGAATGGTAGGGCTGTATGTGAGGCAGTTAGGCATGGGGACACAGGGACCCATTGGGCATGTACAGATGAGCACACATGTGCTCAAACCCCTTTTAGGCAGGGCAAGAGGCACATGCGGAAATGAAAAAATGTTCAGCATGGGGAGAAAAGTAGACATGGGGTCGACAAAAATAGAGGGGTTTAAAAAAAAAAAGAGAGATAAAAAAAGAGGGGCAACTGGAGGCTGGGTCTTCCAGAGACACTCTGGCTGCCAAACCATCTCTGTGGTTGGCCCCTTGCTGCCTGTGCTTCAGCACCAGGGTGTGTTGCACCAACAGGGCTCCAGTGCTGGTAAGTAAGGGATCGGGGAGGCTGGAGAAGAGGACTATGGGGGGGGGGACCCTTGCTGACCCCACACACTCCCCAGCCCTGTCCTGCCTGGCCTCACCCCCCACCTGCCCCCCCAAGTCCCTCCGATCCCTCTTATGCCCAGCTCCATCACCTGCCTGCCCCCCCGAGGTCCCCGATCACTTTTCTGCCAGCCCCATTCCCTGCCTGCCCCCCAAACTTCCCGATCCCTGCCCCACCTGGCCCCACCCCCGCCTGTCCCCCAAGCCCTCTGATCCCTTTCCTGCCTGGCTGCAATCCACTGCCTGCCTCCCAGACAGCAGAGGTGCTGGCCCCAGGCTCTAGATCCCCCTGGCTGCAGATCTGGGAGAAGCCAGGCAGGGGTTTTTTTGCCCCAAGTAGCACAATTTGCTCCACAACAAAGTGCACATCCAAGCACATGTGCAAAAAGCCTCAGCTCAAATTTGCACCGCTTCTCTTTGAGCTGCTGCAAGTGCACATGCTTGCACGTGTGGAAGCGCACACCCATTGCGTGCTACACTGGGTTGGATAAGCCTGATGGTTTCTGCAGATCCACAAGGTGTATCCTTTGCCCATTCACACACTGGAGTAGAAAGGCAAAGGTTATACACAGTGCTGAACAAGGTACCCCGTCCTTGAGATTCAAGTGGCAGCCGCGGAGTAGCTCTCATTACTCCATGACCTGGAAAGAAAGAATGACCTCAAGGACTGTCCCAACACACAGCTCTGGGCTGGGGCTGGGCTGTGGGATACAAACAATTCTGTAATCAAGTGGCATATTCTTCACTGACAGATGACAACTGACAGCTGAGCTATTGTAGCACAGCAGCTGCGTGAGCATAACACCACTAATATTTCTCTGCCTGAATACAGATCATTTTAAAATAATTTGAAATGCCTCCCAGTCTTAAAAATAACACAGAATCATTTTGATAGCAAAAAGGGACACCTAGATGCCTCAACTCCCATAGCCACACTTGCATATTGGTTGTTCCAGAAAAAAAAAGCATGCACACATACACACAAGGTGTGCCCTTACTATTATTTGTGTAGCTCTACTGAATTAATCAGGTGCAAATAAAAACAGAGTTGGCCAGAAAATATTCAACTATCAGTCTAGTGAAGTCTCAGAGATAAGATACAAGTAAGAAAACAACTATACCACTGCATTTGTGGCACAGATAAATTACATTAACTTAATGAATAACAGGGAACTATGTCCTTAGTGACATGATGGAGATTAATGAACTTAAAAACGAAAACCAAGTTCCAGAGTATATTTCTCCAAAGGAAAATTCCCCTCTTTCTTCCTTTGTAAATGAACTACTAGAACTAGAAAAAAATGCAATTATAGCCTTGAAGAAAAGGAAAGGGAAGAGTATTTCTATAGTAACATCACTTGAAAAAGCACCAGACTAAGAAGAGAGATAATTATAGAATTCTTGTATACTATTTTGCAATATACACTCAAAAAAGGTAAGCAAAAGCTGCCTCCTTTTGTGGATGCATAAAACACTATTTTCTGCTGGCCCACTTACCTCCACCAGCCCTTTGTACATAATCAGATGCAGTTTAACATTTACGACTGCTGGAGGGGGCAAGTCCAGTCTGTCTTTATGCTCATCTACTGTCTCTCTGTCTGTCAGCCAGCCAGCCAATCCTTTCGGCATGCTGTGTGGAGATCAGTTGGGAGTGTGGGGCTAGAGGAGGGGAGGAGGAGTAGAGAGACTCTCATCAACATGTGGCCAGGTGTGGTTGAACACCCCTTGATTCCTGATACCTTCTGCTAGACTTTGATATCATGGGATTTGTCCAGTATCATTCCACTCAAGGAACTTCATTTCTACACATGAAATCACTGAAATCTTAAAGTTAATTACATCATATAGATATTAGGGTGCTTCCTATCCTTTATTGGTATATATATTAAATGGAAAGAATTATGAAACTAAGGTTATGCTTTCAGTAAAGGAAGGAGTCTCAAAGAATTTTACATTTTCGTCATGATTTTTTTTCATCTCTCTTCTTGATATTTTTCTCACACAGTATACAACCTGATTGAGCATTACAAGGAAGCTCTGGTACCTAGATGAAATTTCCCTTGCTCATCCTGATATGTAATGCACAGTGCTCAGACAGCCAGCCTAGCAGCACTCTCTCTGAGAGGCATGACAGTAGTGGCAGTATAGGTAACCTACGAGGTACAAAACAGCTGGTTCAAGCTGACAGATCCCATACAAAGGGATAGAAAATAGCATAATTCCTATTTTGACTGCACCAGGGCTAAGCAGCAGAACCTCTAGGGTTCTGTGTGAACGACAGCATAAATGCCAGTCATTGAAGGAGGTAGGTTACAATCATTTCTTTTATAGATTCTACTTAGAGGGCATCTGTATTTAGGTTGGATGAGACTTTCTGAAAATCTTGCAGGAAACAAAGCATTTCATTAGCAGTAGCTCATCAATAAGTGACATTTTATTTTTTCCCCACCACCCAAACTGTGATAACAAGGCCCCTGACAGGACTATTTAGCAAGACCCCAGATGAATGGATTGAAAGTTAAGCTTTTCAAAGAAGTCCAAGGACCTGTATAATTGCTCTATAGGCATTAGGTGGCCATCTCCATTAAGGATCTTAGAAGAAACCTAGTTCAAATAAAGAAATAATTGAAGATAAAATATTAGCCTTACAACAGGACTCTTAATTTAAGAGATTAAGTGAGTGATGATCCTAGTACAAAGATGACAACAGGTGGCAACACAATGATTGAAACCCAAGTACAGATTCCTGGTCTAGATGCTGCCACAAGAAGCTTCCTGGCTACCAAGTAACACAACACAAGGTGGACACCATTCTTTTCCTTTCTACTATGGCCGTGAACTTTAAAGGCAGGGAGATTTTTACTTTAAATTTGTTTGCTTAGTATATTTTGGGCACTTCTGTAAAACAATTTTTCTCATTTTAATATTATAATGTTTTCAACCCTCATCCAAAACCATTTTTTCCTCTTACATTATAATTCCCTTTGATATTATTTAATGTTATAGTTGTGTTATCCAATTCTGTAGAGGCAGTATGTACAAAAGACAATTTACAAGCCAAAATATATTTTATGTATTGAATTAAGTGCCAGCCAGAGCACTCATGTAGAGCAATGCTGAAATCAAGCATAACATTTTCCCTTTGCTGTTGAACTTTCCCCACCAATAAATTATTGCTTTAATGTCTAACATTAAAAAATGCACCAACATGCTCTCTCAATGAATTTATAATCCAAGGTAAGCAGCAATTGCTATAATCACTTTATTATACCAGCTGTGAATGAAAATTAAGTTAACTTCCTTTCCAGTGAGATAGGTGGGCAAGTTCTTTCCACAAGTAAAACAAGCATGTTATGGAGGGTGGGCACTGCTGTCCCCAACTATGATGTAGAGAGGCAATGATATATTGCAGTTAGTGAAATACTCTTTCCCTGCCATATCAGAACAGACCGCTGAATTACTAATGCCACTACCCCTTCGTATTTGAATTGGAAGTCTTCTGCTTCTTTGTCATAAGTTATCCACAAAAAACTTTCCTATTGTATCTGTATATCAACTTACATTTTAAAAACATCCACTCAAATTGCCAAAATATTTCAAAACACTTCATAAAACTAATAAATTCTCACTTGGCAAGTTGTCTCACAAGGGTGGGATATTTGATATTCACATATTTGAACAAGAGAGAAACATGCTGCCTTTTGGAGGTGAGTGAGGCCAGACTACCACTGCCATTTTGCTGCTCCTCAGCATTGCTTATGCACATAAACCACTTCAGAGCTAGTGAACAGAGAGCTGGCATACCCTAACACATTGGGTGAAGGGTTCTGAATCACATTTATGAGCCAAGGAGCTAAAATTCTACCTCAAATGTACTTTAGTTGCCCACATGCTTTTCTGAATCTGTTCACACTCACCCTGTCCACCCTGCCCCCTTGAATAGTACAATATTTTCCTTGACAATTTATAAGAGCAGATCAAAAGCACTAGTCATCTTGACAGTAAAAGGCTACCTTCTGAAAAAGCAAAATATAGCATTAATGCAAAGGAGGTTTACAGAGGTGAGCTTTCAAGACATTTAAACTAGCTTCCTAAAAGCCTTTCAACAATACACGAGCATACTCCTTGCACGTAGACACTCAGTCTCTAATTGAAATCTTACAAGGCAACAAGAAAGCAACAAATAACTGACAGTCTTCAAATGTAATAATCCAAATAGCATTTTGACCACTGCTTTTTAAAAAAACACTTTGTATATATCTACCTTATCTGACAGGTAAAGCACACACCAATTCTGATTTTGCCAAGATCGCAGGTTTAGGTGCCCTTTCCAGCTGCTATCTCATTTTAATCCCTTTCTAGCCATCTGCCTACAAAATAGTACTTAGCATTTTCTGCCCACCAAAAACAATCACACAATGTATTGTTCAGCACTCGCCTCAAATTCCAGGCAGAAGGCAAGGAAAGATGCACCTTAGAGACTAACTAAACCAGAAATTCATAAGCTTTCATGAAACGGAGCTCACTTCATCAGATGCTGTGAAGTGATCATGGGTTCAAAAAATCTTATGCACATCTAGTTTAATTAGTCTATAAGGTGCATCTTTGCCTTATACTCTGGCTGATTTCAGAATAACACAGCTAACTACCTCTCTGTCTGCTCAAATGCCACGATCTACTGCTTTGAATTTACCACCTCTCCTGATCTAAAAGAGTATAAAGCTACTTTAATCCATTGGACACTTTGCATTGCCCTCTCCTTCCATAGCTTGGAGAATGCTTTCCAAATCTCACTGGGTATCTGCAGATATAGCCTAGAGTTATCGTATCTATAAGGCTTATATCCCACTCAGGAATCTCCTGGGGTTAAACATATATACACATATACAGATTGATATTTCAGAAGAGTGGGACATCCAGTGCTAGCAGAATACATAATACAAACACCATGTACCACTATTTATCAACTGTAGCTAGATGTACTTGGCCAAAAACTTTTGATAGATTTTTTAAACTACTTTTTCCATCAGAATAGTGCAATTCAACCTCTAGGTTTAAGAAAAATCAGTCCAATTTTTCACACTACTATTTAATGTCAACAGTGGAAAATGATTTTTGTTTTAAATCAGCAGTGTTAGAAAGAAATGAGTGAATTCAAACAAAGACTTGAAAACCATTACCATATTGTCTCCAGTCCACATTAGAAGGCAAATTCATCCACAGAAAAAGGTTGTTCAGTTGATTTAAGTATGACGGCAGTGAGTGGAACCCTTTCTGGTTGTACCACACCTGAGAAAGAAAACAGAGATATTAAAAACAAAAAGACAGCCTCAACAGGAACCCCAAGTTCAAAATAACCCTAGATTTGAAAAAATTTAAGAGCCAAGATGAAGTAAAAAGAGAGCAGCTAAATGCTACTCTAAGGAGCCACAAGCTTCTGCAGGTCATGAGAATCTGCTGTAGACCTCAAGGTGTATAAACATAGGGAAGGATTGCAGGAATGTTATTAGGGGGAAAGAAATTCCACTGCGAAGTCTGTCATTATGGGCAAATTTAAGCACCCATATATATATATAAGCTGGAGAGGGAACAATTCTAATATTAGCAGGGCCTTATTATTTCTGGATGCAATAGCTAGGAGAAGAGGCATGGAGAAGTAGTGATCAGAGCAGCTACACTACCATTTGTCTGACCTGCGTGGAAGGCAAGATCAAGTTTTAGAACAAGTTTTAAAGAAAACATCAATTAAAGATATAGAGATAAAGGGAAAATGGATGTTTTCCCCAAAGGTAGATGACCACAGACTAACTTAATATTTCTTTGATAAGAAAACTGATTTTTTTTTCTGGACAATGAATAAGGAGTAAATTTAATCTATCTTGATTTCATTGAAATGTTTGATATAGTGCCACATCAGAAATTATTAGTTGAGCTGTTGAAGATAGAGAGTAATACAAGATCCATAAGCTGGGCAGGGAACCAGCTATTGTGAAGATAACCCTTGTTGCTGACAAGGAAACTGATGGGTGGAAGAAGACTACTTAACAGAGTTCCCTAAGAATTGGTCATGGCACTGGAAGTAATTTTTTATTTTCATATATTTTGATTGTTGTATTTAATGTTGTGCAATAAAATTTGCTGTGGAAGCACGTTTGTGTGGTCATGTCAATACAGAAAAGAATCAGAATGTGATGCAGAAAAATGGATGACATTGAGGGCTGCAATGAAATATAAATAGCACAAAACGTAAAGTCATATGCTATGGACTAAGGATCGCAGCTACAAACCTGGGAGCTGGAAAAAATAAAAAGAAAGTAGATCTGTTTCTATTAGTCAATTAGGGGATGATAATAAGATACCGATCTGAGCAGCTTGTGAAAAAAGGTAAACATCGTCCAAATAATCTATCATTTAAGGTATTTCCGAGACAGGGAAGGATCCGTTCTATTTTGCAATAGTGATCTCTTTGTGAGATCGCTTTGTGAATACTTTGTGTAATGCTCAGAGGCACAACCAGGAATTTCGGCACCAGGGACAGAGATCCTGCTGAGAAGCCAGGGACCGAGGGGGCAGGAGAGGGGAGGAGAAATACCAGAGACCAAGATGGGGAATACTGGAGCGTGCCACTGGAGTGCAGCCCATTAAACACACCCTACTTAAGCTCCTGCTAGTGCTGATCATTCCTGTTCAGGAAAGATGAAGACAAATGCAATCAGTTACAAATATTTTTCTTGTTTTCAAACAACCACTGTACAGCTACTAGGCCCATGTGAAATAAGTTGGGACATTTTCTGGAGGACACACATTTGTCCACAACCTCAGCCACAAATTATCCTCATAGCCACTCTTATTGTCAGTCTCAGCTCCAAGGTCAGGGACTAACAGGGTGTTCTGCCTGCACTTTTCTTCAGGGTTAGTGCAGTTATATCATCCTACAAGGTACCACGCTTACATTTGATCACACTGCTTTCAGGAGCTGCTTAACTGTCATAGTTGCCTCACCTATTAAAGCCCATGTTCTCTCTTTTCCATGCCTTTAGCCAACAGTGGCTATTGATGCAACTTGAGTCCACAGTTTTGCCTGATATAGTGCTACTACTACTGTTAGCTTGATTCAGTCTTCATGTTCCGATGCTTCATTCCCACTTCCCTTTCCTGAGCCCAGGATCAGACCGTGTTGTAGCCCTCAGTGTGGCACTATGCCAACAGAACCTCTTAATAGCCTTCTTCAAAGTGGCCTTAACCAATTCTGATACCCATGCCTTCCCTTATAATTTCTTTCCACAAGCAATGCTACCTATTTCAACTCCCCTATCTTTCTTTTCTGAATCGTGCATACCATTCAACACTGGAACCATGTTCCAAACCTGAATACTAGCCCACTGTGCTTCTAGGACCCCTACAGTATCCAGCTTCACATCCTAACCAAGAGATCTGGTTCCTCCAGGCTGTTGTCCAGGCTCCCTTCATTATCAAAGAAACATTTCAGTAGTTTCTAACTAATCCCAACAATTTCTTAAACAGTCCTTTTCAATACACACATCACCTAACTGACTACTGCTCTCATTAATATTTGTATTCCTTTCATCTTGCTGTTGATCTTCTGACCCTCTGTTTTATCTGTTGTTGTGTCCTTGTTTAACATTTCCTTCTTTTCCTGTACTAAAATCAAGTTTGGAGATAACATTAGTCTATCCTGACCTTTTCTCCTTCTCCCACATTTTGTAGTTGGAATCTCTTTTTATCTGTCATGTCATCCTTGATCCCACAAAGCAATTTCCCCAGGTACTCAGGTGAAGTCCATCCCTTAAAAAAGGTCACCTTTTAATAAATGAATGCCAAAGTTTGAGTACCCCAAAAACCTTCCTCATAACAGCAATCCTTGAGTCATCCATTTACCTTCATTATCTTGTCATACTTCTGCTGCTCTCTCGGGACTAGAACAGGGGCAGGCAAGATACAGCCCACAGGCTGGATCTGTCCCCAGCACAATTTCATCTGTGTGCAGGCACCCGCCAATTATTTGTATCCAACCCAGCCCTCAGCTGCCCCTGCTGCACTCCACATGGAGTCATGTCCCATGCACTCCTGCAAGGACAGCACACTGCACTCCCACCCTCGTCCACAGAAGGACCCCAGCCCTAGCCCGGGCCAGCACACACAGCTTCAAAGCCAGGCTGCTACTGCTGCTGCTGCAGCTGCCTGAGAAACTGTTCAGCTCCCCTGGCCTCCAGCAACTCCTCTTCCTGTCTGTGCTGCAGCGCTCTGGGCAGCAGGTACGGAAGTAGCATCAGGCAGAGGGGAAGCTGAAGCTGGGCAGCAGTATGGGGCCAATGAGAGCATGGAGCCTAGACCACAGGGCCAGAGAAGGGCAGTGGGAGTGTGGGGTCAGCCTGTTTTCACTGCATGGTCTCCCTGTGGCTCACGTGCAGCTCACAGGACTTGGCTGGGACCCATGCATGATGGAGCCAGCAGCCTGGCCCTGCTCCCTGCTGTCATGTGTAGGTCCCAAGGTCGACACCTATTGTAGGCTATGAGCACCCCGAGGGTCTGCCACCTACTGTTGCTGCTGCTGCCAGCAGTGGGAGCTGTGCACCATGGGGAGGGCATGTGAGGAGGGGCCTTGCACACACACCCCACCATACCTACACCCACACATACAACCTCTCCTATACCCACACCCTATGCCACAGCCCTCACACACAACCCACAACCCCCACACCCCCTCCATCACATGCACCCCCATAAACCCCATACACTCATTTCCCACATACCCCCATCTCCAAACCACCCCCCCACAAATGCTATCTCCCCACATACACACATACCCCAACCACACCCCCCACACTCCCCTATACCCTCTCACACACGCAATACAAAGTACAACTATTCTGAACTATTACACAATTGCCTCTACATACACTTTGCAAATGCATATAAATGAGGTAAAAATATTTCTTGAAATAAAATTAAAATATGTTATAATAGATGTTTAATTTTTCATATATTCTTTGGTTTTTTCCATGTCCAAGATAGCAAACCTTCCCCTCCCAAAAGGAGTACTTCTGGGAGCAATGGGAGAGATTGCTGGTGGCAAATGTCAGGGGTTAAAGGAGGGACTTTCAGTCCCAAGATGGTGACCAAGGGGCAGTGCACTTGTCAAGGGGTGGAGCTACCCTTGTGGCCTTTAAGAGATCACCAAACCTGTTAAGTGGCCCTCCAGGCAAAGTAACTCCCCACCACTGGACTAGAACAAGAGAGCATCTAGGCCTCTGCTTCTTCAAGCATCTATCCCAGCCTAGCTTCATCATTCTTGGTCCATTTCAGTGTGAATCTTACATTACCATTTGTCCCAATGTGCAGAATTGTCAGTAAATTTTTACTTAGTCTTAAGATCACATTCAGCCTCTGGTATACACCTCATATCTGCTCTTAGCAAACAGCACAACTTCTCTGTCTGGATCTGCTCTAGTGGCAGACCGTCAATTATTCTTTATTAAGAATCTCCAGTCACAAAGACCTGCCTCTTCCCAATATCAGTGTTCACTCTTTCCCTTCCATTCTTCCTTTTGCCTGCAAATTATTCTTTGTTATGTCCTCCTTCAGCCTCCTGTACATCATCCGCATTGGGCTCCAGTCCACAATTATTTGCACCACCTCTTTCTCTCGTCCCATAATGCTAGCTGCTTCTCTCTTCTTCCTAGCCACCTTATCTTCTCTATCTGACTATTGCTCCTCTGAATTCTCCAGTGTAGCAAACTTGTTCCTAAATTCTAATTCTTTCACTAGCTGGTTTTATAGCACCCACACAGCCTCCTTTTCCTCCCTTTCCATCATGGTTTCAAATTCCTATTTGCACTTCCCACATTATACTTCTAGTCCTTGGATCTTCTCCTTCCACAAGCTCTATCACACAATACTTCCTATGCAACTAGCTTCCCCTCATGTATCCATTCAAGGATAATATACACCTCACTGCTTCTACTTTCCTTCATTCTTTGAATCACCTTCCCTAATTTCTCAGTAGCCATGACCATCTGCTCTGATTAGTCCCCATGTGAAAAAAGAGAAGACATCACTCCCAAACTTCCAGCAATTTAGTCCTATGTTTATTTCTCAGTCTGAGATCTTACAACTTCCAATGTACTTCATACATATACTCTAAAAACACTCGCCTGACATTTTTGTCCATAACTGTGTAGAATACTGCTTAAAACCTTCCTTTAAAGCCATCAGCATCCTTGGTGACTAAGAAGCATGGAGAGGGAAAAGACCTCAGCTTCCCAAAAACAACGACAAGAACACACATTGAGGAAGTCATTTTAAGACTTCCATACTTCCTGGTCCCCTGTGCAATGAGGCACCAGAGCAAAAAGATTGAACTAGCCCATGATCCCATTTCTTCTTCTAGCTATTCTGTTCAGATTGCCTCAAATACAGAAGTTAAATGCACATAATGAAAGCCATTGCAATTATATGCATTGTATAGAAAAATGAGGCAATTAAAAAAAACAATAATGCAAAATTCTTCTGATACATTCTCAGTTAATTGGAGGCCTGGGAGAGGTCTCACTAAGTATTCACAAAATATCCCAGGAATTTCTGAAATAACCAAGATTCTAAAGGAAAACATAAAATCTGACAATATAGCATTGTCTATAACAACACAGTTGGGTGTCCTGCACAATAATTAGAATCAAAGCATTCTTCTTCCAAGGCTAGGACAAAATTGTGCAACTAAGTCAGACCATCAGGAAATAGCCAAAATTAAAGAAAGATATTTATTCATTTATAATTTGGCAAAAGTGAAAAGAAAGTTCTTGATGTTATTATCTTCATCAGCATCTGGTTCTTTTTCAAAAGCCTAACATCTTATTCTGAACAAGTGACCACAAAAATAAAGGCAGCGCACTTGGTTCCATCCAAGACATTTGCAGATCTGCCGGACAGACCACTTCCACCTGGTCACTGATTCTGGGGAGAGAGGACAAGAAGGAAGGAATCCACACTTAACAGATCCATCTTTCTGTATCCCAGGGTCAGGAAGAAGTATCCAGGCAGTGGCAGAACCTAACCACAGATAGAAAGCTCTATCATATAGCTGTGGCATTGGGCTAAGACTGGTTCTGGGCTCAGCCCCAGTGTACCCATGTCTATTTCTACCTGACTTTCAGCATGGTGGTGGGTATGTTGCTTAATTTACCTTGTGCCTCAGTTCCCCATTTTACGACAGGTTATTTCTATAGTATTGTATAGGACAATGAGGCTTTCTGATACAGCTACTGATGAACATTCTGTAACTATCACCAGGAAGAGCAACAGCTTGAGAGACCTTAAAGCACTGATTCTCAACCAGGGTGCCACAGCATCCTGAGGTGCTGCAACATCCTCCTAAGAGTGCTGTTGGTGCCATACAATACAAGCTGTGTAAATATTTAGATGAGTCACAAGATGAACTTGGAGATTTTGCATAGGACTCCATAGCGTCAAAACATTCTGACCTGTCGTGGTCTTTCTGAGTTCTTCATAACAGGAGACTTGCTCTATTGTTTTTCCATAGTCAAGAAACAAGTGAAAGCTAAGAGCTGGAATTTTCCATGGGGCGCCTTGCATCTAATCAGAGGTACTTTGAGTCGAAATTTTAAGAATCACTGGTTTAAGGACAGCAGATGTCTTCTTGTCAGGGATATAATTTATTTTATTATATCAAATATATCAATCATGGATCTCCTTTCATATCTAGGAGAGCTCTTCATAGATTCAGTGCCCCAACAATAATGTTATTACCATCCATACCCTCATTTAAATCGAGTGGTCTTAGATTTCTGAATCTCTGTGGCTCATTAAAACTTCTCTTTCTACAACTGAGTAAACATCATTCAAATGGACTTCCTTTTAGTTCACTGCCTTTGAGCAGAACAATGACAAATTCCTGGTGTTAATAACGTAACATTGTTAATTTGCACAATTTTATCTTCCACTCCTAGTCAGGCAAATTATTCCACAGCAGAGATTTTTTTTTTTTTAGTTAAAAAAACAAAACCTAGTACAGAGGCCACCAGCTTGGTGTCTACTCTGTTTTTAGTGTTTTAAATACCCTGTAAATCTGCCATTAATAAGATACCTGGAAGCAAGTTATTCTTCCAGCTTGGGTGACTGACCTACAGCTTGTAATGAACATAAAGAAGTCAAAGGAACAAATTGCCTTCCTGCATGCAACCTGGCTTCCTAAAATCTTCCAGGAGCAGATAAATTGTCATTTCCCTTGTTTAACCTTTTCAAATGTTTCCCTATTTAAATTTTATATCTATATGATCACCTAGTACATTTCTATAACACTTCATAGACCAAATCATCAAATACAGTTGAGGAACATACTCCCCCAACACAGAAAAAGGGAGGACCCAAGGATGACCTGTTGAGTTCAGTTACATGTCTGTGCAGTGGTGGGCCTCTCCAAATGTCAAAAGTCTATATTTTTAATCAGACATTCCTGGCAGTTTTGTCACATGTCTGAAGGCTGATGAAGCAGTTAAGATGTTAGACACCTTCCATGTTTTAACTAGATATTTTTAATCTGAAGTGACAAGTTAGATGGCTGGTGCACTCTGCAGTGGGAAACAATATGTGAGGATTCAGAGGTTTCCTACAGTGATATGAATTGTGTAGTAAGTCCCTTCAAATGCAAATTTTACATTTTCTTTCATAAGAGGCAATGTTAATGGTATATTCACTGTCTTGTGAACAGGCCTGAAAGGTCAAAGTCAAAAGACTGGCCATTAATTACTGAAAGGTTAACGCAATAATTTGACACTGCATCAATCGAAAGCCACTTCCAGGAGGTATTTTAGATAACACAATGCCCTTCATAAATCTAGTGCACTGTTGTGTTTGGCACATACTCCACCTGCCATCAGTATCAGGATAAATTATAGTTATATTGTTAGTGAGTAAGCTTCATATTTCAGAGCCAAAGACATTTTAAAAAAGACGCGCACAAAAGCCTCAGAGGAAGCATGTCAAAACAAGAATCTAAAATGATTGAAGATATATGGGAGAAGAACAGTAGTAAGAAAAACAACAATGTATTACAACCCTCTCTGGACTTAGGTGCCTAATAAAGAATTGATTAAAAATCAGAGGTTCAAATCAGAGGAGAGGTTGAAGCACGTTCATCCTGCAGAAAAGGTGGCATGGTAGCAGTCTTCAAATACTTGAAGGGTTGCCATAAAGAAGAATACCTTTTCTCTCTTGCTGAAGACCAATGACTTGTAGTTGTAGCCAAGTAAGTTTAGATTGAATATCAGGAAAAACTTTTTCGGCGGTAGAACAGTGAGGCAGTAGAATAAACTGCCTAGGAAAGTTGCCGACTGTCCTCCACTGGAGGTGTTCAAGCAGAGGTTGAATAGCTACTAGTCAGGGATGATCTAGGTGTAGCTATGCCTGTGTTCTACTGTGGAATTTCCCATGCTTCTGGGTTTTCCTAGATGCCCCCTCCCCACCTATCTGTTATATGTGTAAAGGTGTTTTTAAAGCCTCTATCAAAGTCATGAGATGTTGGCTTCAGTCAAGGCTTAGGATTTTGACTGGGGTGGGCCAATGCTCCTGTTGAGACAAAGCCAGAGGTTCCTGGCTAGAGGTTCTTTCCCCTCTGCTCAGGGTCAAACCAATTGCCTATTTGGGGTCAGGAAGGAATGTTACCCTATGGTAAGACTAGTATGGACTATGGGGGTCTTCGCCTTCCTCTGTAGCTGGGGGCATGGCCCTCTACCTGGGTTCCTTTGAGCATATATTAACAATTTTTCTAAAAGCAGGATGTTGGCTGCTTTGGCCCCCCTTCTTTACCTATGACAGATTAGGATTTTATGTCTTATGTTGTGTCAGGCTTGATGGTAGTTTCAAAAAGAGTTTAGATTATGGATTTGTATAGGTTGGTTTAGTTAGGGATTATTCTGCCTCAGCAGGGCATTGGACTAGATGACCTCTGGAGGTCCCTTCCTGCCCTGCTTCTTTATAGAAGAAAAATTAAAAAGCTAAAAGAAATTTGTGGGATAAAAAAGGACCATAAAAACCTTAAATAAACATGCTTGATAGTCAAAACAAAATGGTACAGGTTACAGCTGACTTTGCAAGCACACATTGATTTTGAAAAACAAAGCATGAGATAGTGGTATCCACATCCCTTTTTAACTTAGCTGCCTATCAAAGTGGTAGACAAGCAGGTAATTTTGGATAAATTGTTCCAACTCTACCTCATTTGCAAGAAATAATAATATCTATTTCTATTCTTCTAAGTCAGGGCTTCTGTCTCCAGCCTTGACTTAGAATTCATACTAACCAACTTCATTAGCATTAAAGACTTTGAGGACCTATCAGTGTAAGAAAACATAAAATAAAGACCATCCATAAAGACCTGAAAGACTTCTGAGACTTTTGTTCCTGTCCACATTGTTGGACTCTTGCTCTCAAGTCTCTGAAGAGTTAGTCCTGATGGCCTTTTTCAAGTTGTCCTAAAAAGACAGGACTTCTTTGGAGACTTGCTAGTCTCCCAGCCCCCTGGCAGATCCAGGTCTTACAATGCTATTCCTAGAAATATGTCCACCATGTTTCAAAAAGCTCCACTAAATTCACTAGAATTCAAACCTCCAGGAGTTGCTTCTTTGGGATATCTCTGTACCAGTTAATCACGAAAAGTAAGGCAGTGAGTTAAAAAACAAGGCAATGTGAACTACTGGTTAAACTAGAAGTGTGGGGAGTTAAGAGACCTAGGTGCTAAACCTAAGTCAACTGGTTAAGTCAATGGTAGAGGTGGCAGAAGACTCCTCCACCCTGCTGAGGAAATAAAATTAACCACGCACTTCCACTCTGATTGCATCAATCCCAGAAATGAGGTGGTGATTCTTCCTGCCTTGAGGGGCTCAATTCCTGGGTTTCCTGCATGTCCAAGTGCAGTAGCTTAGAGAGCTTCCAGGTCATCTTCACTGCCTCATTTCAGGGCTCAAGTACACAGAACAGAAGCAGTTGTTTGGGGCCTATTTCCATGGAGACATTACTGAACACTGCTGTCGTAGTGTTTTGACATAACCATTGTGTAATCTTAAGCAAGATGCATGAACCCCTCAATTTCTCCATTAAAAGGGGAACTTGTAAATGGATTCAGGAGCACCTTATTAGTGGAAAGTGTTATTTATTGTGCAGTTGTGATAGTTACTCCAGACATTCAAAAGTTTACTTTGTAAAGCTATGAATTGATGTATAAGAATAGAAATAGCAAAGTACATTATTTCTCATGAGAATGGCATAACCATTCATAATAATTCGTTTGAACAAAATCCAATGGACTTAAGTCAATTTTGAAATTGATTTTCAGTAAAAGCAGAAAGTATACAAAGGAAAATTAAGGCTGATTACCAGGACAAGTCTTAAAAGTAAGCTCAGTTATATTCCAGAATACTTTCAAAAGGGAAGTGATAAAAACCCTGTCATTTGAGTTATTTACAACTGATATATGCAAATTAAAGAAAGATAGCTGTATGCAAGAAACTTGGACAGAAGACCTTGAATACATTCCCTATTTCTAACTACAAAGATTCAGTTATATTATTGTTTCTTATTTGTTAAGCACTAAGGATCTTGGAATCTGAGTTCATGGTAAATATGGAAGTGCACCTTACCTTAGCCAAAGGCTTAGAGTTTGTCCAATTTGGTTTGATACCTTGAAGTTCAGGGTATATTTTCATTCCAAATGTCCAACCTCCATATCTAGTAATATAAAACAATGCAATAGTAAATTATCTGTCAGCTGCTTGCCTTTGTTAGCTTTGTGAGAAATGATTTTTTGCAACACAGAAGGAAAAATCTATATGATTATCCTTTACATGTCAAGTTGGCGTCACCCTTCTCCAGGCATCACAGGGAGTCTCTGCTGACCAGAGACCCCCTATGTCTGAAGAAGGGTGACCACACTCAAGCTACCCAAGAACTTTTTTCCAACTACTCAGTTGGTCTCATAAAAGAGAGCACATCCACTCAAAGTACCTTGCCTGCAGTTATGTCACTCACTCACTTCAGAGGTCCAAAGGGATCAGAGAAGTACTGAATTAAAACAGGCATCATGGACTCACTCTTCATACCCATGTTCCTGGTGTCGTGCAATTACATCAGGACCTATGGGTTTTTTTCCCTGTGAAAAAGGTGCCTAGTCCTCATGGTTGCAAAGGAAATTAGCAATGTGACTTGTGTATAAGTAATGTACCACTATTTGCCTGACTCTGCAAACAGCCTGAAACAGTAGCTCTCAGAAACCTTAATTGCCCCATTAATCTCTATGGCAGATAAACTACTCAACTCACTGAACTGAGACACACTAGCATTTCTAGCACTGGCCGTTTTCAAGAGCCTAGGCATTGCTGCAAAAGTCTTGCTAAGCTAGAAAGACCCAAATCCTCATTAACTGACTGCTGTGTATTTTCCAAGTGTTACAAATGTATTCAGCAGAGTGTTTGCAGGAATCAGCATATTCAGTTAAGTAAACACCAAACTCTACCATTTAGGTTAAAAAGATATAATGGGAAAGTTTGTTAGAATGCCTTATTCTAAGATTAATACAATTAATAAACTATTGTTAAACAAATAAAATGTATGTATTGGTACAATGCAACTGTATGCCTACACTGTTTTCTTAACCAAACAGAAACTTTAGAGATACTATAAAGTGGGGGTAGCTTCATTAATCTGACCAAGAAGAACAGAAAGGAAAGCAAGAAAGGGAAAAGGCACGATGAGCAATTTTTGCCCGGCCTGTGGCAGGTAGCCCAGGCTGCGGTGTGTGCCTGGGCACGCAGCAGAGCTGGGGCAGTGTGGCTGTCAGACACCATTTCCCAGCAGCACCAGTGGCAGCAGAAGCTCCTTCCAGCTGCACTGCTGTCGACCCAGCCCTGCTGTCTGGGCACCCTGGCCTGTCCACCTAGCACCCGCTGCCAGGGGCAGGACCCGTACAGGCTGAGTGCTCAGCTACACATCTGGGAAGGGGCCACGACCCAGCGAGGAGCGGTGTTTGGGTGCAAGATGGGCAAGTGGAGCCAGAGCAACCCCAGGATCTCAGGGCAGAGACAGTGTGGGGGTCAGAACAAAGTCACAATTCACTCAGGCCATGTCCCTGCTTGCAAAACCGGGGCTCTGCCTTCCCCAGCCAGAAGGCACGCAGGCAAAACACACATCCCTGTGGCCACGAAGCAGCATCTGTAGCCAGGGCCAAGCCCAAGATTTTAGAGCAGTGACAATGCAAGGCTCAGGCCAGAGCAGAGCCACGATCTGCTCTCTGAATGCCCTTTCCCCTGGGACCCAAACCCATCACAGGGGTGTGCAGGCAGGAAATTGTGAGTCTGGCCTGGGCTCTGGCTCCATGCTGTCACTGCCCGTAACTCCATCCTGTGATCCCAGCCTCACCTGTCCCTCCTGCTCCTGCGCACTGCTCCCAACCCTCCCACAGCTCCATTCCACACAGGCAGTTTTGGCGAGTTTTTGTGCAGTGGGGTGGGGTCGCTGATCTAGCCTGCAACACTGCAACAAAACTCCCTATGTGGCCTGTAGGCCCAAATAACGGCCTGACCCTGATGTCCAGGATAAGAAATTCTCCCTTGGATTTCATAATGACATCAGTTTAGCTAACTGATATCTTATAGAACTACTGAAAACTTAATTCAGTCTAGGACCAGTGTCTGAACAAAACCAATGAGGACCTCAGATTGGCTTGATCTACTCCGATAGATAATGGAGACCCTCTTTGTGATCCTAAATGAGACGGGTTCATACTTTTGGAATGGGAAGTCCTATGTTGCACTTGTACTATTTGGGTAACAATCCTGATTTCTGTTTGTATATGGTCAAGTTTTCATTCACTGCTCTTGAGTTGTTATACCAGGGGCAGGCAATTTTTTGCGGGGGAGGACTTCTTATTGAGTTTTGGCAAGCCATCGAGGGCTGAATGACAGGCAGTCCAGGGCAGACAAACATTCATTTTCTAAATTTTTAAGGCTGGATAGAATGATCTGCTGGGCCGAATCCAGCCCCCAGGCCGCATTTTGTCCACCTGTGTTATACTCTACTCAGGTCTGTAGCACACAAGAAAAAAAGACTATTCCCTTGTTCTAGCACAACTTTCTAGATAGCTGATTAAAAAAAGGGGAAATCCAGGGGAATATTAAAGAATACCTTGCTTTGTTAGAAGGTCTGATTAAATATTCTTCCACATTGAACCCTGAGAGGTTGTACAGGAGATGTCCTTGCACGTTCTTCAAGTATGGAACTGAGATATTAATAATTGGACACTTCTAAAAATAAAAATAGCACACAAATTACTAAGGTTCCTTTAAAAACCTCAACCACTACATGTTCAGCCTCAAACTTCACTGTACTGCATTTTAGTTGTAATTGTATTTTGCAGCTTTTATAACTTTTTGATAAATTATGTATGGTTTTATGTTTATATGGCATTTAAAATAATTACATCATCTACATATCAGAATGCCCTTTGATATGTGGTACAATATTTTCAGTCACCTTTGTTTTAGAAACATGAAAACCTTTACGAATGCAAGCTTGGAAGGTCTGCAGCCATGAAAAGCACACTGAGACTTTTATAGTCACTTACATTCATCTGTTGAACATGAAAATAAATACACAAAAATGCACTGGATGGATTATGAAAGAGAGGCAGAATTCAAAGTAATCCAAAGTATTCTTAACATTGTCCAATGGACTGAAGATGGGAACATACGAAGATGATTCGTAGGAATTCAGTCACTTCCAAAAGCAAGCAGATTGCAACATCAAGTGATGAGACATGTTGTACGGTGGAAATGAGCAGTGAGAAGTGTTGGATGTACCTGAAACCTAAATAAGCTAGAATTTGCTGTTTCAGAGATTCTTCTTCCTCTGCATAGATACAGACTGCCTCCACTGTCCACCTGTGAGTGGCTTCTCCTTTCTTCCACCTTCCTGCCCTTCTCTCCGAACCAACGTTCTGTCCAGAGTTCTCACCCCATCCTCCTCCCCGTCCTCGGGTAGGGTGCTCCGCACCCCGTTTCAGCAGTCGCTTCTGTGGCTCATCTCCCTCAGCATGGCCCACCCACTTTCTCTTGGAGCTAAGGA
Organism: Caiman crocodilus; assembly: GCA_030014935.1. NCBI lineage: Eukaryota > Metazoa > Chordata > Crocodylia > Alligatoridae > Caiman > Caiman crocodilus. The sequence goes on along the minus strand of JAGPOW010000261.1, from coordinate 145,641,275 downwards.
ACAAGGGGATGTTTAGGGAATCCATACCTATAACAGGGAACCCTGGCCCTGTTACCAGAAGACAGGTTGGCCCCTTTAAAATGAAAACTTTCTGGGCACAGCAAGCTGGTAAGGTGGGGGTTAAAAGCTGAGCCTGGCCAGTTAGTCAGGTGACCAAAGGGGTGCAAGCCAGGGCTATAAAACCCCCTGGCTGGGTGGTAGTAGGGGCTAGCAGCCAGAGGAGAAGGAGTGCATCTCAGAGCTTCATGGAGAGGCTTGGAGAGTGGGCCAGTAGCTGCAGGAGTGGAACTACTGAGGACTCCTGGAGAAGCGGCAGCAACCCCAGAAGAAGAACTGTAGCAGGCGGGGTGGGGAGCAGAAGCATGAACCCTGAGAAATGGTAAGCCGGCATGCTGCCTTCTTTAAATCTATTTTGGTGGTGGTTATAGCCCACGGACAGACCGTGTATAAGTTTTGATCAATTTACAACTAGTGGTTTGGGTGAGGCTATTAGGGAAGGAGGAGGCCTCATTGGAGCCCCACTATAAGTGTGGGGACTCCAGCACCAGTGTGGGCGCAGTATTCAGGGTGCACAGGCCCAGCGACAGAGGGCACAGTATTTGGGGCACAGGCCCGGCACCAGAGAGGGCAATCCTAAAAGGCCAGGGTGGCCTGGTGCACCCGAGGTGCGACTGTGTGTTTCTTTTTTTGGACTGGGATGGTGGCGTTTTGGGGGCACTGCCCAGCTTCAAACTTGAAACCTCATTGCTGTGGGGCTGGTGGACAGCCTCTGGGCCAGCGAGGCTAGGCTCCAGACTGGAGCAAAAAGGAGAGCCACGAGCCCCAAGACTAAAGAGCTAGAGCCTCAGAGTCAAACCCTATCTGGTGGGTTCAGACTGGGAGGCCTAGCCCGAGAAAAACTGGGGTCAAGGCCAGGAGTGGCAGAAGACCCCAACATACAAAAACAGAAGGCAGTCTCCTGCTTACACTTCCATCAAGGTGTGACAGGAAAGTAGAGAGTGGGACATGAGAAGCCTTAAGGGCACTCCAAGGGCGCCCCACATAGGGCATGGATAGCACAAAAGGAGGAGCTGGGGAGGTCCACCTGTTACAGTACCCAACCCTGAGCACTGCCTAGCTGTGCAGAAGCATCCTCTCCAGCTATGACTGCTACAGCTTCAGGAAAGCTCCCTTGGCCACCTCCATGAGTGCTGACCTGTACATTTTCTGCTGTGCCTCCCAGATACGATCTCCACTGTATGACCTTGCTATCTGGATCTTTGCTCTCATCAGCCATCATGTTTACCACTGCAGCCCATTACTCCATACTCTCACTAACCCCTCTCCCTGGGTCTCTGCCTTGCAGTTTCTCTGGCCTGTGGCTGCCCAGTAAAAGCAGTGTAACTCCAGTCCTGGATCTCCTCAGGCCTTGCTAGCCTGCAGCCAAGTGACTTGGATCCCTAGCCTCCTCCTTACCTATCACTACAGTGGCCAGAACTGTAACCAGTGACCAACCTGTAAAATGAATGCATGTTCAGTGCTATGTTTAAGTAAGTAATAGAGAATGTGGACCCCAATATAAGCAGTGAATACTGAATGCTGCTAAGACAGTTTTGAACTCTAACCCATCAAAACTACTAAGTCTTGGTTTGTCAGTGTTCATACAGTAACATTTTAAACAGAATTGTATTTGAAAGGCCTGAAGCCTCTTTTTGGGAAAATACATTCTGTCAAAATTTTTAAGGTATTTGTTTTGTACAGGCCCCTTCTACACATTACAGGTATTGAACAATTAACTGGTTAACTGTGCAATTACTTGAGACCAGCTACATGTGCAAAGTAGCTGTCACACAATAAAAAGCTCCAATCAGATATAAAGTTAGATTTCTGAAAGGAGTATTAACTTTATAGCTGGTTGCTATCAACCTTTAATTTGCATGTGTATCGGGGTCTTCCTTGAAGCAGGGAGCCCCAGAATCGAACAAGGCTCCCAGGCACAGGGGAACACCTCGCCCAGCCAGGGCTGCAGGTCCTGCAGCTGCCAGGGACTCTCAGCCCCAGCAGCTGTGGATTCTGGATCCCGGCTGCATCCAGCAGCTGTCAGGACCACCGGTCCTGTAGCTGTAGATGTTGGGTCCCTATAGCATGCCTTCCCCAGGCAAGAGGATTGCTGCTGAGGTAATCCTCCAGGCACAGGAGTTTCCCACACCCCCAGACAAAGGGATCATCTGAACCTCCAACCACAGGGAATTTACATAGCCCCAGGGAAAGGGGATGGTCCCTGCAGCAATCTTCTAGCTGTGGGGGTTTCCCACATCCCTGGGGTACAGGGATTACCCTGTCAGAATCCTCTGGCCCTGGGTGGTTTCACGTACCCCTGGGGTGCAGAGATTGCCCCAGCGGTGATCCTCAGGCCCCATGCGTTTCACAAGCCTGGTAGGAGGCATAATGTATGAATCGCGTGTTAGATCCCATTGTGCCTTTACCTGCACATAGAGGGGGCCGCAGCATACCTTTTACAGCGAGCCATTCCTGGAAGATGTTGTTGTTTCACAAGCTCAACATAGTAGACTGCAAATAGTTTGGCTAAGTGCAGTCTAAAATTTGTTGTACAACTCATTTCCCTGCAAACTCCAGAACTTGGAGGCAAAGCAGTACAAGAGACAGAATGAAATCTCCAGTCATAATGAGGCCAAGCCACTGAATTCCTATTTTGTTTTCTGCTTATTTTATAGGAAAGGAAAAAACATACCTGTTGATCTGCCACACACTCACAAGAACCCAAAAATTTTTGTGGTGAACTAGGCTCAGTCTGCCAACACAAATCATTTTTTCTAAGGGAGAAAACATAACAAGAGAAAAAAATCATTACAAAAAAATACAAAACAAACCCAATACCAAAACCCCCCCAATGTTATTTAACAGCACATGTCTGCAGTATAGCAAACTATGACTGTATATTGACAACCTTCACATTCTATTCTATAACAGTATCTGCTTTGTAGTAAATTGCGGGCGACTGTCAAAATGGCTTCCAATTTAGAACTAAAAATACCTATCCATGCAAATCAGCCAATTAGTTGCTGACCTGGTGTTTATATTCACAAGGCAAATAAACATGTGACCACAACCACAAATAATCTAAATTTGAAAATCCAGGCTTCTATATAATGAATACTGATTCAACAAAAATAGCCTTGCAATTGCTGACTGTGCCGCCACTGATTTCATTCAAACTGACTAAAAGACTAATCAAAATTCCTCCAGAATAAATAGAAAGTCTATCACTTACATGGCTTGAGATTTCCTCTAAAAGGAAGCTCTGTGATATATTTCAGCTATCAACAAACCCAATCAATAGAGCATTTTTTAAAACTCATGCTATAATGGTCAAGCAAAGCATAAGAAAATAAAACACAGAAATAGAAAATGTCATATTGCCTCTTATTTACTTTGAGGCATAGATATTCTTTTAAACTTATATTTTGTAAAGAACGTGAAGATTGTTCCTCTTCAAGCAAATAATGGTGAACAGTGGTTTGTTTAATGACTTATTATTATTATATTAAAAACCTTACAAAGCATGACATTTAAATAGTGCATGTGTTTTTTTGGAATGACTATGGCAATAGCTGTAATCATTAAATCAATCATGTAGTGCATTAATAAAGATGTATTATTTCACTTACATATCTTGTCTTGAGTAAACACATGGATGTTGCCAGTCTGCAAAATATCTCAATAGGACACGAGAGAGATTTTGTAGGTCATCACTGTCAGTGCTGCTCAGAGACAAGGGAGTAATCAGTAAGATCATCAGTACAAAGAAAACCTATGTTTGCACTCAGACCCTTACCAAGCTCGAAATCAAGGAAGCATAAATGAGCAACATGCCCTAATACTACATTCACAGAAAAAGGCTTTACCAGGACAGAAAATAGATAACAACCCATTTTATCAATTCAAATAGTAAGACACCAGTTTTAACAATTTAATATTCAAATATTTAAATATGGACAAATTTCTAAGATCACTATGTGAACATTATCCGTGCCTCAAAACCAATTCTTTCTTCTAGATACTGGCATGAATCCCCACAAGCTGCCACACAAGAAGAAGGTATACTCCTCATATTTCATTTATAAGTTCAAAGGCACGAGCTCTCTCTTTATGGTGATAGAATCTGCATCTAACTCTTTTGATCTATATCAAGCAAAGGAATATCTTTGCCCAGAATACTAACAGATTATGCACAACACAGTGTTTGTATTTGGTAGACTGGGACCGCAGAACCTGTAAATAAAGCCAATCTACAGACATTGTAAACTGCAAAAGAAATACCTGTACACATGCACACACTAAGGTTAAAAGCAGCAAGGACTACAGGTTTTCAAGTGGTGGGCTATATTTGCAAACCTTGGCTTTTTTTGTGATTTATGCCTCCAGGCCTAATAAGGTAAGTAGAAGTAAACTAAAGGGATAGATCCATCTGGCCATGCAAGCATTTATTTAATATATAAGCTCACATACATTTAAACAAACTCTTATGAACACACTAGAAAAGCAGCTCAGACCAAAATTTTTGCCTCTACTCCAGCTTATGACTTGTGCTATAATACATGATGATAACATGTATTCTGTTACTTAGATACACTATGCTCTTCAAATTCTCCAGAGCCATAAAATGAATGCTGACAACAAATGTTCACGTCTGATGGGATAGGAAGTCCGGAAGATTTTTTTTTTATTAATAAATTCTGGTTGCTGTGTAATAATAGATTATGCTGCTTTTAAAAAGTTTATTTAAAAAAATGATGGCTCTTTAAAGAACAACAACCCTCTCCACACGTTTTATGATAAATGAGCTCTTTACCTAAAGAAGGATGCTGTGTTGTCATAAAGTCCGGGAGTCAACTTGAGCGCAGGATAATCAATAGCCAATGGCTTCACAGTAAACAAGGCCATTGCCATGGTGACAAAGAGGACAGGCAGTAAAACATTTGACAGAGTTCCTCTCCAGTTTCGTCTGGTGTGGTGAAATCTCTTCAACAGAAGGGCAGCAATCTGTGTGAGAGCGAGGCTGGCTCCATGCACAGTCTGAGCATCCACGAGAGCGCTATCTGCCATGAGACAAACACATCTCTTCACAAATGAGAACCCTTTTCCTGGGAAACAACAGGATCTTTGTACCTTGCTATATTCTCAGAGAACAAAAAGACCCCTTTTTACAGAAGAGGGGGGGGGAAAAGAAATCCATGCCTCAGAAGACCAATTCACCTTCCGGGGGGAACAGTTAGTCCCTAACAACATGAAAAATAAAATAATGTTCAGAAAGAATAGCAATTTATAATAATAAGTAAATGTTAATAATAGCATAATAAGACCAATTATGCCATCTTTACTTAGGCCAAAATTGCTACTGAAGTAAATGGTTAAAAGTGAATGTGAGCTTTAGCTGAATAAAGGACCATGGTAAAGTCAGATGAAACCGAAATGGTAAAAATCTTTACCTCACTAGCACCTGCACACCACCTTTGGTATACAATACTTTTGTGTTTTAAAGAACTGTAAAATATTGCGTCTTAAACCACGATACATATGTAGCTGCTGGCTTGAGCAGTTTAGCGTGGACTCACACTGCCCCAAGGAAAAACAAGCCAGCTCAGGAAAACACGAACTGACACTTATGGCTCAACGGGAACACGGGAAGTGGCGTCATTCCAGCATCAGAGAAGGAGAAAGGTTCACCCAGCTCTTTGGGTCTGGTGCACAGTAGGCTCCACCTCTGCCCAATGGAGAACTGAACACAATTCTGTCAGACCCTTGCTCACGTCATGAAAAAAGGCAACGGCTTTTATAACCGGAGTGGGTGAAATAGGACACCGGCCCCAGGTACTAACTTAGAAGGCCACCCACCCCCCTGCCCCAGCCACCACCCGGGGCACAAAACTTCAGAGTCACCCATCTGAAGGAGACTTCTAGTACATGCTCATTAACTTATATGGGTTTATGGGGCCTAATCTAACTTCCACTAAAATCAGTGGCATTTTCTCAATGAATAGGAGATAGAACAGGTCTCAAGAAAAGACATTCCAGGATCACAGTGCTAAGGCCCATAAAATCAATCAATTCATGTTCCTGCCAAAACAAGATTGACTCCTGTAATGCATTTGCTAATGCTTTATTGAATCCAAGTTTTAAAATCCCAGCTGATGCATCTTCCTTCATTTCCCCAAGGGAGAGTTTCCACAGCCTATTACATCTCATAGGTCAGAGATTTTCTAGAGATTCCTTTTCTTAGTTTCGTCTCATTACTTTTAGTTATACTCCTGTGAATCACCCTAATTACTTTGTCTCCATTCTTGACATTAACACCATTTAGATGTGTGTAAGATTATTGCTATGCCCCTCTTTAGTTGTTGCTTAGCCAAGCTGAATATACATTCAACTATTCCTTTTAGTTAAATTGTATTAGTCTCTGGGGTTGCTTTATAACAGCCGGTGTTTGCAATGCAAGAGGATTGAAAGGCCCTGCTTGCACTGAGAGTCAATACAGCCTCAGAAGACCTGCCATATCTAATGGCCCCTTAAGATATACCCCTTTTATCTTGAACCCTATATATTGAGCTTTCCATAAACATTATTTCTGCAATAGCTTTTAACCATTGTTTGAATGGGAACATTCAATTAGCCTCCAATTAATTGTTCCTTACCTTTCACAGTTTCTTCTGATGCACTAGCAGTTTATTTTTTAAAGGCACTTCCTCATATGAGGGCAAGGCCATATTTTATATAGAGAACCACTTTAGCTAAAATAATTACAGCTACAGGGAAGAAGAAGATATACAAATCTCAAAGGAAGAGAGTCGGTTATGATGCGGATTAGAATACAGAAGTTGAGTGGGTAAAGAGAAAAGCAAAATCAAAAGACAAAATTTACTTAAGAGTTTGCATGCTGAAGAATACAAACCAAATTCTATACTCAGGGACCATGTACTCCCAGTGAAAGTCAAGTGAGTTCACTGGGCCCTCACATGGAACTTGGCCAATGGGTTTCCTCTTTCCACTGCGATATTATCATCATGTTCTACGTAAAGTCTGATGAAGATAAGCGTCTGAAAATAAGATACCCCTCACATCAAGCATCTCAAGCTGAGTATACCAAAATTGAGATGCATCAAATCATTCATTTTGAAAGTCTCAGGCCATATACAAACATTCAGTTTCTCCTGGGAGGAAAACCCAAGAGTGTATAGGTGTTCGGTAGTTTTCTACCAGTACAAAAATAGCCATTCCAGGAGGGGAAAAAAAACCCAGAACAAGAATTAATTCACTCTTGGGAGATTTTCTCCTTAAAAAGTAAATGTCTGTACGTGTTTCTTTCAGAGAGTTGCTACAGCACAGTCCTCCAACATCCCACGGGGCTTTGCTCTCCCTTCCTCCACCCCCCGCTCTGAGAGACACTTGAACTAGACTCTGCTGCTCCCATTAAGCAGGGAGCAGAACATGTTCCCGTCGCAAATCTTACATTGCAAATCTCACAGTGTGCTAACAGGGGCACATGGGCTAAACCTGAGCAATGTAGGTTGATTAATCAGGGCTGCACAGTGCACTGCATCTGTCTCCAGGCAGACTGAGGGAACCTGCAGAGTATACTGAACTGTGTGCACAGGGGCCCCTAACTGCAGCACCAGCACTGTAAGCTCTCTGCTTTTCAGGAGCTCAGCATTTTGGGTAAATTCCTCTACTTGGAAAACAAACCAAAGAGATCTCTCCAAGATTATTTGAATGTGTATACACAGCTTGAACCAGTTCAAACAAAACAGCATGTTGCTGAATCAAACACACAAATAAGTAAACAGAGAAAAAAGCACAGTATGATATTCGAATCACTCACAGTTCTTGATTTGTAGCATATAATGCACAAATGCTAAAAACAAGCAAAGAATGCTTTAAAACCATTGAACTTTTGGATTGATATGAGAAGCATTATGATTTCATAGAGAAAGCAGCTGACAATGAAAATAAAAGCTTGAGTTCACCAGTTCCACAGAGAAGAAAGAGGAGAAAAAAGGGAGCAAATGCAGTGCTGTAACCTAGCACAAAAAGGAAAAAGATGCAAATTGTGTCACACTGGACCACAGCAGCAGTACCTGCTACCAGATATCCTGGCAGTTCCCCCAATGGCAGCCAGCATCAGCTGCTTCCGAGGAAAGTGCAAGGAATCCCACAGTAGACAGTTGGGAAAAAAACCCACTCCTGAGGGAAGATTTCTCATAATCCATGTACTTTAATGTTAACATAAATTCTTATAAATGTGTTTTAATCCCTTTTTATATTTTTACTAAACTCAGCATTGTATATTCCATTGAAGTGTGAAACCCCTCTGTCAGTTGTGCTAAATTTTTGGCCTAAGCAATGACCTATAGCAGTGAGTTCCAAAATTCTACTACATGCTGTGTGAAAAGTACCTTATTATGCCTTTCAGTTTTGATTGCCTACCTAGTTCCTACAGAAAATGTGAACAGAAACTCCCAATCTACCTTCCATATAAACAAACCCAATCTTTTCAATCTTTCTCTGCAAAAAAGGCTTCAGGGACCAAATATTCCTGCCATTTTCTCTGAAATCTATTCCAATTCTACAACTTGGATTCTAGAGAAGAGGTGAAGGCTACACAATTCTCTAGAGGAGGGTATGCCTTTGGTTTATATAATGGCTCTATGCTTTCTTGTACTGTCCGCCCACACAGTCCATCTGTATCATATCATTCTGTTTGACTGCAGCTGTATAGAAAGCAAAGGTCTACCACTATGCCCTTTAACTGGATTACCAGGATATAAAATCATTTGGAAAAAAGAAAAACAATGTCTACACCCACTTGATATTCAGCCAATAATGCTTCTCCATCTGCACATTCAGCCTAATATACTTGCTTCTCCCTGGAATTTATGTGGTTATTTTTGCTTTGTAAATCTCTGAAGTAATTTCTCAGAAATCTTTGGTATGTATGTATTCATTCTTCACATGAATAATTTAGCTGATAAAATTAAAAATTGGACCCAATTGTTAGAAATTGTCTTGCTAACTTATGAGTGCAATTATAGGCAGGGTGGGCAATTATTTTCACAAGTAAATTGTACTTCCCAATTCATCCAGATTCTTCCTTTACATTTAGGAGGAAATTACTAATAAATTCTAATTCATGCCACTATTAGCAAGAACTGGGAAATGAGAAAGAAAGCAACCAATTCATTTCATGAAGGGTCCTATGGACTTCTGAATATACAACCTGTTCAAAGGTTGTAGATTCTAGAATTATGAAGAGAGCCAAATGTTCTCAAACTGGATATATAAGTGCCATATCAATATTTCTTTTCTTGAAAAATAGTTTTTCTTGTTTGAATTACTTTTGTCCATAGTAGAAAAGAAGGCTTGCAGGCTATTATAGGATGAATGAGAGTAGAAGTCAAGAGTTCTGTTCCTGACCCTTTAGGGCTTGGGCAAATCATTTAATCTACCCATGTACCTGTTTATCCACCATAAAATGAACAAAGTATTTATGCGTCTCACAAGAGGTTTTAAGGAGTGGCCAATTTTCATGAAGTGCTTTGAATTGCAGCTAATTTAACAATGCAAAATATAGAGAAGAGCCAACCATACTCTTTGAATCCATCTTCACAGGATGATGACGCCTTGTCCTTGTGGGGGAAATAGGGGCAGAATAGTGACAACTAGTAGAGTGAGTTAAAAAACCTAAATTATCTTCTTGGAAAATTTCTCAAGAAAAATTACCTTCTGACAGAATTCCCATAAATACTATGCCACACTCTCTACTTTGAGGTATTTTACTTAAAAAAAAACCAACAGGCCTTGCTTTTAATCCCATGATCTAGCATTGTGTTGTCAGGGCCTAGGATCATCACATCACTCCTAGAAGATGAGCAGTATGAAGAGGAAAAGTGGAAAAGGCAAGAATTTTAGAGCATATTCTTTACTGAACTAACTGTATGGCTGGTATAGATTTAGACAAGTTTATGAGTGCAACACAATCTTCTTCATGTCTAAGACACAGCTTGAAGAGGGAAAATCATCTGACTATAATTAAATGAAGAAAGGATGAACATGGCAAGAAGTGCTAAAAAAACTAATTAATTACATTTTTTTTAAAAATCAGATGTTGCAAGGAACCCCCACATTTTATTCTCCCTGGGTGCGTCTACACATGCAATTAATGTACCTGAATAAACCTTGGTGCATGTTGTGCTGGAGTTTATTACTTCCAGGCATACATTTACGTATGTACCTGCAATTGCAGCACATTGAGCTGGACCAATGCAGTCCCCCAGTGGCAGGGGACTTAGGGGAATCAAGCCTGCCAGCTCCAGCTGACTCCTCTCCAGCTCAAGATGCTGCGGAAGAGGTGGCTAGGGCACAAGGGTGCTACAGTGTAGGGATAGATGGCAGGCAGCCCCCATACTGTAGCACCCTCATGCCCCAGCCAGCCCCAGTTACTGTCTACACATACACTGAAGGTCAGTAAATAACTCCACTGTAGGATAGTGCTTATGTTAGGCACTACTATCTTACAGCTTAGTTAATTAGTTTATGGCAGCCATTTTAACGTTGCACATGTAGACAGTGATGCTTTACTGCAGAGCTAATAAGTCAACTCTGTAGTAAAGCATATATACAGATGTCCCCTCTCTGTACAGAAGTTGGAGTTCTGAAGTTTTACTGAAACAATGGCAAAAATGCACCCAAGTCACAGTCGACACCTATACACATGATGCACCTTTGCTCCAACATGTGCTAATTAGCACGCATCAAAGCCAGCTCAATTAAATAAGTCTACTGCTAGCCTGCTGAAGCATGCTCTAGCAGCCTCCATGTCATGTTTTCAATGTCCCCACATTTGAAAATGGAGGTGGGGGGACTTTAGTTTAGCTTTAGTTAAAGCTCTCCTGCTTCCATTTTGAAGCACAAGATGCGGAATATACATGACACTGTGGGTGCTTTAATTAGAGTGGTTCTCAGAGCCACTTGAATTCAAGTGCCCCTCCCCGCCTCCACTCCAGAGCATGTGTATAGACATCCAGTGTTAGAATCCACATGTACTCTTTGGATCTAGGATTAATGTTCAGTTTTCTCTCATCTGATAAATACATTGCAGTTTCAAATAAAATAAATCACAGAACCATAGAAAAGTAGGGTTAGAAGGTACCTCCAGAGGTAATCTAGTCCAACCCTCTTTGAAAGGCAGAATCATCCCTACCCAAACCATCCTATTCAAATCCGATGTCTTTCCTATTAGTAAAACTATACCCTCTACCCTGATGCAACCACAACATGTACCACCTTAACCTGCCAAACGTACAGCAGGGGACAATGGCAGCCAATGTCTTGCTGCTATAATGGTATCCTTTGTAGCCATATTCGTTTAAGGACATAGGCAGTCAAGGTTCTTTGGGTAAATTTGATATCTTTCATTAGACCAACTCCAATAGTATGAAAAATACTTCTTAGCAACCTTTTGGGTATAAATATCCTTCCTAGAAAGAGTACACACCAACTGCAGATGCTTCCTCAGCCTGACGAAGGGTATTTATACCTGAAAGCTTGCTAAGAAGTATTTTTCCAACTATTTGAGTTGGTCTAATAAAAGATATCAGACTTACCCAAAGAAACTTGTCTTGCTACAATGGTCTTTAAAATACACTTGACAGATCCAAGGCCAAGCTCCACATCTGACCATAGGGTAAAATTAATTTCTGACTCCAAATATAGGAACCAGTCTCACCCTGACTAGGGAGGAGGATCCTCTAGCCAGTAGCCAGGACTCTCCAGGTTTAAGTCCCAGCATGAGTTTATTTAAATGTTTATTTCAAATAAGTTAGTAAGTACTGGGAATAGAAAAACATATAGAAGGCTGGAGTTTCATGCTCCATCCACAATTTGGCTTTTAAGTACTACGTATTGCACTATGCAATCCTCGGAGAAATTTATAGTGTGACACACAATAGATCTGTCAATTTATCATCAAATAAATCGGGTGCATTCTTTGTTCTGTTTGGTGTAAAAATAAACCAGTTAAACAAGCAATTTTCCAGTTGTCAAGAAGCCAGTGTTTCAGATAAAATAGGGCTGATACAAATGTTTTAACCATCAATTGAAAAAGCATTGTTCATCTTGTGCAGACGACAGAAACTGTAATAAGGTTAGTAGCAGCAGCTCCCCTTGCTGGTAGGGTGTTAGCTCTGGGACAATTAACCAGCTTGTGCTGTATTCCTGGGTACTACTAACTAACTTTGTGCAGCTGTACAAAGTTGGGTATAACATTCTCCTGTATCAAGTTCCCCCTCATATGGAGATGTAAATGCCTAGAAAAGGCAAAACAGTGAGGAAACAAGGTCGTAAAGTTCACTCCTCACATGGGTAATGTAACCAAGTTTTTCAGAGCACGTTATGTATGCAGAAAGAGGTTATTTGCTTTAATGTCACTGCAAATGGCTTTCTGGACTTCTGATCACTGTCCCTGAAACAAGGGCCCAGTCTTGAGAATGTGATTATTGCTTAAAAGTGCAGAGAGCTAAGGACTCTGCTTTACTGTTTAGCTGTCTGTTTTATTAGAGCCCTACCCCATTTACCTGTTCTATGCCCGTCTTGAGTCCTGTCTCTGGAGGCTGGGTTCATACCACTGTTAGGGACTGAGGACCTAGTTTTGGCCTTGGATATAACATTATTAACCACTGCTGTAATAAGGAACAGGACTTTAGCAGCTAGGAAATCCATCCCAGATGCTGGCAACATTGTTTTGATTGCCACGTGAAAGCTTTAACTGGTATCAAAATATTTTTTTCCCCCCCAATACCACCTAGAATGGCTTTGGCAAAGTACAAACACAAGAATTTACTTAAATACCTGAAATTAACTATTTACAAGCAAAGGGAAAAAGGAAAATGTGACCAGTGATGTCCCTCAGGGGTCTGTGCTTGCTCCAGTCCTTTTAAACATCTTTATCAATGATTTGGATGTGGGGGTGAAGAGGTCACTGGCCAAATTCACAGACGACATCAAGTTCTAGAGGAGCGTGATCATGCTTAAAGATAGGCTGCAGATACAGGTGGACCTACACAGGCCAGCAAGTTGGGTGGATCAGAACCAGATGAAGTTCAATGTTGAGAAGTGTAAAGTGCTCCATCCGAGGACAAATAATCCCCAACATACTTACAGGCTTGGTGGCACCAAACTAACTAGCACCATGACTGAAAAGGACCTAGGGGTAATAATAGACCATAGTATGAACATGAGCCAGCAGTACAATGCTGTAGCCAGCAGGGAAAACAATACTCTGGCATGCATCAACCAAGGCATGTCAAGCAAAACCAAGGAAGTGATTCTTCCACTTTACTCAGCATTGGTGAGACTGCAGCTGGAGTACTACATTGGTGAGACTACCCAGCTGGAGTTCTGGGTGCTGCACTTCAACAAGGATGTGGAAAAGCTTGAGAAAGTCCAGAGAAGAGCCACCTGTATGATCAGAGACTTGCAAGGCAAGCCATACAAGGAAAGGCTGAGGGACTTGGGTCCTTCAGCCTAAAAAAAGGAAGGCTGAGAGGGGACTTGGTAGCAGCTTACTGCTATATCAGAAGAATACATCAAGGGCTTGGCAAACAACTGTTCACCAGGGCATCCTTGGGGGAAACCAAGAGTAGTGGCCACAAACTCCTGAAAGACCATTTTAGGCTGAACCCCAGGAAAAAACTCATTGCTAGGATGTCTAGACTATGGAATAAAATCCCTCCAGAGGTGGAGCAATTACCTACCCTGGAAAAGTTCAGGAGGAGACTGGATGGTCACACCTCACTGTTAAAGTTGTCTTTCCTGCCTAGTCCAGGGGGGCTGGACCTGATGATCTTATGAGGTCCCTTCCAGCCTCTAACAATCTATGAATCAGGGCATTTAGTGCACTGGATGGGATATATTACATTTCTGGAGGTGCAGGTGTAAGATCCAGGAATGGTGATGGTTCTGTTGTGGGATGTAGTTATTGTGGCAGTGGTGGAAATGTGTTGTATGTTGTACAATTTTTGTCCTGGAATGGTCCAGGTCCATTTAGTGTACTTGGGCCCACCAGAAGTTTACTTCTAGTGATAAGGTTAGTGAGGTTTGGTGCTGTTTAAAGGCTAGGATGGGTGGTTCTGGAAAGATCTCTTTGAGAATTGGGTCGTCTTCTAGTATGGGTTTCAATTGTTTGAGGATTTTCCATATGGGTTTCAGGGAAGGATGGTATATCATAACCAATGGTGTGCGATTTGTGGGGATTTTCGTTTTGTACTGCAGCAATTCTCCAAATGATATCCAGGTAGTTCTTTCAAAACTATGATCTCTCTCGCTGCAGAAGTGTCCTTGTTGGGTAAAAGGCCTTTTGAGATTTGCAAGGTGATGATCGCATGTATTCTCCTCAGTGCAAATTCAATAGTATCAGAGGGCTTGCCTGTATATTACAGTTTTCTTGGTGTGTTTAGGTTGATTGTTGGTTCTCTGTAGAGATGCATGTTGGTCTGTGGGTTCCTTGTACATGGTGGTTTGCATTTTACCAATTCTGGATATTAATCATAGTGTCTAAAAAGGAAATATTTGTGCTGGAGTCTGAAGGAGGGGTGATGGCTATTGAATCTGTGATGGAAATCAATCAGAGACTGCAGGTTTATGGTCCAAATGATAAAGACGTCATGTATATATCTTAGGTTTAGCATGGGTTTGATGGTACAGTTCTTGAGGAATTCTTCTAGGTGAGCCATAGAAAGTTTGGCATATTGTGGGGCCATTTTGGTGCCCATAGCTGTGCCCATGGTCTGGAGGAAGTGTTGCTTACTGAAACTGAAGTTGTGTGTGAGGATGAAATGTATAGGTTCAGTAGTATCTTTAGGGCTGTATTGTGAATTGTAATCTTACATTGGTAGATATGTAAGGCAGGCTTTTTGTAGGAACATACACACACAGAAATCATATGAAAAATGTATTTGATGAAAAATCCTTTTTCATCTAGCATCCTGATAACGTATAAATATTGGATTAAACAAATAGCTACATCAATTTTAATGAACTAAACCAACTGCTCTATTACTTTATAAGACTCTCTGATGAGTGTGATAACCTAGATCAACAGAGAGACAGATGGAGGGACAGACAGAATAATGTTCTCCATGAGTAAAACTCCCACCTACACTGAAGTCCAGAACAAAGACTATGCACCATACAGTGCCATTCAGCTCTTAATTGGAAGGCTTACCTGGCAATTATATCACATACAGACCTTGTCAAGTGTAAGCTGTCAATATGGTAACAGAATTTATACAAACTGACTGAATGGCCTCTAACATGGCAAACCCAAATCCTGTTACTTGGTACACTGCTTTTCAGACAAAGAGAAGACGACAAAGCATGCTCAACCAGTTAACAAGATTCTTCTCCTGAAAACAGCTGCATGGTCCAGGATTCTTCATCTCCAGCATACTGTCTAGAAACCAGCCTTGTAACCTGAGTGTTACATCTTCTTCTAGTGACTGAAGTCAGGAGGTGAACAACTGCTTCCTTCTCAGGTGGTACAGAGCTGAACAGACTGTCAGAGTCAGACCCACTTCCTAGCTCAGCACCTCAGCAATGAGGCAAAATAACTCCCACTTCCACATGTATACCTGTTACATATCCTGTACGTATTGCCTATGACAATTTGTTCAAACCAGAAACTCTGAGCTTACTGTTCATATCTTGTGCTAGACTGAAGCTTTTTAACGTTTTGGGAATTGGTAGGATGTATTCTGACTGAATCTTTACTGTCATTAAACCAAGTTTGTGTGTGTTTATAGAATCATTTTTGAGACATTTAGGCAGTATGGCAATGCAACAGAAATGCCTATAAATAAATAAAGGGAGCTATATGAAATGTTAGTACCCAACAGTTTCTCTCTCTCCAAATGCAGCACAAGTACCAGCTTTTATTCAGGAAAACATACAGCCAAGCCTGAACTTTAAACTGAAGCCAAAATTGACATACCTCAACTGGCACTCGTACATAACAAATATTTGTTTAGGAAAATCACCCAAGAGTTTCAAAACCTCATCTTATTACTTAACCATGAGAAAACTAAAAATGACTCTGTGACATTTTCTAGAAAACATGGTCTAGCTTACCTGAAAGCATGTGCAATTTCAATTGAGAAGGACTTTTTGAGACAGCTTTAGGCAAATGCAAACCTACTTTAGAGCAGTATTCCCATCAACCTCATATACAGCATTGCTAGGACTTTGTAGTCTGTACTGGGATGCAAGGTTCTTTGAGTAGATGCAATATCTTTTATTAGATCAACTAAATAGAGAAAAGTTCTTTGCAAGCTTTTGGGCACAAAGCTTGCAAAGAACTTTTTTTTTCCAACTATTTAGTTTGTCTAATAAAAGACATCACATCTACTCAAAGAACCTTGCCAGCCTGTGTCATTAGACCAACACGGCTACAACCAACAACCCTGCATGGTGTATTGGTGTGGCATTTATACATTAGTGACAAAATATACCAAAACATTCACGCTCTTTTGCCAAGCATTTTAAAATACCTTTTAAGACATCTAAGTTCTGAAAATGAGTTTTTTCCTACTTGAAAAACGAAAACCTGATTTGCTTTAACATTAAATATGCCTGAATAAGGAATCTTAACTTTTGGGGGCTACCTTACAGACAGTGATATGTAATACACAAGATTTAAACTGGTTTATATACATCTCTATCATATACATTTGAAATATAACTGCATTTGGATTGAAACTGCACACTAAAGCAAAACATCAAAATTAAACTTTGCCAAGGGAACCTTTATTTTGCCCATTTCAAGCAAACTTCAGCTGCATGATTCTTCTCCTCCCCAACTCCTGCCTCATTTTTTCTGCAGGCTGGAAAAGACACTCAGCAAATGAGTCAGCCATTCAACATCCCTTTCTACCTTCCTCATCACTCTGTAGCTGACCCCATGCTCTAGTTACACCAACCAAACTTGGCATGCAATAATCTTCAGAGAAATATTGCTTGCAGGCTGTTGAACTCCATTTGTCACTGTCGTATTCAGATGCCTCACAGCCATTAGCTTTTAGCATGTGAATACTTATTTGTATTGCAGTATCCTTGGGATCATTGATATTATTACCCCTATTTTACATGGGGAACTGAGCCACAGGATGTTAACACCAAAAAGTCTCAAATGAAATCTTATTTTCCAAAATGGAAAGATTTTCCCCTTAGATTTACTCAGATTATATTATATAAAATGTACTTTGTCACCTACAGCTACTATTTGTTCCTACCAGAAGTGATTTTTTTTCGTTTATTCATTCTTATGTCAATTAAAAAGCAACTGTTAGAGAGCTTGAGTGACACAGAAATGTCATGTGGACTGTCATCTGCACAAGTTTCCTTCCACAAAGATGCATTAAAATTTAGTTTGTAAATTACAATATTTTATGAGTTTTGTGACTGGCAATTTACATGATGAGTAAACACATATCCTTTGATATTGATGTTTTATAATGTTCATATAAAATACTGTAAACCCTTTACCAAGAGATTCCTTGGTTTCCAAACATCATTCTATTTCACGGTATATTAGGCTTTATTACACCTTTTTCTTCCTCTTCACCATATTCTCATTCCCTTTATTGAAGTAAGCTAAATTTAGAATATGGAACAATCATTCCTCTAAACTGATGGATCTCTCTCACAAAGACTCAGACTAGCCATGTTAATCTCCAAGTCCTATACAGTAGTATGGTACATTTATTTATCATTGCTCAGGGGAATATAGGGTATTATTTAACTCAAGAAGAAGGTTAAAAATCATAATAATATGAGGAAAACTAAAACATCAATGAAGCAAAATGCCTTGGGAAGAAAACAGGTCATTTGGCACTTAAGAATAAGCTTATCGCCCAAAACATTTTTTTAAATAAATACATATATGGGCCTTTGTTTCACTGAACTAGGTTCCAAGTACTAGCTGAATTATAAAAAAGGAAGGGGGAGCTACAGTTCATCCCAAACAAGAAAAGTTTAAGCGCTGGTTTTGGAAAATCCAGAGTAAGGCTGCTAAGATTTCTTAAGGAGGAATTCCAAGGAATGAAGGATGTAATTGGAGTCATACCCCTTCTTCCCCCACCCCCACCACACACACAGTTTATTCCTACCTTCTATCATCTGTCTCTCTAGCCTCTCTTGTTGATCATAAACATATAATCAGAAATATTTAGAGTGGTAGATTTGTACATATTTATAGTGGTATATGTAGAGATAAAAGTAGCAGGAACATGACAGAACCTGGACATTTTAAGGCACACCTGAATGACTGACACTAATCGATCACTCCAGATGGCATTGTGCTGAAGCTCTGCCATGCTATGGCACACTCCTCTAACCATTACATAGCCATACTTTGCTTATTTATTGCATTAATTCTTATGAAAATCAATAATGAACCAACATGGACTGAGATGATATTGAAGATGGTTGGCAGTTCAGTAGATTAGGGAGTGGCAGCTGTGCCACCTCTTGTCCTTGATGTACTTCATTCATCCAAAGGGATAATATATGATACTATGATGTCACCTGCACGTATACACCACTGCTGTCTAGTAGCTGCATAACATTTTGGAGTGTACAGGTAGCAGAAGTGAATGTTACTTCTTGTATCATTATAATGCATAGAAGGCAATGGAGAAAAATCACATGTGGATACTGGACAGACAGAAAGAAGGGATGCCCATAAAAGGCTTGAGGTAGGTGAGGAGATAAGAAACCCTGATAGGAGATGAAAGGCATCACCAGGTATGAGAGGAGAAAGTATGGTAGGATAACAAGGGAAGAGTCCCTGAAAAGGATGCATGCCTGTATACTGACCAGATCCCTTGGGTTTAAGGTATCTAGGAAGCCAGATCCCTGTAATTATCTTCTATTGTGGCTGTAATTGGGGATAAATGACATTTTCATGTGTGGCACCATAGCCATCTCCAGTGCTTTGTTCCCCAACCCTAGGAATGACCATAGTCTGGTGTCACTCCTGACATAGGTAGCATGAAAAATTTCCAACTCTGACTGCAAACATGTTCAATAATCCAGATGCTAGGCAGGTAACAAAGCAGGGTAACATGTTTATCAGATTCCATATAAAGCTAACGTAAAGCCTCACTTAGAAACAGGATCTGAGGGCTTGAAGTTGTTGTGCCTAACAGCAACCTGAGACGTCAAGGAGCAAAATGAACTACTGTATTTATTCAAATATAAGACAAACCTAATTATAAGATGACATTCCCCCATTAATTAGATTCTATATTTGCAAGATGTATACATTTTATATAATTTTCCAGGTATAGAATCTAATTCTTGGAGGTGTCTTGAATCTGTCCCCCTGCCCCACCCCACTTCCCTCCTACAGCAGAGAAAATAAATCTTGGGGTCAGGTAGTCCCTTTTCCCTCTGCCCCCTTCCTCCCTCAACTCTTCCCCTGCAGCCCCTTCCACCTGTCCTTACTGTCAGACCCTGCTCTCCCTTAGCACACACAAGTGAAGAGCACATCTGAAAAAACTACCCTTGATATAAACATAGCTGTAGCAATTTGCATATGATACAATAGACTTAGTTCATCCAGAATTGTTTTAACACAGATACTCCATAAACATACTTTTAAGTCTCTCTCTCTCACACACATACAGAACATACTATGCATGGCATTAGTCCAAAAACAAAAGGCTCAATATTTACCACATAGTTCATTAGTTTGGACCCCCAGCAGAGTCAACAGCATTCATTTCAAGCCATGATAATCTTACAACTGAGCACTGCTTAGTATGTATGTGTATACCAGATGCCCCCCCCACAAAGGATCCATGTACTGATTAGCCCCCCCCCCCTCCCCCAACTCATGACTGAAATCAGGTGCTCTTGTCATGAGTCCTATCATCCTCCAAAATCTTATATGCAGGTAAGGCACAGGGCAATGTGGTCTGGCTTCACCTCATGGAGGGCATGGCCACACTAATCATATGCAACAGGTTGAAAGAGGGGCCAGAGGGATTCTAGATGAACTGTTTGGCACCCCATGTTTGCCACACATTTTAAAGAAATGGAAATTATTAGAAATTGGAAAGAAAGGCATAGCTCAGCAGTGGGGGAGAAGAGGAAGTTGAAAAGTATACAGTGTAGTGGCTCACCATGACTTGAAAAAGAGTCGGTGCTGAGGGGGATGCACATAATAGGCAGTACAACAAGTATTATCTTTTTCAGAGGGGTTGTATTAACCTATCTTTGTTGTAGATTCTCATCAGCCTGGTTGCCCAATTTGGGCCATGTACTTTATAGTTATGCTCAGTGTTGGCTATATTTAATCAACTTCATAGGCTAGTTTCCATCACTGAGCATATGATGCTTTTAGCAGCTGTTCAAAAAATGACAATGTATTTAATGCAATTCCCTTGCATGAGGGAAAACCCCCTCACCTTGCATTTGAGTAAATACTGCAAATTATCCTTGCAGGAAATTCCTAATCCTGACACCAATATACTACTCTATAACTGGTCCTGATCACAACTTCCTGCTGCACTATCCAAACCAATCAACTTCCCTAGGCAAAACTCCCATCACAGGCAGGCACAAAGGCTTCCTTCTTCAAATTCCACATACTGCAGGACCGAAAATGCTCAAGGAACTTAAAGTTAAGTTATTGCCATTTGTATCTATTTGCAGAATAGAGATCACTCTTCAAATTAATCTTTCATGAAAGAAAGGAGTGGTACGTTTAAAAACTACAGTGCATATGAAGATAGACACTGACAGAGACCAGACAGTCCTTCCACAGCTTGACTCTAGTACTTCTGATCACATGTTCAGAAGTATTGAGCCAGGGCTCCAAAATCATGGAAGTGTCTATGAAATCTCAGGGTTTTTAATACACCCACTCCAGCAGATCCCCACTGATCAGCATCCTCTCTCCAGTAGCGCAATGGAATGAGCAGGGCAGGAAAGCAAAGGTGCTTGTAGGTTCTAGCTCTTCAGCATGTGGCTGCACAGAGAAGCCAAGGGTGGGACTTGCATGGACTGCCTTGCCTGTGGCCTCTTTACATAGCCTAGGACAGGGGGTTGGTAGGGAATAGGGCCTTCCATTGTCAGCCATCTATATGTACATGTCATTCCTCTGCAGGTTTAACCAGGGTGCTACACCGCCCATTTTTCAACAATTAATGAAAAAGCAAAATTAGTCACAATACTAATCCCTGCTTTGCTCCATAAACCACCTTTCCTAACCCAGACCCATTGCCTCACCCCATCTCCATCCAGTTTTCCATGTGCCAGAATGTTTTAATCCATGCCAACAAGGCTTAACTTGTCTAGTACGCTTCTATGGGACAGAGAATGAAAAAATTTACTAAAAACCATCTTCCATCTTCCTTTTAAACAGAACTTGATAGCAAAGTTCTGCTTAAAACTTGATGATGAAATGTGGCCCAAAATATTAATTACTGCACTTGTCATCTGCATGTTCTATAATTCAAGCCAAAGTAGGATTTGTTAGAATGCAGCATCTTGACCTCTAAGCCTCATGGGGTGCGCCCATACTTGCAAGCACATGTGCTTGCAGCAGCTCAAATTGAAGCCGTGCAAATTTGAGCAGGGGCTTTTTGCCTTAGAACACGTGCTCAGACATGCACTTTGTTGTGGCGCAAATTGTGCCACTTGGGGCGAAATAACCTTGCCTGGTTCCTCCCAGATCTGCAACCAGGGGGAGCTAGAGCCCAGGGCCAGCACCTGTGATGTTTGCAGCAGTATAAAATGATGCCTTGTCCTGGCCCCAGCAGTACAAAAAGCTGCCTGGGCAAGTAGCTTCAGGGCTACTTGCTCTCAGGAGCTTCTGGGGCCCAGCCAATTGGTACATGGGGACACTACACCTTGTGCCAGCTGGACTGCCAAAACAGCCCTGAGAGTTCCCTGCAACCTTTACACATGGGGGCTGCTGCCTGGTTGTGACCTGCTGTGCACCTGCCAGACCTGGATGAGGCATCTGCCCCCCTGGGCCAGCTGCCAGTGGGCTGTGGCTACAGAGTTGGCCTTTGTGCAGCACTACTGCCATGTGTGCCCCCTGCCTGGCAATCTGGGCAGCTATTGCCCACAATATGTTCTGGGTGTGGTGACCTGCTTTGAATTGCCAAAGCATGTCCTCCTGGCCCTAGCTGGCCAGGAGGTCAGCCACAGCCAGATGGGTCCAATGTGCCAGCTCTGAGCAGGCAGTGTTCTGCCACTGGCCTCCCTAGCAGGAATTCTGTGTTCCCCTATTGATAAAAAATTCTGTGTTCCCTGATAAAAAAAATCCCAAAGTCACTCTATAAAAAAATCCCAAATCCATGTTCCTCCACAATTAAGACAAAAGACCACCAGAGAGAGAGAGAGAGAGAGAGAACATGACAGTGATCAGTTGGGCAATGTTTTATTGATATATTTATAGTATTAAAGCAATTTGAAAGACTCCCAGTGTCTCTATCATAATAATAAAGTGAACTATAAATACATGTTTCATGAATTCATGAAAGCATAAATATGTTTTGCTACCCCCCGCACAGGGGCTACGCCCCCCCCCAACAGAGGCCACCCTTCCTCACAGGCAGATCCCAGATGGCCTACCCCACCCCAGCTTTCTCCCTCAGGCCCCTGGATTGCTGCCTTGCCTGGCCCCATCCCGGCTGGCTCCTGTAGCCCCCCTGATGGCTGCCCCACCCAGCCCCACCCCCCCGATCTCCCAGACCCCCCAATGGCTGCCTCCCAACCCCAGCCTCTGGAACTTTAAAAAAAAAAAAAGAAAGAAAGAAAAAAAGAACTGAAAAGAAAAAAGCCTCTACTTACCAAGCAGGGGCTCGGCGGATTCTGGGGCCTCCTGGCAGAGCCCCTCCAGGCAGCACAGGGCAGCGGGGGGGCAGCAGAGCCCAGGCTGGGGCTGTCACCCTGCCCTGCCCTTCCCTGTGTGGGTGGAGCCCCAGTGACCTTGACAGCAGCTCAAGCTGCTGCTAAGTGCCAAGTTGGGTTTTTTGGGGGGGATGGGGCAGGGCAGGGAAGGGAAGGGATCAAGAGCTGTGGGAGCAAGTGGGGCTGGCAGGAGTCCCTCCTATGGTCTCCTCCCCTCTCCTCCAGCCCCCAACCCCTTACTTACAAGCAGTGGAGCCTGGGTCCAGCTCCCTGATGCTGGCACACTGACTGCCCTCATGGGCAGGCAGTGTGCTTCAGCACCAAGGTGAGGGCTAACCATAGAGATGCTCTGGCAGCCAGAGCATCTCTATGGAGGGCCCAGCTTCTGGTTGCCTCAGGGCACAGTCCCTGCCCCACTTTTTTTCTGTGCAGGTTCTTTTGACCCCTAGATATCCAGAGGTCTAATTTTGCCCCCGCACTGTAAAAATGCAGTGCAGGAAACATTTTCTCATTCCTACACGTGCCTCTGGCAGCATTTCAAAGGGGTTTGAGATGCTGGAAGAAACACATGCAGGCTTCTCTGGACACACTCAAGATGTTTAAGGCCAAGAGGGTCAGGGCATTTTTTAGGTTGACTGCATTTGGATCTTGGAGACCACTGGATTTGCAGCTGAAACAAGGCTTTAACCTGTGGCCTAGCAAAAGCTGCTAACCACAAGGCAGAATAATATATTAAAAGTAACACTGCAAGACACTTAGGCAAGCAGATTTTGCTTATGATTGATAGATAAGCTAGCCTTTTGCTTACGCTAAGTAACCATCTTAATTTCTCAACCTTGCTTATGCTAAGTAACCATCTTAATTTCTTAACCATTTTCTGAGAACAAGCAGCAAGTGAATCTGTGCTGTGAATGAGGTGCCATTTTAGGAATGTAAAAGATGGTACAACTTGGAACAGAAAAACAGACTGGAATGTAAAAAAACAACATGTAATTGGTAACAGAATCCGAGATGAACGTATGCAAAAAGGTGAATGGCAATCGGTGAAGAAGCCTCCAGAAGCTTCCAGGTTTTGGTCAAAGTCCGCCCATTGACTGAAGAAGTGAAGTCAAAGTCTTAGACATGCGTTCATAGCAAAAAGGCATGTAAATGAGTAAAATGTATAGGCAATTACATACTAATGAAACAAACAGTAAACAGAGGAGGAGCTCGAGATAGGAGGAGAGATGGACGGAACAAAGGAGGAGTGAAGGTGGAATAAATGTTAATGAGCATGAACCGAGGTGTACAAAACGTGAAAAGAACTATTTTTCACTGCAGGTCCCCAGTTTGTTGGGGACCTTTGTCCAAAGCCATCTCCATTCTGAATAAAGCTGTTGCGAGCAATATGTGCTGGTGTTTGCTCCCCGCCTGCTCTGGCTAATGAGTAATAGGACCCATGAGCAATTCGATCGTCATCTCCCTAGCCATTGGGCGCTGCATGGAGTCAGGGTCTACCACCACTGAGTCAGACTTCAAAGGCTACTGAGTTTCACTTCTACCTCTGTAAAAAACCCAATTACTGTATAAAGCAGAACTTCCAGGAAGGCTTCCAGCCTCCATATAAACACATCAAGAAAGAATTCAATCACTTCCTTTGCTAGTCTACTCTGGCTTATCCCAATGGCTTATTATTGCCACTGTTAGAAATGTCAATCACTCTGCACTGTTCCAACAATAAACTGACCCCACATTTTTAGATTTGATTTTAGGAAAAAACAGGGTTTTTTTCCCCTGTACATATATGAATGCCTATAGATAAAGACCTTGATTGAGTCTTGCTCTTATAAAATCCTACAAGAGAATGAAATAACCAAAAAAAGACTCAATGGCAGCTTATAGACATGCTTGATTGCATTCTAACGTGTCAGAAATGACTCAATTAATTGAGTTTGCTCTGTGCTCTAATTAAAATGCTCTAGCATTACCTCATTGCCATATGCATTAAACCCCCTCCTCCCATTCCCCAATTCAAAATGGCAATGGGGTAATTATTTAACTAAACCTCATTGAATGATCTTTATTGAAATCACCCACATGGCCATTTTGAAGTGGGGAGAGGTCAGAAGGGGGGGCTTAATACATGTGATGGTAGGCAGGGACCACTTTAATTAAAATGCCCCCCATACACACACCTCTGAGCATGTGTATAAGCAGCCAATAACAAGGTTCAAATGCACTGAAAATCACAACTGCACTGAAAAATCTTTCTGACCTAGCATTTTTACTGCATGGACAAAAATATCACAAATACAGAATTCAAGCATGTCAGGGGCCTAATGATAGGCTGACTGTGGGCATATTAGTACAGGGTGGGTTTTTTATGGTTCTGTTGCAGGCAAATGAAAGGCAGATTTATAATGGGAAGAATACAGTATTGACAGTATGGTTTTGCTTGGTTTCAGCTTTCAGACAACGAACAACTTAAATTTTGTTCTAGTATATTAATGCCCCCCCAATTATTTTCTCCCTATGAAAATACTTCGACCCTGTAATCAAGTCACCTCTCTCTGCTTTTTGATAAGCTAAACAGAGTAAGCTCTTGAAGTGTCTGACTGTAAACTTTTTTCTTCAGCCCTTGAAATTTTTGCAGCTCTTTCCTGTATTCCTTCCAACATTTAGCATCCTTTCTAACACATGGACACAAACACTGCATGCAGCATTTCAGTGCCAGCTTCATTAATATTGTATAGCGGGTAAATATGCCTTCCTACCTTCTGTTTACACATCTGCGGATCACATTAGTTCTCTTTGCCAAGGTATCAAACTGGAAGCCCACCTGAAGTTGCTTTCAAGTCCCCTACATTCCTTTGTCCTCGGTATCTAGTTTTCTATTTGGCTACATTAAAACAGTTTTGTTTTTTGGGGTGTTTTTTATTCAAATGGGCCCACCCAACCATGCGACTCAGTCTGCCCTTTATAATTGCACTTTATTTACTATTCTGTCAATCTGTGCATGATATATAAATATAAAATCACTGGTGCACTTATATTAATTTCAATATAATTCCTGAATAGATTCAGACCAAATACCAATTCCTGGGGCACTCTGGTAGAAATACCTTTGTTGGATGACATTTCCCCATCAATTCCTCTTTTTTGCTGCCTGTTTATTTAAACAAGCACCTAATCCATGTAAAATGTATTTTCAAGATATTGTACACTGCTGTTTTGGGTTTTTTTTAAATCACAATAATAGCAGTGGAACTTTTAGTCCAGGATCCTTCAACAATGAATGATAACAGCTGCTAGAGAGGAAAGTACAAGCAACCACGCAGTTGCTATTACAGGTTAATCTACACTCGAAGAAAATTTCCTCCTAAATTCAGAATTGTCAGACGATGGCAATTGCTAAGAA
The DNA here is from genome assembly GCA_030014935.1 of Caiman crocodilus. Taxonomy (NCBI): domain Eukaryota; kingdom Metazoa; phylum Chordata; order Crocodylia; family Alligatoridae; genus Caiman; species Caiman crocodilus. The sequence continues at coordinate 145,614,907 of JAGPOW010000261.1, read as the reverse complement.
GCCTGGGGATTTACATCTCTAACTTTTTTTTTTTTAATATTCAATATTACCACTATGGATAACTACCCAGGTACATTTTTTAATTCTGACAAGCCCTTGGCTTCAGTGAAACCCTGTATCAACAGGTTCTACAGATTAATCACGTATTGTATGAAAAATATTTCCTTCTTTCACATGCATCTCCCTGCAGTTACTAGGAGTGCCTTTTTGACACTTCAGTGTCTAATTGCTCTTCCTCTTTTCTAACAGAAAAGATTAGGCCCAGAGTAAGCGTCTCCCCAGAATCCTCTGTGTTGAAACATGAAACAGTTATTCATTTAACTCTTCAGCAAGGCCTTTATATCCTTTTTCTTTTTAATTAATTCCTCCCTTAAGTCTCTTGCAGACGTCATGCTGCTGTCCTTTAAGAATTACATGTTATTTGCCTTATACCTTTAGCTTTTTGCCCTTCAGTTTCAATCTTAGCCTTGGTTCTAATTTCCTTTGTGTGTATTGCCCACAATAGTTTATGCTACCTTTTATCATCCTCACTAGAGTTGGATTTTGATTTTTTTCAAGGCTATTTGGCTCAAATAACCTTGCCACATAGCTATTCTGGTTCATTCTTGCCTCCCTTTTTATTTACAGTTATGCATGCCTGGCATATATGCACATATCTACCTATAATTATATTCTCTGCTACTCAACCATTTGGAAATTAAATCTTAACACTGTTTTCATATGTCCACAAACCATACCCATAGCTGTAAACAGCCCTCAATTTTAAAAATTGTATTCTTCACAAAGGAAAAAAGTATATTTTCCGGGTCTTAATGGACCTGCAGTAAAGGTGGCCAGCAAAACTTGTGGAAAGTAATAAATAAAACCCAATGGAAATCATAAGAACGACTCCAAAATTATAAATAGTGTTATCCATTATTTAGAGAAAGATTGTTTGGATTTTTTCACATTTTTCCTTAGCCTTTGGGTTTATTCTTTGGTTTTCAGTGCCAAGCACACCCTTAACTTTAACCAGGGTTCCCAACACAAGTTACATTTAAGACATGATTAACAAACTCATTGCAACTGTCAGAGCTAAAAGGTCAAGAGATGCCTCGGCACAGCTGCGTTTGAGCACATTGCGAGTCCCTGGTGCAGAGATTTCCCCTGCAAGGCAGGAAAGTCTTGGTGCAAAATCAGCTCCCACCAAAAGCTTGCAGCTGCATCATCAAGTGCATGCTTTCAATTGGCTCGATGTAAATTATGCACACGTGGCAGTCAGCAATTGGCTCGCTGGCTGTACAAAAGGTTTGGAAAGTATCCGCCCAGGTGCACGGAGAGCCTGGATACACGGAGGAGAGCCCAGGGGCACGGAGGAGAGCTCGGATGTGCGTAGGGAGAGATCCCCACGTGTACCTCGGAGCCACGGAGGGGCCTGATCAACCACCAACGACTCCCCGTCACGGTTACCACAACGTACCCATACCTTGCATGAGTGTGAACGTCGGTGTGCTTGTCTATGGAATGTGCCTACACTGCATACCTTGCTGTATCGCAGCCTGTAAGTAAAGTTTTTTTGTTACAACCACTACGTCTCTCGCACCTAATTCCACTCCACTGGCAGCCCCATTCTGCCAGCGTTTCTTGGCCCCCACATGACACCACAAACAGGATCGGTACGCCGGGAAGACGCGATGGAGTTGGAGTTGGAATTGCCCCTGGCGATTCTCCGGGAAAAGGGGGAACGAAGGAGACCCATGGAGGAATAATCATAGACCTCCGACCACGAACGTCAATGATTTAGGGGCCCACGTAGCGTATCACCAACTCGGGCACGGCGGAGAAATGAGAGGCTATGTCTCCATTTGCCCAAATGAAAACAGTGAGGAGCCGCTTAAAGAATGGATTGTGGTCGGGCTCACCCCTGCAGCCCTAGGTTGTCTCCTCACTGGCCCCGCGGCGCTATATCGAGAATTCAATCCAGCCAGAGAGCTCTGTGAGAGCCTTGGGATGGACCGGCGAGAGGCGAGAGCAATGCAATTACACGTGGCGAGTGAGGAGTGCGTGGAGCAAGCGGCGGAGGGCTCTGTCCCACTGCTAGAAAATGGCGCCGGCCACATGGAGCCGCTGCCAGAGAGTAAGGCTGGGCAACACAAGGGGATTCTCCTAGGAGGCGGGCCTGTGGCACCATCGCCCTTGCCCCACCCCCTGGAGTGATGCTGAAGGAAAACCTGCTTCTCTGTGAACAAGAAAGATTATATCTAGTGCTCCCAGCTGAGGAGGGGAGAGAGGAGTTGCCAGCTGACAGAGAGGAGTTTCTGCCCGACGCAGTTAACCCTCTCCTGACTGCAGTTCACCTGACAATGCCTGTCGAGCAGGTCACTGATGCACGGGGGCAACCCACACCACCACCACACACGCACCCGGTGTGGAGAGCAGGCAGAGGGGGCAGCAGATGCCCGCCAGACTGAGGCTCACGCTAATGCTGCTACTCTTCTGTTTCTGCTGCAGTGCCTTAACTGGACCGATTGTTGATCCACACATAACAGCAGTCTGGGAGAAGAATGTCACATTAAGCAAAGTAGTTACATTCCCACTAGAAAATGCACAGTCATCAACAACCATAACTGTATTTGTTGAACCTACTGTGAGTCTTACAAAGGAACCAAACTGTATAATAGATGGTGAAAATCAGACAGGGCAGCCATTTGTACAGCAGCCCCTGAAAAACCTGCTGCAGATGTTGATTGGAAAGGAGGCCTTGGAAAAATGGAATTTGGATCATACTTGTTGGATCTAGAAGAGGCTAGCTTTCTAACATGCCAGGCCTCGTGAAGCAGGGGACACGCTACTAATCTGAATGTGGTAGCGAGCAGCATCTATTGGCCCATCCCGCTTCCAGCTCTCGTTACAGGTCAAGTGGGCAATGGATCTTATGTGTGGCATAAGGGACAACCGCCGGACCCAACCACAGAGCACTTGCTAAGCCAGCTGCTATGGCTGCAGACCCTGATGCACCCAGTAGTGAAAGCCTCCGGTAGGATAAAACCGCCACAAAGAACACCAGAGGAACGAGCTATGTTTGGATTCCTCCTGATTAATAGCATTGTAATATAAGTTAACTAATTGTTTAGAGAGCTTTTTTCTCTACAGGTCCGCTGAGACGTGTGCAGACCAAACCACAAAGAGAGAGAGAGAGAGAGAGAGAATATTTTGAGAGGGAGAATACCTGAAGAGTCCAGGACGCAATGACACCCACTGAAGTCCTGATAATTGAACTGTTTATAACCAACCTGTTTACGTGTAGCTGTGTGCTGACAGGTTATTGTTTAATTTGATCCCTGGAGAACGAACTTGCTCTGTTGTCCACTTTTGTTTATACCTACCTGCAGTGTGAACCCATCGGACGGAGCGATCTGACCGACTCGAATATACTCCAGCTACAACTGTGCCGTTGGCAAGGGAGCATGTCAGAGCTAAATGGTTAAGAGATGCCTCGGCACAGCTGCGTTTGAGCACATTGCAAGCCCCCGGTGCAGGGATTTCCCTTGTAAGGTGGGAAAGAGTCCTTGGTGCAAAATCAGAGCCTGCCAAAAGCTTGCAGCTGCACCATCGAGTGCATGCTTTCGATTGGCTCAATGTAAATTATGCACACGTGGAGGTCAGCAATTGGCTTGCTGGCCATACAAAAGGCTTGGAAAGTATCCGCCCAGGTGCACGGAGAGCCCAGATACACAAAGAGCCCGGGGCCATGGAGGAGAGCTTGGATGCGCATAGGGAGAGATCCCCACGTGTACCTCGGAGCCACGAAGGGGCCTGGTCAACCACCACCGACTCCCCGTCGCAGTTACCACGACGTACCCCAGAACCTGCGTGAGCGTGAACTTCGGTGTGCTTGTCTAAGGCTTTCGTTTGTTGCTTGTCTATGGAATGTGCCTACACTGCCTACACAGTTTTTTTGTTACAACCGCTACGCCTCTTGCACCTAATTCCACTCCATTGGTGGCCCCGTTCTGCTGGCATTTCTCGACCCCCACAACAACTTAAATAGTAACCAGCCACACATGCAACACAATTTAAGGTGTGATAATGCAGTAAATGAGCCACAACATTATTCCACATGTAACTGCTGCTGCTGCAGCAGCTCAGTGCTGGACTCCCTGTCCATGGGGAGATGTCTTACCCAGTTGGCAGACATGTGGTTTTATAGCTCCCTGTACATGGGAGACTGATATTGGTTATATGAGCCCCATATACATTCAAGCTGGGTGACACACAGGGCTTATACAGCTCCCCAGTGCCAGCCTCCCCATGAACCAGGACCTGTCAAAACCACACCTACTACTCAGTTGGGAGGCCAATGTGGTTTTATAGCTCCTGGTACACAGAGAGCCCAGCACTGGGACATTGCAGCCCAACATTAGACTCTCTGTGTGCTGAGCTCATTGTCAGTCAGAGCCAGGGACTATTGTCTGGTTTCCAGCACCAGTCAAGAGTCAACTGACTGTTTTTACCTTGATAGTGCAGGGGGTGTGATTAGGAAGTAATGCCTCATACCAAGGTCATGTGTCCTGCCACGTACGTGTGGCATGACAGGAGGTGTGACAGTTGGAATCAAGGATTAGATCAGAGGCATGCAAAAGACAGCCTATGGGCTGCATCAGGCCCACCAAGCATGTTCATCCAGCTAGTGGTGCCCACGAACAAGTTGTGCCATACTCAGTGCTTCCATTCACAAAGGTGGGAGCAAGGGGCAAGGCAGGGGTTGGGGAGCTACAGCTGGGTGGAAGCATGGAAAGCAGCACATAGTCGATGCCGGGGGGGACAGCGGCAGTGTGGGGCTCTGCTGGACAGGGTGTGGGTAAGGGAAGGTGGGTTTGTGGGGACCTCCCCATACATTCCCCCACATGGCATACAGCCCTACTGCCAGCAGCACCAGCAGGTGGGGGGACTCAAGGCACTCGTGCCCACTGGGGTGCAGCTCCAGCCAGCCCTGCATGTGAAGCTGCAAGGAGCACAGCTGCCTGGCCACCTCTGTCATGGGGGCTCCACACAGCACCCCTGCAGCTCCCACACTCACATAGGAGAAAGCCCCACACTGGAGCTGGTTGCTTTCTCCATCCCCTGCTGCACAGGTCCCCCAACTTCACTGGGAGTGGTGGGAGCCCCATCCCCTGCTTCTCCACAAAGTCCAGGGCAGGGCTTCCCCTGGTGCAAGTGTATGAGCTGCAGGCACCCACACGGAGCCCCCATGATAGAAGTGGTCGGGCAGGCTGCATGTGCAACACCGGTCAGAGTGCACCCCGCCGACTATAAGCACTCCGAGCCCCTGCATCTGCTGCTGCTGCCGACAGCAGAGGCTGTGCACCACCCACAGCCCTCCCTCCCACATCACAAACCTCACAATCCCACACCCTGCTCCCACAACCCCCACCAACATATAGACACCCCAACATACCCTCTGCCCCCCACACACCACCACACTCCACCATACACCCACCCCCACCACAACATATAAGAAAAAGACTTTATTTTTTACTTATTATGCAATCATCTGTATATAGACCATGCAAACAGAAATCATGACAAAAATATTTTTTGTAACAAAATTTAAATATGTTAGGTGTTTGACTTTTAGTATATGATTCAGTTTTCTTCTGGTTCTGAGATAGCAATCCCACTCCCAAAAGGAATATTGGGAGAGGGGAAGCAAGGTGGAGGGACTTCTGTTGGCAAAGATTAGGGGTTAGGAAGCAGGATGTCCAGTCCCAATATGGCAGCCAGGGGCAGGACAACTGTCAAGGGGCAGGGTTACCCATGCAGCCCTTGACAACTCACCAAAACTCTGAGAAGCCCTCCAACCAAAATAATTGTCTCCCCCTGGATTAGATCCTATCACATCTTAATATAAAGGCTCTGAGGGGCCCTTGAGCCTCAGTGTTTTGATGAATTGAGATCTTCATCATTCTTGCTACTGCCCATACATCAAATGCTACCATTGACTGACCTTTATGCAGAATCTTAGTTTCATAGTTGGTAGAGTTGGAAGGGACCTCAGCAGACTAAGTCCAACCCCTTACCATGGGCAGGAAGGAATGATGGGGTCAAACGATTTTTGATTTACATGGAGAATTCTATGCAGGTGAGACATGACCTGCATTAGGGTGACAAATCATGCAGTCTGGACTTGAAAAGGACCTAAGAGGGTGCAGCAGTGCACCTTTGCATGCCTGCCACTTTAAGGGCTGCAGGCAGGCAGCCGGCAGGTGCTGGATTAAGGCGGCCATTTTTAAACTTAGAAAAGACAGGATGAGACAGCATTCTGCTGCTGGCCTCCAAGGCAGTAACATTAGCTGGCAGAGTTAAAGGTCCAGGAACATCTTGGCAGTAAGAGCAGGAGCTATAGGGAGGGCAGGAGGCTCCTGGTCCTGGGCATGACTTAAAAACTGCACCCTGCCAGGGAAGGGTCAGGACTGACAGGACTGTCAGTGGTAGGACAGCCCCCCCAAAATACCAGACCACGTACCCCACCCACCAGTGAAAGTGGGGTAGGAGCACCTTAACACCAGTCCCCACCACTTGGTGGATAATGGTGAGAGTAGCAGGAGTAGCGTGGGCCAGGTGCACTAACAATGAGGCATCTGAGCCCATCAGGAGTGTGAAATCCCAGAGGCCCCAGAGGGGGTAGCTTGTTGTGCACAGTTTGAGGGTCTATAAAGAATAGGGTGCAACTGGGGCACCTGAAGGACTGTGCTAGTGGAGAGCAGAGTAGGGCTACAGAGGGCAGCTTCAAGGACTGCGCCAGGGGTGTACCAGTTACAGCTGTGTGGGCAGCCTGAAGGGTAGTACACATGGGTCAGCCTCAAGTGTTTCTGCATGAAACCAGTTGCCCAGTGGAAGGCTTGGGGCAGAAGCAGCCCAGTGCTCAATACAAGGTGATGCCAAGTAGAGTAGGGGAGAATGAGCATATCGAAGGTGCTTCATGGGCTGTGCCAGAGAATTAGTAGGTAAGCCTGATGGCCAGGAGGCCACTCAAGGGAGCAGGGCAGGTTGTATGTGACCCAGCAAGAGGCTGGGTGCAGAGTGAGTGCGAGCATGGAAGAGTCCCAACAATGGACTAAATCTGACATGGCCTGAAGCTGGGAAGCAATAATAATATTCTGGATGCCATTTGTAAGGCATGGGCCAGGATGTAGGGAAGGTATAGAGCCATGGAGAGCAGCCTCTAGCATCAGCAAAATAAATTGGCAGCCTCCCACTTAATATATCATGGAATCATTCAAGTTGTGAAGGCGAGTCAGGGCAGACTGCCCTGGGCTGGTGCGGGGGCTAACTTGAGATGTAGCCCCGGGAAGGGCCCTGCACAGAAGGGAACTCACATTTTGGTTTTTTAAATATATACAGTATAACCTTGTTAGTTCAATATTGGATAGTTCGAAGTATCAGATACTTCAAATCTATTGGTACGCCCCAGCCAAAAGAATAGATTTTTGTACATTTTACAATACAGATAATTCAGAACCAGCTACGTTGAAATTCAGAACCATTTTCTGGCCCCTTGAACCAAGAAATCCTCATTAAATATACTATCTATCATTAATCTGCTGTAAGAGGTGTTCAGTCATAGAAACCAGCTATGAAGATGAGTGCATGTAGTCTGCACTGAGCATGCCCATACAACACCTGGCACAAGGCCAAGGCCCATACCGGGCAAAAAGTCTGGTTGGAACCTGCCAGAAGGCCGGGGTAGTGAGGCCTACCTGAATAAGACCATTTCATTGCACTCAGTCCCTGCCAGTGTCAACTCTTTTCAAGTCAAAGTGAACCACTACACCAAATAAATTTCAACTTCCTCTTCACTTACACAGCTGAGCAACAACTTTCTCTCCTGTGTCCAATGATTTGTACTTCTTCACCAGCCTTAAATGTCTGTTAAGCATCTATGTAGGTAAGAGACACTGTTACACCCTCCCTCAACCTGTTGCCTGTGACCTGCTAGACCCTGCCCTCCATGCCATAGAGTCCAACCAGGTCACCTCTCATCTCTTCTGCATATAAATCTGGAGGGTCCTATGAATCATGACAAGAACATCCAGTTATAGTCATGGGTAGGAGACTAATTGGCATGTGGATCTTTGTGGGTGGGGGGGCAGGGAAGGTAATCTGGAATACACATACATACTGAGTAGGGCTAGGTTGTGGAGTCACCATGGCTTGAAATGCTGTTGACTTTGCTGGGGCCTAGACCAATGAACTATATCCTAAATCATGAGTCTTTTGGCTTTCAACTAAATATCATGTATCGTTTGTATTATACATACCTGGAAGGGCAAACACCACATTTCTGGGTATAAGAAGGCAGTTTTCCTTAAGCCCTTTTCAGGAGAACTGTTCTTATGGCATGGTTTAGTACCCACTGAAGTGTTGGGACTTAATGCCCATTTTATGGAAATAGGAGGCTCCTCCCTAACTTGCTCCTGCAGCCATATGGCTATGGACAGGCAAAACTTGGGGCATCCAAACCCCAAGCCTTTGACCTTGGGCCTGCACATTGAACACCTGCCGAAAGATCTTGGAAGCATCTGAAGCCCTTGGTGGGGATGGAAGATGTTTGCTGGTTGAAGGGCCACATGTGGTTCTGGACTCGCTCACGGATTTGGACTTGATTTGGCTTGGAACATGAAAAATGTCTTTAAAAAAACAGCTTGTATTATAAGTAGGTACACAACTGCTATGCAAAAGTGTGATTATGAAATACATGTGCTGAAACTTGACGTATTTTGCAAAAAGATAAAGCACATCGATTGAGTGAATTAAGCCTGTGGATTCCTGTATTGATTTGCATATATGCAAATTAGCACATGTGTGGGGTTTTTCAATGTTAGTGGGTTTTGGTCTGCTGTGCTTTGAATGCATGAAGTTTTATTGTATTATTTCTAAGTTCAAGCACGCTACATGAATTTTCTAAACCATTTGGATTTTTTCCTGACTGCTTTTATGAAGAGTTTTTTTCAGCCTCTTCCCACAGCAGCATTGCATCACCAGCAGACATACAAACACACACTCTCGAGGGACCAGTCTTGCGTTTTCTCTGCTCTAGATGGCACCTTTCGGAAGACAGCCCATCTCTAATTGAGCAGCAACAGCAAGAGGAAGTGTTACACTTCTTAAAATCTCTCAAGGGCAGTCAGAACAAAGCTCCTTGGTTGGCTGGAGTGTAGATATGAGCTAAAACACTTCAGCTAAAGAAGCTATAATCTGTGGAAAGTACTCAGAGCACAACATAGCTAAGGGAAGAAATACCCCCCAACATCTGCCTTGAGACATATGCCAGGGCAGTCGATCCCAGCTGACTACTACACCACATGGACAAAGGCACAGACAGCTTGGCGGTCTCCACGATGCAGTTTTGAATCTTGCAAATTTGTGCTGTGCTGGCTTGGACCCTAACACATCTCCACCCTCACGTCTCAATGTGGCACTCAGAAAACATGCAGAGGATTTTTTTGTGAGCCCTTCTGCTGGGACCCACACACTCCAAAGAAAAAGGTTCGACTAGCCAGGGGCCTGAGATACCTAGGTTCAACTTACTCTTGTATATAGTTTGAGGGGGGGTGATTAGTGGTAGGTGTGTGTGTATGGTGGAGGCAATAGGGTACGCTGGGGGAGTTGTGTATATGTGGGGGTGTTGTCGAGGCAGGATATGGATAGGGGGCTTTTTTGCAATGCAAGGGTGGGGACATGGGGACTTTCCAGCATCTTCCCCCTCATGGCACACAACCTCCACCAGCAGCTATTTGGCTTAAATAACTTTGCCGTATAGCCATTATGGTTCATTCTTGCCTCCCTTTTTATTTATAGCACTCATGCCCCATGAAGGTGCTGCCACCCAGTGGTGCACAGCTCCACCCAGCACTGCAACTGGGGACAAGGAGCTCAGCCAGGCTGGCCCGCCTCTATCGTGCGGGGCTCCATGCAGCACACATGCAGCTCCCATACTCACGTGCCACTGGGAGAAGCCCCACACAATGGAGCTGGCTGCCTTCCCTGCCCATGCCATGCAGGTCCTAGAACTGCCACAAGCGGAGGGGAGCCCCGCACCCTGCTTCCTAACACAGTCCCGAGACCTGCAGGGCAGGGAAGGCAGCTGGGTGCTAATGCCTGCCCAAGTCCTGTTTGAGGCAACTAAGTCCTGTCGTAACCTTCAGTATTTGTACCCCAGTTTCCAACTTGTAACATCAGAACAAAATAACTGTGCCTGTATGTTGTGAAAATAGGTTCATTAAAGACTGCAAGTATGAGATAAGGCCTCCCCATGGGTAACTATGATAATTCCATACCAAACAAGCCATATATTCAGGGCTATAGCCCTTCTGCACTGGGCTTCGATGCAATACCTATGTCTGTTACCCTCATTGGTGTTAGCCACCACGTGTCATCTCAATCCCAATTCCCTTAATTTGCATAGGAGAATCCTATGATCTTTTTAAATAATCCAGCTGTTAGCTGTAGGGCTTTGCCAAAATTCATTAAACTACTCTGCCAAACAGAAAGTTTGACTGTCTTTGAGTCTGCTTTTAAAGACAAAATTATATAGGTCAAACTATTGCCCATGGAGTATTCTGGTTTACTCTGACAAAGATGGATACTTTTCATGACCAACTCCCAAATCCCTTATGCCTACACTTCACAACTGTCCTTAATGATGAATGACAGTCATCTTCCATGAATGAAAATTTCTCTCCGTCCTTCTCCCCACAAAAATAGCATTATTATCACATTTTCTTATGGTAATTTATCAGCCTCAGAAATAAGAACTATTGCTCCTAATTAATGGCTTCTTTAATTATGTGAGACATCTAATAAATACATAGCTATATGTTCTGAAAAATAGCTGGCTATTATCTTAAGCTATGAAGTACAGTGGAGGCCAAACGTTGATTACTTTATAAATTTCAATTTGTATACATTAATGAAAATGTGATGTGCAAGGGACAAACAATTTGAAAAACTGCCCTGAGACTTCCTAAAAGTTATCTAACTTGACATGTGCCATAGAACTTTGTTTTTAATTAGTCCTAAAATAAAGGAATATCTAAAAGGGTATATATAATACAGCACCTGTTCTCATTTCACGAAGAGATTTTTTTCTTATTTTAGGTTGGCTTTTTTTCCAAAGGGCGCCTTGTCGCTTTCATTTTATCATCCCTATCTCCATAATTATACGAGAGGAAAGTAGAGGCAGAAAAAGACAAATCAATGAGACCGTCACCACAGGGCATTTATAATGTGATGTTTGTGTTCAAACCTCATGCTAGCTTAGGTAGGGAAAAATCACAAAATAGAAAACTCTAAGGAGGGGCATGTTCTGAAGTGCTCAGCATTGCTTTAGCTGCTCCACTGAAGCCAATGTAAAACTCCCACACACTGCTGCGGGAGCTGAACAAGGTCAGCAAGGAATGCTTTTGAACATGCCACCCACGGAGTTTGCACTTGTCGAGATTTGTGTAAGCATCACAGCCAAGGAGCGTTCTAAGGAGGCTTTTGGAGGAAAACAACCAAGTGGCTTTTCAGCTGCTTATACAAACCACCTCCAAATGTGAGGGGACAGCATGTGAGGGAGCTCATTCTAAAATTTAAACAAGCGAGTGAAGGAAGCCGACATCCAGGGCTGACTAGAGATGGGAGTTGACATTTGGATACAGAAGTGTTGGACAGGGAGGGCACAGGCCACCAAGGTTCCCGAAAGCAAAGACAAATGACTTCCAGTTGATGCAATGCAGATGAGGGAGGCGGAGCAGGAATGCTAAGACAGAGTTAATATAGTCAAAGCAACTGGCTCAAATGGTGATCTTTAACCAGTGCTCTGAAGGGATGCAAGTATGGTAAGACTACAGTTGTCAAAGCCAGAGAAAAGAAGATTACAGCAACTAAGAGGATTTTTACACATGCTTCAAGAAAGGGGGTGAGGCGTTTTAATTAACCCACTAACAGTGTCCCATGCATCACCGTCCTCTCACTTCAAAACAGTGGAGGGTTGCGGGGAGGGGGCATTTTAACTAAAGCTCACCAAAGAAGCTTTAGTTAAAGCACTCCGCCACCATTTTGGACTGTGGGGTCACTAATACATGAGACACAGAGGCTGCTGGAGACACATTAATTAGCACACGCTGTCAAACCCGATTAATCAAGTTTGTCCAACACACCGTAATTACAGCGCATTGGAGCAGCCCCTCTGCATGTCTACAAGTGCCCTAAGACACTAAATAACCAGATGAGAGTTTCAACTCTGTAGATGGAAAGAGAGGAGAGAATATTTTAGAGATGTCATGCAGAAAGAATCTGCAATACTTATACAATTGTGAAGACCTTGCAATAGGGCAAAGTTGAAGATGACATCTAAATTATTGAGCTTGAATGATGAACCTGATAGTAATGCTGTCCATGATGCCAGAGAAAGACGTAGCTAAAGAAAGATTACAAGCTCTGCTCTAGTCATGTCAGTCCCAAAGTAAGCCAGGGCAAGTTTGTGAAGCATATAATCACAAACTGGGCATCTGGATACCTCTGAATACTGCATGTGAGAAGACATCACGCAGAATTGTGATGACCTACAGTAGCCCACTCCTCTCACACATGTTGCCAACTGTAGGGAAGCTTTAGCCTGATTAACTGTAGGCCTCTCACCTTCCTAAAACCAACTGCTTTGAAGCAGGACATAGAATTTATTTTTTTTACTTACATTTCTGATGGGTTGATTCAGTACCATTAGCAAGTGGGACCTCCAAGTCTATTGCCAAGGGCATAGACGGCTTCTTCCCTGTATCCTGCAGTAACTTCAAAAACACCTTTCAGGAAACAGAAAAAGAAATTAGATCCAGTTTCCTACAGATCAGCTTTCAAGCTTCACCTCACAATATCTCTATTGAGAAATGACTACACCAGCCCTACTCTGCGGAAGCACTGCTATAATGTACCCAGACAATGTAATTACTTTGAAATATCATAGATCACTCCCCTAAGGGTAGGACCATGGAAAGAAAGAAGAAAAGTAAGTGTCCCACAGGTATAAAAGCATCTGCACGAAGAGCTCCTGGCCATTTCACACTGCTGTACAGGCACCCTGGCCTCTAAGTGCAAAGCTCAGTCACAGCTCGGCCTCCCTACCTCTGAGCTGTAGCATTTATAGATTGTTAGGGGGTTGGATATAGGGTTCTGGAGTTTATAGGTGCCCATACATATGGTGATTTTCACCATTAAAACAGTTTAAAGCCATCACTTAACACACATGGGCAACTTTAGAACATTTTTTAAATGGTGGAAGTCACCTTCATTAAACCTTATTGTATGCATTTTAAATGCAAGGTGAATGTAGTAATGCAGCTTGGACTACCTAGTTTGCCTTTATTTAACTGGGGCTTTTCAAAGTGATAATTACTACTTGCTACCACCAGCAGTACCTAGCTCTGGAGCCCAATATCAGCATATTTCTCAAAAAGAATACCCAGCATTCCCTGCCGCCTCCTCTATGGAAGTACAGCAAGGCATGAAACTTGCACCAAACTGTGGAATGCCTATTAAGTTGTTATACTTGAAGTGCTGTAAGCAAAGCACAAAAGTTATAGCATCTTTGGAAATGCCTGCCCTGCACATGTATCCCATGCTTCCAGGAAGCAGCATTAACTCCCTTCTTATATTCCAAAGGGGCATCCACCAACCACATGGACATTTCTTAGTTCCCTGCCCTGTCACACCGAATACCCCCAACACAAACCACAAAACCCAACAGAATCCTGAACTCAGCAGCTCCAGCAAAAGGGAGAAATTCGAGGGAAAATTTAGCTCTCTGAGAGCAGAAACACTGCTGAAATGCACTTTTTGTAGCAAAGGCAGTAGCCATCCCCACCAAAGTTGTGCTCAATAAATCAGTTTAAGGGTCTATCATGAACTCTTGTTTGAAAGGCCTCAATTATAATAAAAATAAAGAGCAGTAGTTAGCCACGTTAGTCTGAAGTCAGGCAGAAGGCAAGGAAGGATGGCACCTTAGAGACTGGTTCATTCAGAAAGACATAAGCTGTTGTAGGCAACAGTTGACTGCATCAGATGCTGTCTGTAAGTCTGTTCATAGCAATGGCAATACACAGAAAGGAACAAGTAATTTAAATACAAAGGATAGGGAAAGGGGGAGAAAATGATAGGGGAAGGGGGCACTACTGAGAGAGGCAAAGGTAAGTTAAACAGATAAACAAAACAGTTAACTGCTTCAAACCAGCAGAGCCTCCGTTACCTTAGCGTTACTGTCACACAGTAGCATGTAACTCTTCCAAGAAAGGAATCCAATATTGGCTACAACAAAGGGGAAAAAAAACCCTCAGAGCGCCAAAAGAGTCCATACAAAGGGCTATAAAAGCCAGGCTTGTTTGATTTCTTTATCCTGGTGAAAAGGCTGTTTTTAGCTGCATTGAGGTCTGTCTGTTAGATGGATTTTGCTTTGTTTAGTCAATATAATTGCTGTTTAATAGCCATTATTGATTGTATAGCTACCCGTCAACTTCCAGTAAATGTTTCTGGCCGCTAACTAGAGTGAGCACAATAGAAATTAAATATATCTTGCCTTTACTATATTAGATACTAGAGGGAGATTTTGACTGTCCAGGCCTACACTTAATTGGTTGCTTGGGGCCTATGTGATTCTATCACTGCTGTATAGCAGCTTCCACCATTACAAACAATACTAGGCTAAACAAAGCAATGAGATAGGAAGGAAAATAATCCTCCCTAATTATTTCAATTGGCAAGTCCCTCACTACTGTTAATGAGGCAGAAATGATCAGTACCCTATTTAACTGATGGAGATTGAAGCACATAGATTATAATTTACCCACTGTCCCACAGGAAGTTTGCGACATAATAGTTTTCTGAATGGGAATGTTGCTGCCAAGCCAGATTTAGGGAGGTGCGGGCATGGCTGCCTCTACCATCCCCCAGTGAAGCCCTGCACTATTCCAGGCAGCAAAGAGAAGGAAAAATGTAGGCCAGGTCAACACAGTAAGCTTGTTGGGTCATCAAGCACACTATGCCCTTTACAAGCCACCTCCTAAACAAAAAGCAGAGTAGCAGCACTCATGTGATGCCGTAGACTGGCTAATAAGCATGAAGGGCACAGGCTAATTTACCTGTCATTCATAGATGCTAAGGTTGGAAGGGACCGCAATAGGTCATCGCTAGATGCCTATCCAACCTCCTCTTGAAGACCCCCAGGGCAGGGGAGAGCACCACCTCCCTTGGGAGCCCGTTCCAGACCTTGGCCACTCAAACTGTGGAGAAGTTGTTCCTAAAGTCCAGTCTAAACCTGCTCTCTGCTAGCTTGTGGGGATTATTTCTTGTAATCCCCGGGGGCACCTCGGTGAATAAAACCTCCCCAATTCCCTTCTGTGCCCCCGTGATGAACTTATAGGCAGCCACAACGTCACTTCTCAACCTTCTCTTGCAGAGGCTGTCCAGGTGCCCCAGTCTCTCATTCAGCAGTCCTAACTATCCTGTCCAACACCTACCTCATTTGGACACTGCTACCTGGTTTCTGCCTTAAGAAGGAGCCTGAGCAGAGCAGCACAGTGTGCAGAGGGCGCCGCTGCCAGCTACAGTGAGCCTGCCTCATGAAAGCAGTCTCAGCTGCAGCTGGTGAAAGGTGAGACCAAAAGATGTTGCCTCTTCCTTCAAACCCAAAAGCACGGGGCTACTATCTCAGAAGCTTTCCTTGACATTTCACTCCCATTTCTAATGTAAATCCCGGAGAGGCCACCTTTTTTTCCCCCACAGATAGAAAGTAACTGTGGACAACAAACCACTACTGAAAGGGCAGCCAAGATTCTGGAGGACAGCTTGTGGGAGAGAGAGTCAAGTGAGCACATAAGCAAAAAACATAAAACACCTAAAAATAGAAAACAGGGAGAAATAGGGAGAAGCAACAAGAAATGTAAACGCACTGTAGGGAAACCATGCTTAAACTTTTTCTCAACTCATTTTCTCCTGCCCTCTCTGAGACTAATAAGGGCTACGCCAAATACAACAAGGAATTTAAGAATGTAACATATTTTGCTTTTTTGTACTTTTTGAGATCAAGATGCCCCTGAACCAAACCTGCAAACCTGAAAATCCCCACCTTTGAGACTATTTAGCTTCAGGTTTAGACATGTGTATATGTTGCATGGCTCTGTGACTGTAATTTTGGAAGGATAGCTGGCTATTTTCAGGTCACATGTTCATGGGATGGTTCCAATTTCTGCAACACTTCAATCTCTTCAAAATCTATGGCCCTGATCTATTTGATTTTAAACTTCTTCCCCCCTGTTCTCCTCCTCATGTCAGCTAGAGGCAAATTCTTCCTCTCTGATTACACTTTTTATTTATGCCATTTTTAACTTTTCTTCAGTACAGTGAGTAGTCAACACAGTACAGTACAGCTGCAACTGAAGCTAGTGGCAAATGCCCACTGATCTTAAACGTGCAGGAGTATGCTTACAGCCATTAATTGTGGGGTTTTTGATTTGACAAAGAAAGTGGCAGAAAGTAGGCCAGGGTAGCACCTTACAGTCACTGGTTCAGAGAGATGTGAGGTTTAATAGGCAATAATCTATTTCATTAGACCAATCATACAAAGTATCTTGTTGCCTATTTAAGAGGCTCGTGCCTCTTTAAACCAGTTAGTCTCTATCATCACTTACAGATGTTAAATTAAAGGCGTGGTGGGATCTGATGCATGATCCCAACAATTACGCTTCCTGCCATGCTGCACATGCATGCCCCATGCATTGCACAACTTTAGGACTGAGCATCGGATCCCATTGTGCCATGCTGCCAGTGAAGGGAGAGCCACAAATCATGATCAGATCCCATCACACCTGCACCAGCAAAGATCAAGCTCAGCTCCCTGATCAGCTGACCTAGGGTCTCAGTTGGGGGAGCACATGGAGCCTTTTGAATCTGATACCTCTTTCCTGGCTGGGAGCACCCATCAGCTGACTGGGGGTCCCCAGCCTCTGAAACACACAGGAGTCCTAAAACAATTCAAAATCAAGGTGTGGAAGGAACCACCCACAAAGTTATTACACATTTCATGTAACACCTGTGTGGCTTATTCCTGGTTTTATCACACCATTACTTGAATGAATGCACAGACAGATCACTCCTTAAGATACTGCCTGTGATCATATGATGTCCCTTAATGGGTTAAGATTTTTAAAGCGTGCAAATGTCCCATACAACCAATTGAAAGAAAACAGAGAGTAATTCTGTACAAAAAATAATTTGATATATTTTCCTCTTAGAGTCAGAATTCTTTGTTTCCAGATTGAATTGTTTGAATAGACTCAATAGCACTATTATATGCTTTCCATTTAGTTGCCAGCATAAAGAGGCTTTTGATAAGAAAATGAAGAAAGAAGCTGGTAACAACAGTTAATGATGAGCATGCAGAGATGATAGAAATCACACCAAATTAATATGTTAAATGTCTAAACCACAGAACAATATGTCAGTACCTACTACCATTTTGGAAAGCTTTTCTTACTTTTCTGCAGGAAGTCACCAAGAGCAGCACCCTTAAACTGAATGATGCAGAAGGAGTATTCTAAGAAGCTTATATATTTATTGTGACTGCTTTAGTTTGCTTCTGCAATTGCCTCGTTAGGAAAAAGTCCTGAAGAATTCCATGCAAATGAAACAAGGCAGCAGAAAAAAAAGTTTTATATAAATTATCTAAAACTCTCTGGTAGTCTTTTATGTTGTATGTTAATCACTAATTTAAGAGAGAATGACCACCATTTAACAAGCTTCTAGACTCATATCACCCCATAGAATTCTAGAGCACAGATATAATTTGTTGTTTAATTGTACATGCTAATTATAAAGCCCACATAGATATTTCCATTGATGTTATTACCCTTATTCCAGTTACGAATTCTTGCTCCACTGCACTAGATTTTGTCATCTAATTTAATAGCAAGAAGGTCCCTGTTCCAAAAAGCATTATTCATTTTACATAGCTTTCAGCTCAGTGTTTTGGGCACGGGCTTGTTTGGTTGTGATCCCATTTTAAAGGAAATTATTATGCTTCCTTGCTTATTTTAATCATTTGGAATCCAAAACAAATGAAAAAGTGCTTAAGAATTATTGGCTGGAATGGACTTCATGGGACAATGTTGCATATGCCATTTTATCCAAGCAATATAAAATGCAAGGAGCCAGAAACCAGGGCCCATCCCTTCCAGCATAATGTCCATCTTATCAAGTCGCACTTCCTCAGTACTACTCTTTTCCTGGTCCCGACCTATCTTTCCCTCTTGGAAGTGAGTACAGGAGGGTGGGCAATCATCCTGCTGCAAATAGAATCCAAATGCCATTTAAGTGCCAAGAATAGCACTTACAGAGCTATGGAAGCATCGCTTTGGCAAGCAAAGGTGAAATAGGATTCATCCTTGCACATTTTGCTATATTTACAAATAGATGCGAGAGAAATTAAAATCTCTCATTATTACTGCCTCTTATGTTTCTGATTTTAGGGTATGTAGTAGACAGATCCCCAGCCCCTCTATCTTCAACAAGAAGCACTCAGGAGGTCTGCTACTTACTCTTAGATTTTGCAGCAAGAACAGAAGCCCCTGCTAGGACCCTTCACCTCTCATGGTCTCTCTATGTGGCACATCATAGCACATGACGGGAGTCTGAGAGGCCTTTGGCTTTTTGTACCTAATCATCCTGAGTCTACTACATGGCATCAGGTGGTGCTTTGTGACAACTGATGTGTGTGGGGAGGAAGAAAGGAAGCAGAGTGGGTGTTCATGTGGGCTCTTTTGGATATCTGTGTTTGCACAGGCATGGGCTCCATGGCTAGGGACAGACATTACACATAAACTGGTTTAAGTGATCAGAAACCGGTTTAAACCTGTAACAGAATAGATGTTCAGTGCACATAAACCAGTTTGAAAATGGCTGAAACCGGTTTCAGATCTACCTGGTTGAATGTAGTATTACACTTAACTGATTTGGGTCAAACCAGTTTATGTAATATCTGCTCCAAACCCCTTGCTGGTTTAAGATAAACCAGACTCCCCCAGCATCCCAGCATGCTCTCTGGGCTGGGTGGGGCTCTTTGCTCCACAGCAGAGATGGCCCCTCCCCTCTGCTCCCTGACTGGAGCTCAGGCAGAGACTGCAGACACAGCAGGGTCTCCCTGGCTTTCCCCTGCCCTCCCCTCCCCCTTGCTGCTCAAGCAAGAATCCCCCTCTCCCTCCCTTCCATCTCCCACAACACAGACCCCAGCCTCATGGACCCAAGGCATGTGGTAGGCTAGCTAATGCTTAGTGGTGTTTGTGTGCATCTCCAATTTCACTGGAATAGGCAGGCAGAACAGTGACTGCTGTTACATCTCAGCTGTGTGTTCTCGGGCAACCCTGGGTCAGGATGCAGTCTGTCTGACTCACAAAGAATTCCCCCTTCCTCCCCTCCTCTACATAAATTAAACTGATTAAGATGCAGTGAGAGACACACCTAAGACCCTCCAGATAAGGGTGACAAGAGTGAAACAACTGCCCTAGGTTTCATTTGCATCCGAGATGGAACCAGATGATCATTCATTTACATGAGAGATGGAGAACAGGAAGCCTGAAGCAGAGACTGCATTGAATTCTGGGACCAGAGAAGCAGGGGAGCACTGCATGATGGGGAATCTGTGCTCCAAATGTTAATCAACCCATGTT
>JAGPOW010000261.1:145580643-145595071 GCA_030014935.1 Caiman crocodilus | reverse complement strand
TGATGGGGAATCTGTGCTCCAAATGTTAATCAACCCATGTTCACACACACCCAGCTCAGCATTTATCAGACCAGTTCTAATCTGGATTTACAAAGGACTCCCCCCTCCGCTGACACACACACCCCTCTAAGTTTAATATGCATCTCAGGCCGTATATTCCCCAGTCCTACTATGGGAGGCCTATTTAAACTTGATTGACTAAAACTCAGTTGCCGGGATAGGGAATGCTGAAGCAAGAGACCGAGTCAGAGGGGGTATGGGCAACATTTGAACAATGGTTTAGGATTCGTCACAGCGTCCAGCCCATTGGAGCCCTAAATCACAGGTGTTGTAATACTTTTCCCGAGACGACTGGTGGAAGCCCTTTCCACAAAAGGTTATGAGCACCCCAATAATTGTTTTAAGTCTGTTAAAAGACTATAGTAAGATCTGGAAAAGTCATGCTAAGATGAGGCTTATTCACAACAAGTAAAAATCCAAAATCCTGATGCTGCAAGCTAGCTATTGTTTCTGAAGAACTCATGAGATATCCCATCAGTATATCTGCCATCCATAGGAATCTCAAGCTGGCTCCCAAGTATTTGGTTACTGCCTAACCTTATGTGTTTCCTGATTATCAATCAATCAGTTTCTTGAGATGTTCCAAACCAGATAACCTCTTGTCAATAGAAAAGACAATGATTTATACTATTGAGAATGCTTTGAAGCAGCTGAACTGAGGGTAATCTGTAAAAAGCAGCAGTGTGTGTGCTTCAAGAAGAAAAAACTCATGTGCTGACACCATCCCTTGTTGTTCTTGGGATGCTGGAAGAACAGATCATCTCCCTTCAAGAATTGTGCTATGGACTGTGCCTGTCAGCTTTGCAGTACCAAGTACCCAGCGCGCTCTCTCTCTTTTCTCTCTAGGCATAAATTTCTGAACCTGAACTATATTAATTAAGCTTGAGCTATGTTTCCCCAAATACTTAGTGAAACCAGGGTAGTATTGTAATTGTTTGTGTTTGTTTTTTTTTTCTTTTGCATGTCTATTACTACTAGTACATTATATATTTCATATGCTTAGCAATAAATAACTTTTATAGTCAAACTGGTAGTAACTGGGTAAATTTTCCTTCTCTGCTTCTCTTTCCTCCTGTGCTCTGTAGCAAAGCTTCTTTTACCTGAGCTAAAGATCCCTGCGAAGCCCAAAAATACTGTGGGGTCTGCTCATCAGGAGACCAAATATTGGGATTGTACTGAGTTTGAAACACATAAGGGCATCAGCTTGTACAGGCTGATTGACTCAGACTTATGAACTGAATGCTGGCCCATGAGGCTGTCAGCTGGACACCCAGCCGGATTCAGAGGGATTCTGTTCACCTGTGTGGTTGTGTCTGACTGCAGTTTATTGTTGCTCTGATGAACTGATTCTTGGCAAATGAGGGTATCAGCCTGTCCATGCTGATCAACCCGGCCAAGTCAAGCATGTCACGTTAATTTGTGTATGTTTGTGTGCATGACTGATTTGATGACTGGAGGAACCCAGCTCCATTGAGACTGAGTCCTGCAAGATAGCTCCACTGGAGGGTGAGGACTTGCAGAAGGAAGATATACAGCTCCATATAGAAACACAAGTAACACAAGCAACACATTGACAGAATTACCAAGACCCTAGAAATATATCCCTAATAAATGAGTACACCCCAAAGTAATGGGCAAATTGGTAACACTGCGTAGGACTTTTGAAGCTAATCAACAAGTCAGCTGGCAAGCTGCTTAAGAAGAGTTTGAACTAATGGAGAAAGGCTATTGTTTTTCTAATGAGGTGATAAACACTATTATCAGCCCTATGCTGACTTGCTTCCTGTCAGTTGCATGCACTACACACCTCTCCTTGCCTCAGAGTTCTAGCGGGGGGCTGGCAAGACTCTTGCCCCTTGAGCAGCCAGCAGAGAAAAGCCTGGGATGGTACAGGCAGACCTCCCTAATCAGAGGTCCTGCCAGGGCCTGGCCACGCCCCCTCACTCAGCTCAGCACTATGCAAAGGAAAAGAGGGCTGCTCTAGCAACCGCCAGCCCCCTGAGCCACTACAGGCACACATCTGAATTTCCTCAGTCCAGAGAGAATACCTGTCCAGTTACAACCAGTCCAACCTAGCCAGGTTAGACTAACTTGCAAAGATTGAATTAATCCAGGCTCAGGCTTTTTGAATGTCTGTTCCTAGCCCATGACTCATGTGGACCAGTTCTGCCTTCTTATAACCATCCAAGGTTGATTTTTTTTTTTTTGGCGAGAAGGAGAGGTGAGGGAAGAGGTAAAGGGGAGAATGGGGATAAGGAGGTACTGCATAAAATGTTTAATACTTTTAACACACAGAGTCTGTTACAGGTATGTTACATTACACAAAGAACTACTAACCCAAATTGTGCATTTTATAAGCTTGTTATGAGTTTTAGTCTCTGCCACACTTTAAATTCTCTTTTTGGATGTGGTTCACTCCTCTGTCTATCTGGAGAAAGCAGTTTTATGAAGTACTCCTGAGTGGGTTGGGCATCAAATGAAATTGTCTCTCGTCTGTTGAAAAATCCTAGTTTTATTCTTGTATCATTATTTGAAGAGTGAAAAACTCCTATTTTTAAAAAGCATTTACAGTCCATTGCTTAAGTAAGAATAGGTTAGAGAATTTCATGATGAATGGATATAGTTGGGATAAAAATTATTTAGGCCCAGTATAACCCACTGAGAAGTATGAATGTTGAATTCAGAAGTGGTAGAGACCATGCAAATGGCTGCTCCTGTAATAAATTTTACTAAGTTATACAAAAAAACCCACAAGTAAATCTGAGAGAATGACCATTCTTGTGACCTTATCAGCTCACTTCTGCAAATTCCTGAACTCTGGTCATTTCAGTCAGGATTCAGAGAACACACGCTAAACTTTGGAGACTTGTATGGAGCAATCTTTCCAGCTTCATCCACCACTATAATCAAGGTGAAAGTTTGCAGATGCTGATCATTAGTGATTTTGGGTGAGATGGATTTTAGGATCCTATAAAAATTTCTCAAAACCAAAACAAGTCTTCCAGAAGATGATATAATCTTTGAAGCTTATATCAGGCCTTCTGGACAGCAGAGCAGTTTGAAGTGTAGAGCAGTTGCTGCAAATTAATAATACAACAACTTTTAAAATATATATTCTGTACAAGATGTTCTTTCCTGTTTCTCACAAAAACCTGTCCTGAAATATGAGTTGATTCACATGGGACCAAGAAGGCTAGAAAAAAGACAGTTACCACTTAGTAACAACTAGAAGCTAAATGTGCAGGGGACTCGAAAATACCTCCTCCAAGGTAGTGTCTGAAATGCCATAGCCAGTCACATGTAGATGTAGAAGGTTGTCATCCAAAGCCTGAAAAAGACCTTTAAAGGAGGCCTTGTCTGCCACGTCTGGAATCAGGTAAGTCAGCTCACTTCCACTGTTCTCTTTCAGGAATGCTTCTGGTAGGTGGGACTGCACCAGAGATGTAACTTGGGCGGTATCCTTGGGATCCTGGATTTCAAACATGGAGGGCTATGTAGAAGGGAAATACAACAGTAAGTGGAGCTTAATGACACCAGAAGGTGGTAATAAAGGACAGACTGCAAACAAATATAGGACCCAACACGGAAAACACTTTCTTATGAGAGCATTTCCACTGAAGCTCTGGAGCCTAATTTTGTCAGCAGTGTCTCCTCTTCTATTCAGCAAAATATGAAATTACGGCTTTTTCACTGAGAAGCAAGAATTCTTGTGAGTGATACTTTTACTGAACCAACTGAATGGTTGATACAGACACAGGCAAACACCTAGATATCGCAGTACCCTTCCCCAGGCCTCTGAGACAGAAGTAAAGAGAGGTGACCTAAATACACATTGAACAAAAGTTTGTTAAGTAGGGTCATATCCTTACCATAAAAACCCTACTTAACAAGCTTTTGTTCAACCTGTTGTTTAGCTCAGCTGTGTCTGCTTCTACCTCAGAGCCTGAGGAAGGGTACTGTGATACCTAAAAGCTTTCCTATGTCTATCCTGCTGGGCAGAAAAATACTTTGAAAGAATTCTTGCTTCTAACATATCTCCTGGACCAACACAGCAACAACTTCACCTCAACTCTACCAAATTATCACTGAGTTACTCAATAAGACAAAACAATGCAAGATAAAATAGCTGTGGAACAAAAGCTACAAAAACAAAAAAACCCCAAAAGCATCCCTTGCAGTGCTGTCAGTTTTACATAAGAAATAAAATCATGACATTTATTCTGCATATAAAAGTTACTGACAACATTGGAAGGTGCCTTCAGAATAAGCATGTCCATTCTTTGGCAGGCACTACATATGGGTGTAAGACGTTTCCTCAACCTACCTTTTTAATGAGTGTTAGGCTATGTCCCTGGCCATATTTTTCCTTCAGGTAAGAGGGAGAACCACAGCAGTGCAGCTGCCCATGCTGCATGATAGCAATACGATCACTGAGCACTTCTGCCTCATCGAGATGGTGAGTCGTGAAAATCAGCGTGCGACCTGCCCCAGGAAGAACACTGCACATGACTCAGGTTTGCATGAAAACATGGTCACATGAAAGACATCTCTTGTTTTCCATATGCCCTTATAAGAAGAGGGTGCTTCCATATCATACTGCACATCACGTAGGGCAATTGTGCAACATGACCGTTACCCTCTATTTCCCATATAAAACACTTGCTGAATTTTTTGAGGGCTAATACCAGTGAACAATTTAGAGCTGGACCTGAAGTTGAAAACAAATATAAAGCAGATACAATTTCTAAGCTTCTAAGTTGATTAAATGATACTTAAAAACAGTGGCTTCTGCTCTAATGGATCATTCCCTGAAGTGGGCTGGGTGGGGAGCGGGGTTGGTGGGGGGACTGTTCACTCAGAAGCTTGCGATCCTGCAGCCCATTTTAAAGGAAAAGCTTTTAAAATTCTGTAGTGGCTAGACCTATAAGTGTGCCAGCATTAGACATATATATACAGCCATGTGTGAAACACAAAGTGAAAGACTACAAAGAAGCAAAAGTACAGAGGGGTCAGGCCAGGAGATAACGCTTTTCTTCCAGGGCAGAATTGGCAGCGCTCAGGGCTAAACTTAATCTTGCACTTATGCCATTAGATCCTCTACCTTTCCTTAGGAAATGGAAAGGAATACTTAAAATTTTAGCTGGCTGTTTTAAAACTTCATCAGCTGCATCTAAATATGGATTTCTAATCATTCACTGAAAAACATAATTTTGAACCACCCCTTGGCTTAGGCAAGGCACCTTAAGAAGCATATTAGCTGACAAAATATTTGTCTCAGTTTTGTACCAGCTCTGTACTTCAAGAGAATGTCCCAGATGCTATGTCGTGAACATGGATCTATACCACTGGTGGGCTCATCGAGAACGACTGTCCTTGAGTTTCCAATAAAGGCAATGGCAATTGAAAGCTTCCTTTTCATTCCCCCAGACAGGGTACCAACTAGTTTGTCCTGATGTTCAGATAAACCCACGTCCTTCAGGGCTCTAGAAGAAAGGAAGAAATAGTATCCTCTTAGATCACCTTCTACACTGACCTCATCCAAAGTGGCCATGACTACAAATCACAAGTATGCAAAATATCCATGTACAGTTCAAGTAAAATGGAGCAGCGTGCATAACAGTAACAAGCTCATCTGAGCCCAATAACTTCTTGCCCACGGCAGGGGACCAGACTTGATGATCTTACAGGCCCCTTCTGGTTCTATGTTTCTATGATTCTATGTTTCTTCTTATATTGATCAATAAGAGGTAATAGTAAGAATACTGAATTTCTCTCATACTTTCTAATTCTGGATAGCTACTGTACAACATAAAGATAAAAAATGCAAGTAGAATAAATTGAAAATTTTAGGTCTAAACTCAGTGAATTCAAGGGAATTTTTACTGAGAATTTCTTTAAACTTCAAATCAGACCCTACAAGAATCTAAGAGGGGAAGGACAGGTCAGGAACACTGAAATTTTCTTGCTCAATAGTTACGTACCTGACTGCAGAGACAGATTAAAAATCCTGGCCATTTATTAAAAAGAAACAGCTACTTGAACTAGCTGATCATGCAGTACTTTCTGATTGACTTTAAATAATATGACAACTACATAAATCACACTCCTGCCAAACAATCCACCCATGCAAGATAATCATTCCTTCCTTCAGCAAGCCTGAGGCCTTGGTGAATTCAGTGCTTCTAAAAGGGGTCAGATTGCCAGCCTTAAAAAAGCGAAAGCAAGAGAACAAATAATATGCAAGTAAAAGAGTATATTCCTCCATACTACCCAATCAATATGCCTGTAGGTTCGTTTTTAGCAACAAAGGCATACTTTATTTTGTACAGACTATTCAGCTCTTGTCCTTTGTGGATACAATCTCCTAATATTATATGGACACCTTTCCAACAAGAAGTGGACTGCAAGCTATCAACCTATTTCACATAGGTCAGTGAACAGACACCAGATGCTAACAGCTTTCAATCACCATGAACCTAGACCAATTTGAACTGGCAAGCATAGACAAAAGGCTGGGGAGCCTTATGCTAATCTGCTGAATTGTTCTGTCCTTCCCTGTGCACTCTGTGCACTTCAAGTAATCGGCCTTTTTAAGGAAGCAAAATTTCTGCAGCAAAAAGCAAATTTCATATGAACACACACTTAGTTTCTACTTCCATATCTTGTTAGATGCTATAATAAAAGTCTAAGTTTCTTTGTATAGAAAACCAAGAAAACTTTTTAAAAATTATAAAAACGGAGGCACTTAGAACAGAGGTAGGCAATTATTTCAGCTAAGGGGCCACTTAATGAGTTTTGGTGAGCTGTCAAGGACCACACACAAAATCTTTTAGCAGATACCATTTTAACATATTACAGAATAAAAAAACCAAATCATATACTAAAAACAAAACATCTACTGTAACATTTTAATTTTATTTCAAAAAATATTTTTTTCCAAATTTATGTTTTTTAGTAGTGTATATAGAGGCAACTGTATAATAGCTCAAAATAAAGCCTGGTTCTCATACATCATGGGGGCTGGGTGTACATATGGGAGTAGGGGGGGTTGTATGTGGGGGCAGTTGTAGAGGGGTGGGGGAGTGCATGTGCATGTGTGGGAGGGGTGCACTCAGTGCCAGGAGCCGGCCAGGGGTGGGAAAGGGGCAGCAGGAGGGAATGGTCAGCAGAGCTTGCCCACACGGTACAGTTCCAGCACTGGTACAGATGCAGTCTAGGGTTGCCATACGTCCAGATTTTCCTCAGTATCTCCTCTTTTTTGGACCCTTGTGCTGCATCTGGGTGAGCTTTTAAAATAAGAGCAAATGTCTGGGTTTTCTGCTCCCCCAGGGTAGCTACTTGGGGCTGGAAGCAGCAGGCAAAGTGATTGGCTGCCGGGGGTCATGGCAAGACAGAGAGAAAGAGAGAGGGTACGGGCAACCAGGCAATACGCGAGCTGCTTGGGCAGCAGGTCTGGGGGGCGCAGGGGTCTACTGGTTGGAAGTGAGGGGCACCAGCAGGGCTAGGGGGCAGGGGGCTGCAGGTTGGGAGTGAAGGGCACTGGCAGAGCTGGGAGGAAGTGGGTTGTGAGTGAAGAGTGAGGGTCTTGGGCAGGGCTGGGAGGGGTGCAGGGAGCTGTGGGTCTGGAGTGAGGGGCATTGCCAGGGCTGGGAGGGGGACAGGGAGCTGCATATCAGGAGTGAGGGGTACAGGGGATGGGACAGGTGACTGTCAGTTGGGTGTGCAGGGCACTGGCAGGGTTGGGGGGGACAGTGGGTCTGGAGTGAGGGGCAACAGCAGGGCTGGGGGTGGGGTTGGCTTGTCAGTGAGGGGCAACAGCATGGGCAGGGGCAGGACACCGGCATGTCACTGTCTCCCCACCATCGTATTTCCTCTGCCGCCTCACATGACAGGTGTCCTCTTTTTTGACCTGGATATATGGTAACCCTAGTGCAGTCACACCCCTCCATCCAGCCCACAGCTGCCCCCACAGCACTCCGCGTGGGACTGAGCCCTGCCTGTTCCCATTGTGCTGCCACCCACGCCTACCAGACGATCCCAGCCCTAGCTGGTGTGCACAGCTTCACAGTGGGGCTGCTCATATTGCTGCTGCAGCTGCCTGGGTGCTGTTCAACGTCCCCTGCCTCCAGTGGCTCCTCCTGCCCCCGTTGCACCATTCTGGGTGGGGGGAGGTGGGGGCCTGTGTGGCAGAATGCCCTCTCACTATCTCCCCAGACCCTTCTATTAGGTTTTTCCTTGCTAGTGTCTTCTTACTTGTCTAGTGGTCTAATTGCTAAGCCACCAGCTCTGTCTGTGTGACCTGGACAGGTAAATTCCTGAGGTAAGGGGAACCTGCTCCCTTTGTCTCACGTTTCCCACCACTGCAAGTCATGTGACTAGCTTCCTCACCTGGAAAGGTGATGTCTTTTGAAAGCACCAGACTTCAACCAGTGGGGCTGCCCCTGGTGGGACCTTAGCGGTGAGGCCACAATAGGGAATAAAAGAGATCCCCATGAAGGAGAGGGAGAGCTATCTTGGAAAGCCATTTTGGCAGAGCCATGCTGGAAAGCAGGGAGAGAGCTTGCACATTGGAGTCCTAAGACTCCTGGGGAGATAGGAAGAGCAGCTGGACGCTGCAGCCCTCTCCCTCTCTCTTGAAACTGGACACAGAAGAAATTAGCTGCCTCCAGAGGAAGGAAGCAGCCTCTAGATGATACTTGTGAGTAAGCTATTTGAGATCTGTCTAGATATATAGCTTGCAGTACAGTAGTTGCACGATCAATGGCTACCTAGCCACACTGTTTGCTTTAAGGCTATTCTTTGATATTGCTCTTTCCTGTACCCTACCCCAAACTTACTTCCTGTAATCAAAAAGTTCACCATCGTTCTAAGCCTGGTGAACTGGCTGGGAGAGGGAAAGGGACATGCTTTTGTGTCTCCTTGGTCCAGCTAAAGGAGACCACTACTGGCCAAGGGAAGCAGCCCAAGTTCTTGCAGAGGGTCGAGCACCTTCAAGATCTACAAGGCCTGTATATCCCAGGGGGCACAGGGCCATGGACAGACTGAGATTTCTGGGCGGTGACACCAGGCTCATGGGTGTGCTCTGGGAAGGGAGTTGTGAGGCACCCCAGGCAGCCTGGTAGGTGGTTAGGCACAGTGAGGTGGGTGGCTCAGCACAGGAGCAGCCCCCGCTGGCCTGCCACAGCCTGCAGCCAGGCAACACCTGCCTGGTAACATGGGACTCCAGCTCCTCGCTGCCTTCCACCCGCTCAGCCACCCACAAGTGGCTGTTCACTGCACTGCGTGGGCAAGTGGGTGCAAGGCAGCCAGGAGCTGGAGCCCCGAGTGCTGGAGCAGGAGCCCAGCTGCAGCTTCCCCTCTCCTGCCCGCCAGCAGGAACAGTGTAGCAGGGTCAGGAGGAGGAAGAGAAGGAGCCACTGGAGGCAGGAGGAGCCAAGCAGTACCTAGGCAGCTGCAGCTGCACCAGAAGCAGCCCTGCCGAGGAGCTTTGTGCACTGACCAGGGCTGGGGCAGGGACTGTGGCAGGTGCATGAGGCAGCGTGGCCGCCCCAGGCTGGAGAAGGCAGGACTCAGCCCCATGTGGAGCACACCATGGGGGCAATTGTGGGCCAAATCCAATCAATGACAGACACCTGCCCCCATGCCAAATATAATCAGTTGGCAGGCCAGTTCCAGGCTATGAGCCATGTTTTGCTCACTCCTTGCTTAGCATTTAGGGCCTAATTCAATAAAATTTAATTCTGGACTTCCAACAGATTCCCTTTACTTAGAGGCAAGAATTTTTTTCTCTCATTCCTGTGAAGGCACTGAGTACCCATTCACAGAAATGTTATGACAAAGTCTATGGTATTCCAAGTCTAGTGGTCCAAAATAAATTAGAAGAAGGTTCCTTTACATCTAAATGTTGTCTCTAACCACCACAATTTGGGGAGGGGAAGGAAGGGGCATTGTAGAAAGATGGGAGATTCAAGTGAGTTTTAAAGTGCCCCCTGTAATTGAGGTGTATTAAATTCAACATTAAAAAAATAATAGGCCAGGTTGTTAATAGCAGTATGTTCATAGAAGAGTTATGATCCTGCATGAATTTATACCTAAGGAGAAAACTTCAATTAATCTATTCATAGTGCAGTAAGTTTGGTAAAAACGTACATCTTTTGGGGCACTGAAAGATTGGGGGGGGGGACATGCTTTACCATTACTTTGACCTGCGAGATCTGTAGAGATCAGATGCTTCAGTAAGGCTTTTTGATGCTCTTATCTAACAGCTGATTCAATCAGCTATTAGATAAAAGCGCAAAAAAGGCCCATTATACAGACATTGGGAAAGCTGGGTGCAACTAACGGCCTCTTCTGGGCATTCACGGGGCTTGGTACAGGAGTGCAGCAAATTTAAAGTAAAGCACTGTTTTGGGGGGAGAGGGGGTGTTTCCACATCTGCAAGCAGTGCCTAGGACTAAGTTCTTAACTATGATTAGGGGCTCCTGGACTGTACTAGGATCTGCATGGGCAAACTCCTGAGTCTACATGAACTCCAAGGAAGTCCATGATTAGGAATGTTTTTGAAACATTCATTTCAGCTCAGGCAATACCTTGTGGCCTTCCCACTAGAAACAGAAGTGGTTCTCAACCTCATTAGAGTCAAGGCACTCCTCTCACGTTTTCAGTTGTTTTTTTGGCTATGGGAAAAGTAATAGAACAATTCTTCTGTTGCAAAGAACCTGGAAAGACCGCAAGAGGTCAGAATGATTTTAAAACTATTGATTCCTATTTGAAATCTCTGGTTTTCTCTCATAATATTTGTGTACCCAACAGTGCTAACATGATTTGTGTGACCCCTGCAGCACCCTTGAAAGGGTCTTAAGGCACCCCAGCATGCTGTGAGCCCCTGGTTGAGAATCAGATTTAAAGACTATAGGTATGATTGCATCATTACATTAGGCTCTGTACAGGAGAGAAGAAACCATAGTCTGGTTTTGTCTATCTTGTTCCAACTTGCTATTTGTTTGCTTGTTTTTAACTCTTTTGCCTATTTATTTTAAAGATAGGAGACCCGAGATTTAAAAATAATCTACAATTGTCACCAAAGGTGTTGCTAAAATATATATTCGTATAATTGCATTCGGTCTCTATAGCAATTAGGACTCTAATTCTTCATGTGGCTTTGTTTGTTGGACCCAGTGTTCTTGGAGTGGTTATGAAATTACAGCCTACAATAGTGCTTTCCAGCCAGAAAAATAGTAACCACTAACCTAAAGACTTGTTGGTTTAACTGTTTCTTTGTCCAAGGAGACGCCTTCACTGAGCCGTAAAGCAACAGATGCTCTTGAACAGTTAACATGTCAAACAGTACATCGTGCTGTGGACAAACACCGATTTCCAGTCTGACGGCAGGCAGATGAGTACGCATGTCCCTTCCATTGATGATAATGGTACCAGAACTGGGTGGGGACAGGCCTGTCAACATTGATCTGATGATACAAGAAACAAGAGAAATTCAGAAGCACACACCATGTTCAAGCCATTCTATATGTCGTATCCTGAATTTCATTAATTCATTTATTTCAGTAATTCTTATTTAAGAGCTGCATCATATAAATAGCAGTCCTCGAGTTCCTGAGGCTGGTATTCAGTTCATGTAGATCAAAGTATTTCTATTAGCTACCTTTGTACAATACTGATTTGTGCCAGGAGATATCTGCCCTTTTATAATTATAGAAAAGTTACTAATAGTTATTTTTTTCCCTAATTAACCCAGATTTCAATTATGTCTCCTCTTCCTTGGTGCTTCCAGGACCAGGGTTATTTTTCTAGCAAAAGTAAGCATTCGACTGAATTATGTTTAAATAATAAATATATTTAAAGTTTAACAGTAAGCAAATGATCAGATATATTTCCTACGTTATAGGGACTCCACGTTGCATCCCTTACTCAAGTTAATCAAGTTGATTTAATCTACAGTCTAATTCATTCTTATTAGTAATTTATGTACCTGTGGAAGCTTGGGGGGAATGGTCAAAATTCTTGATATTTCAATTAACAGAAAGGGCAGAAATAAATTAACTTTTTAATTAAACTACATCTTTAAAAATGATTTTCATTTTGTTATTTCTGCTTCCCTCCATTTGTCAAAATCCTATCTTCGACATCAAAGAGCAAAGCCTGCAAACCCAGAAACCCTCCAAGTTCTCCATCTGGTAGGTGCAAAGGTGCAATGCTGTGCAAGGTTTCCCAGAGGTCACTATGCACCTCTACATAAGAACCATCTTCCACCTTTTCTTCCACCCTTCCCCTTTACAGCTTCTACCACCACAACTGCTTTAAAAAGCGTTGCACTGTTAAGGAAGCTGTGTTTAAGGAGGCCCATTTCTCTAGAGCAATACATTGGTTTTGCCATGCACCAAGGCAAATTCAGTCCAGTTAAGCCATGTTAGTTATACCTTTTGAGTCCTTTACACCTTAAAAAAGTGTAATAAGAAGAAGTTAATAAGCCTAGAGTTCATTTGCTGCCTTACAAACACATTTTAAGTGGAAAAAACTGTAACAGCTCGTAGTTAAACAATGGACATACATAACCGTTGTCTTGCCAGCTCCATTGGGCCCCAAGAGAGCTGTGATCTGATCTCTGTAGAAAGTGAGGCTTAGATCTTTAACTGCAGTCTTTTTGCTCTGTGTATATTCTTTGGTGAGTGAAATAAGCACTACGCCTTGAGAGATTCCTTCTTCACTAGTGATTTTCTGCTCTTGAGGCATTGAACCTAGATAAGTGAGGAATCACAGAGCACACAGGCTTTAGAAACACTGGCATTTATACAGTGGCTATTCATTAGCTTTACTTTTCCTAACACAGTCATGGTTGCTATACATTAAAACTAGAGAATCCATTCCTCTGGTGGCGTCAATTAACACAGCTCCACAAGAATAAAAAATGCTGTGTTGAATTTACATTGGTGAAGGGTCCATAGTTGTACCTACCATATATATATTTGATTCTAAGATGAAGGTTTCCCCCTATTTAACATGGGGTGGAAGGCCCCTCATCTTAGAATTAAATACAAGGGGATGGGGGGCAGAGGGCACATGGCTGCTATGGCTCTCGCTCTAGCCCCTACCGGGGTGAGGGCCACAGCCACAGTAGCTTCAAGTTAACTGAACCTTGATAACTCTTGGAAAACTGCCTTGCTAACAGAGGTACCAAAATACAGCAGCCCTGAACAGCTGGTCCTTCTCACCTCTCCTATAGAGGGCTAAGCCATTTCAGAGATACTAATTTTCAAAGCTCACAGAGGAGTTTCCAAGGCACAGGAGTAGATATGGGTGGCATGTGTCTTTACCTGAAAATCTTTAATGAAAAGAAACACAAGAGAAAGTTGTGAAATGGGCCCTAGAGGAAAGAAAATAAATCTGATTTTAAGCAGCAGAACATGCAGGGAATTGTTAAGCAGCCAAGCACAGAGCTGGAAATCAGCAGTGAAAATGGTTGTAGGCAGCAGCAGCAGCGAAAAATAGAGGCGATAACAGTTTGCTATTAAAATACAAGGCTAGAAAACAGTGTGAAAGGGCAGCATTTAGAAAATAAGGGAAAATAAAAAGAAAACCCCCAAAACTCCACATAAAAAGCCTTTCATGGAAGCAACATGCAGATAACATCAGACTTTTTGTGATGAAATCAAGGTGTAGACAAACTGAGTTTGACCATATGCTTTAATGAGCATAAAATTGTTCAGACTACACAGCAAACACTGTAGAATAGACTGAGAAACTTCAGGGAGACCAACAAAGGTAGATGGATTGGCAGCAAAATGGCCGACAAAATTCTACATTGCCAAGTGCACAGTTAAACTACGTGTCCATAGCAAGGGGTTCTGGTTAAACTTCACCCACTCCGACGTCACTGTAGGTAACTCCATGAAATATTTTACATATTGTATACTGGAAAAAAAATAAGGCAATTTTTTAGGAAGCGTAAGGAATGAGATCTGGATTTGGGCTTAGCCAACCATGAAAAATGATTGATTGGAGAGAAGCAGAAAATGAAAGTAGTGCTTATAAAGTGTCCCATCCTATCACAAACCTCTTCCTTGGAAATTTTCATTGGAAAACAACAACAAAAAAAAAAACAAAAAACCCCAAAACAAAACAAAACAAAAAACCCAAAAACCCAACACCAACTTACCATAAGTTAGAGGTTTGTTTCTCCTGTCTGTACTGCAGAAGTTCTTCCAATAGGAGACAGTTAAGGGAAAGTACCATGGTTCCCTTAATCCATATCGACCTCAGTGTTAAATATAAGAAAAACAATTGAAACAAATCTTTGAAAAATTGATTACTTTTTCAGCTTCAATATTTTTTTATACTTTTTTTTTTTTTT
>JAGPOW010000261.1:145558390-145580258 GCA_030014935.1 Caiman crocodilus | reverse complement strand
TTTTTTTTTTTTTTGAAGGAATTGAGGGAGAGGCAGGATAAACATACAATATATTATCTATATTATTGTATCACTTGGATTTTTATCACATGCATTTTTCAAAATGCCTGACCTCATTTTCAAGCTTTGGGGACAACCTGGCTACCACTAATATCAAAAGAAATGTCATCATTGTATTGTGTGTGTGGAAAAGGCATTCTGAAAGCGATTCAGACATTAGTAGGAGAATCTGGGTGTAATTAATTACCAGGTTTGTCCAAGATATTGAGGTCTGCCAGGTTTGGTACACTGGAGTAAAAAGTACCATTAATCTCTGACACTGGGGACATTTAGCTGTGGGGTCATTCCCTGGCAAAAAAACCAATGGAGTCTCAGAGTGTGAAGTTTCCTGCCAATGGACTTCAGAGGAACAGCCCAATGCCAAGGCATCACACCCTGCTCTACCACCTGGCTTCGCCTCCCAACCTGCTGGTAGGGGAATTGACATAGGATATGCTCAAAAGCTGATGATCCTCCAAAGAATCATCTCGCTACACAGAAGAAATGCTCAGGATTCTTTGTTCATTTTCAACAGATTGTCATCAATTGCCAGCATGGGACTCATGCATTGTAGCAGAAAGAAGTCAACTCATGTTTGACATTTCTTGACCTTTCAGTGCTTCATATAACATTTGCATTATGTATATTGTTCATGTCTAAGACAGTGGAGCAATAGTATGTGGCATTGAATAGCAGCAACATCCTTCATTATAAGTAAAGGCTTTTGCTCGAGATCCTGTTACTAACATTGGCACACCTACTTTTCCATCTCGGGCTTCTATTTTTTTTTTTATTTTAAAATAAATATAAAATTAGCAGAGCAAAATATGTGATATACAGATGTGAGTGAGTGTAAATCCCAGATGCTCAGAAAGGCAAATTAGAAATAATTCCACATGCCTCAAAAACCAAGTCAGGAGCACTCATAAATGTATGGAGACATTTTGAAAAATTAAACATCCCAACATTTTCTGAGAATTAATTTGGGGTTTAGCTACTCTCAATTGTGCAACTGTGGCCCACAGACATACTTGGGATGGGAAAGTGGGGGGGAGGGAAGGGTAACAAGAAAAAAAACAAAAACAAGCTATTTAAATACTGTCCTTTAATGGTTTGAAAAGCAACCTTTTTTTAAATAGGTGGAGATTCTCTCTAAATAAGTCTTAAGGTCTGGCCTTTTAGCTTCAATAGGATTTTGCTACTAGATTGGACTCTGTTATTATCAAGTGTCAAATCAGCCCCAGAAGTCCTTACCCAACTATTTGCACTCTTTATAGAAAGCAAGATGTGATACCACATTATGAATTCCAGCCCATCTGTTAACACTATTTACTGTCCTAAATATATATGAAATATCTGTTATGTATTAGATACGAATTTGGCATGTCAAGGTTCTGACTCTGAGTACTGAAGATTTTTCTAATTGTATTTAAAATGGGAGGAGGGAATCAATTCATTTAATTAAATTATTAAATCTACAGATGCTGAAAAAGTATATTTAAGTGGGTGGCGATTAAAAAAAAAGCCCTCATTGATCTTACCAGGAATTGTGTTGCTGAAATACCAGCCAGCTATAAAACACATGATTGAGTCAAAGAAAATCATCCAGCATGCCCATCCAAAAGTAATAGATCCTCCTTGTGGCAAGGTTTGGTACATGTTGCTCCACTGAATTCCTAGAAACAGAAAAAAAGATCAGAATTAAATCTATAAAGCACAACAGGTAGGTGGGCCATTAATAGGCCAAGACGAAACATTTAAAATACTAAAGCACTGAGAGACAAAAACAACATAGTTAATAACTGTAATTTTAAAAGAATAAACTGTTAGACCTCTTGGTCTCTCTTTGGAACAGCAGGTAATATTACTGCTGAGAAAAATGTAAGAGAATTCAGAGTGGCAGGATTTTTTTTCTTTTCAGTTTTAAGTTGCTTTTTTTTTTTTACTTGACTGTTTTGGCAACAAAAAAAGTCCCCAAAATTTCACATAAAATATGAAAAGGTATGCGTGTATGCATGTGTACGTGTTAAAAAGAAAATCAGGCATGCGTGCATATGCATGCAAGAAATTAAGTGTGTGCATGTGTGTGCGCACACGCTCACACACACAATAAATCAGGCGTGTGTGTGCGCATACAGTTGTTTGGACGTGCATGCAATAAATCAGGCTTTAGGACAGAATGTTGATATCCACAATGAAATAAGCTTATAAAAGACCTAGAGCAGTTTTATTTAGCTGAAACCCCCATATCATAACTAAATGGAGCATATCGTTGTTTATCATTTATATGACAGCAGTGCCTGGAGGTGCCAATCCATTACTGGGGCTCCCAACACTAATCATTTCAAAAAGTCTGATAGTAAGTCAAAGTAAGTAGCAGGAAAGGAAATAAGATATGAATCAATAGAAGTAATTAGGATTTAGACTTGATAGAGCTACTTTATGGCTCAAATTACAAAGTTCAAACAAGTCACTGCATTTTTCCACATAATTTCTCAGAAAGTGGCAACAGTGTAACAACAGAGCAGCTCAGGAAATCCTATGAGGAACATTTTTCATATCTTGAGAAAACCAGAAATTGGGGGAAGGTTTCCCCAGAAATATCAATTTTGGACCCCAAAAAGCCATTTTTCCTCACACCAGCAGGGATTTTTCAACCAGATCCACCATACTTCTTAGCTTCCACTTAATTACAACCCCTGCAAACAGCAGCTTTGCTTGAGATAATTCCATTTTGTTACTAGGAGAGTTTTGCCACCTATGGCAGAAGAAAGAGAAGACCTTGGAGAGAGAACCTTGGATCAATTACAGAGTTCTGTGATTCTGGATTGCAAATCCCAGAGACCTCAGGGGCAGCAAGAAGAGGAAGCAAACACACAGCCCATGCTGGCTGCATGCCAGATAGCCGTGCTCTAGTGCCCCCAGTCTCTGGCCTGAGATCCAACAGGCATGTGGCTGCATTTCCTGGACCAAAAATGAATGTCTGCCTAGTTGTTTCTCAGTTTAATCTCTGCAGTTTAGACTAACCTGCAAAAACTGAATCAATTCAGGCTTGGGCTGTTTGACTGTCTGTATTTAGCCCTTGACCACTGAGATCCCTGGACTTTGGATCAGGCACAATGTAATCTTCCTAAAAGATTTTGCACTATTATGCCTCATCATAATTTCTCAAATGCAAGTATTTTTAACAGGTTGAACCTCAAGCTCTGCTGCTAACAAGATAACACAATACAAGACTGAAAGTACAGCTTTAATAATTGAGCCACCTCTGAAAGTCCTCATTGTGAATTTCTTAACAAAAAAGTATACAATGTTTTCCTACAATGTGAACATATTTGAATTACAAAAGCAATATAAACTGCCTAAAAATCATCTTAAATTTCAAATTTAATTGAATAAATGAAAAAGACCACTTTGAATTACCTGAAACATTGCTTCTGGAAGGCAGGGAGAGATGATACTCATATGGTACCAAGAGCTACCCTTTTTCTTAACAGCTAAAGAAACTTTCATCCTCAGTAATGAATTCCCTGTCCCTTTCATCAACATTTCCATGGCCAAAATTCTATTACTGGGATACTGCGAACTCTCTCCAGCAGTAGACCAACACCAGATCAGACCTAGGATAAAGCCACTCACAGTACTATTCTGTTAGATTGTAATTTGGCTACAGATCTAGCCTTCTATCTTCTATCTATCTTCACAATACTGCTACTGAGTGAAGATAGCATGGCAGTAGTATAGTGCTACCTAACAACTTCTGAGAATTAATTAAATACTTCAGTTATCTTCCAGTAGCTGAAAAATATCTGCAATGTTGGGAGTGTGGATAGGTTTTTCCCTGCACCCTGCATTATCAGCCCCTTTCAGCCATTGTAGCCTTCTACAATTTAGAGCAGCTTTAAGAGGGGAGAGGGGAAGAATGTAGGGGCATTATGGGGCTTCACACCTTATATTCTGAGTTCAGCTGCTCACTGGCAATCTGATGCTCTTTAGCACAAAGCAAAAGGCATAGGTCCACATTTAGCTCTCCATAAACCATAATTATAAAAGCTTCTAGCTAACAGGAGACCTTACCTATTTCTTGGCCTTCAAAGAATGTAATGAAAAACACCCCTTGTCCAAAGGCAGTTGTAGACAAAAGGCACTGTAACAGTACAAAAGAAGCAGGAAATGAACATGTATAAAACTTCGTGAAGAAGCTGAACTAAGTCCAAATGAAGAAACAATGGACCTTTCAGTTCCATATAAGTTAATGATCCAGCCTTTCTTTTTACTCCTTAAACAATATTTATCTGCATTTTGCAGAAGTATACTCTCAAAGTTAGAGAGCTTTGCTGACTTAGTTATTAATATTTGAAGGCATTATTTAACCTTACCACAATTTATGGAGCTTCATAAATCCACCACATATTGAAAATATATAATGCATAACAGTGGAAGTATGTATAAAGCAATTTATTTTCTGTAGTAAGTGAATGACCCAGAACTCACAAGAGGTGGAGGTTGATGGAACATACATTGTGTACTGTACACTGGGAAGGTATTCTACTGCAAGGAAATAACATTGAATTTCCAATGGAGCAATAAAAATGGGGCATACTGCATCAGAAAAGCACAAAATGGAAAATGACCAAGTTCAGAGATGTAATGTAATAAGGATAGATGACTGATGGTAAATGGAAAAAAAAAAAAAAAAAAAAAAATCGCTGGCCAGAATCTGAAGGCTAATAGAGGAAACCAAATCATTACTATATATTAATAAAATATAAGGCATTGTGGTATGGGAAAAGTTCTGTCATTTGAATGTGAACTCATAACCAAGGTCTTATGGATTTTAAGATAGCGATGTCCAAAGTGGCTGTACATAGAGCCCTTCCAGTACACTGCCCCACCAAGCCATAGTTATTCCTGCTGTACACACCCTAGATCTGGGAAAAAGGCAATGAAGCACTCTCGGGGACAAGACTCTGCCACTGCCCCCAAGCATACCAGAAACAGCGTTTGAGAGCATTGTCACAGGGGCTTTACTGCCCCATTTCCAAGTTTGGTTCATGAAAACCAGGAGCAAGAAGGGCTGTGGGGGGCTTGGGTGGGGATGGGGAAAGCCAGCATGCTTCTCAGTGCTCTCTCAAATACCTGGGAAGCCATACAGGTATCCCCTCAGGTTTCTGCATCATTTGATACCCTGGGAACAAATCCTTTCAGGGGCCTAATATGAAAAGTAAGGGCAACTGTCCCACTCCCCAAAAATAAGCAGCCCTTTTACCTGTTTAAACCCCAGTCTTGCAGTAGCCTATCATTATGCCAGGCGTGGCCAACCTATGGCACACATGCCACAAGTGGCACAGGCAACTGCTGTGTGTGGAACAGAACCACATTTATTGTGTATGAACATAAAGTTACCTGATTGGTTTTGTTAATTTTTTTCTAATATATGTGTGTGTATACACCTACCCTAGAATCAAAGAGCAGTAAGTTGGACATCTAGGTTATACTGTTTGTTTCTCTGTAATCATGGCATGATTTAAATTGTTTCTCTGGTTGTATTTAAAATATCTAATTTGTTGTCACAGCATTAACAGGAAGTTAATGGTGTGCAAAACATTAAATACAAATGACTTCTAAAGGTCATTGAGATTATATCTGAAATATACATCAAAAAGAGAACTGTTTACCTATACTATTTCTGTTTCTATCCTTACATTAATACGTAAGAAATGTAATGGCCTAAACTCATGCTGTTATTAATGCAAAGTACAGAACCTTCTTATACTTCTGTTGAGGCCCAGAAGGATTCACAGGCTCCTACCTGGGTCTAATTCTGAAGTCTTTACACAGGTTTTATGTGGTCTTCTAAGAATACTTTCAAACTAGGGGGCTTTCAAGTTCAGTATTAAGTAAGTTCTCTCTGGGGTTTGTTTTGTCCATTATAGAAGACGACGTATCAATGCACAAGCCGAGTCTTCTGAAGTAGAAGTAGTCTTTTACATTAAATAAATACATTAGGAAGAAGCCAGACAACTAAACGTAAATGTGATACTGATTCACAAAATCCTTTCTGAGCAAATAGACTGATTCTTAAAACAGAAATTTCAGGAGAGTAACCACTAGGCATGTGTGAAGCAGCTAGTATTCACTTCGGATTCGGTTGATTTAGTGGACAGCGATTTGATTTGGTGATTTGAATCACTGTCCTAAATCGATTTGACCAAATCTGATTCATAGATTCGACCACCACTGAATTGACCAAATCTCCAAATCAAACAGGCCCCGTCCCCACCCGCTCTCCCAGCCCTGTCAATGGCTGCCCTGCACAGCCCCAGCATCCCGGCACTTTTTTTTTTTTTAGGCCCTGTTGCCAGGCAGGAGGGCAATCCCTGCTGCCCCCTCACTGCCCTGCACAGTGTGGGAGGGCTCTATCACAAGCCCCAAGAAGTCCTGAGGCCACTGCAGTGAATGAATGGTCAGAGGATCAGGGCTCATGGCAGAGCCCCCAACACAGCACAGGGCAGTGGGGGGCAGCAGGAATCACCCCCCACACCCCAGCCTGGCCTCAGCCAGTGAGTGGGGGGCTTTTTTTTTTTTTTTTTTTTTTTTAAGAGCTGGGATGCCAGGTCCTGGAAAGTAGGAGTGGGCTGGGGGGCATGCAGGGGAGCTGGGGGAGCAGGCAGGGGATAGGACCTGGCAGGGGTCCCCCCATGGTCCCCTCCCCCCTCCTCCTATGCCCTCCCCATTCCCTACTTACCGGCATGGAGTCTGGGTCCAGCTCCCTGCAACAGTGAGCAGGGACTGCCCAAATCTCTGAAGCTTTCTGAATCTTTTCCAAATTGATTTGGACCTTTTTGTTGGTCTCCTGATTCAATTCAGATTCAGAGATTTGGCCACTGAATCAGGCCAAATCTCCTCTGAATCAAATCAGCACTTGAAGCTTTGCACAGCCCTAGTAACCACCATCACCATAGCTCAGTCCATAACAAACACATGTATAACAAAACTGTTCAGCAAAATATAGCAAAACTCCCAACAGATAATATGGTAACTAGTTAGTGGATCATTTCCTGACTCCTACTATTATCCTGTCTGCTAACATACAATTATTCCACTAAATTTTTAACACAATTTAAGAGAACATCTTACACATTTCTACAGCACAAGCAATATCTGTAACAGACACAGAAAGTACAGCATGTATTCTTATACTTGTTTTCTGTAGTTATATTTTAAACAAGTGTGCTTTTTACCT
Source organism: Caiman crocodilus (assembly GCA_030014935.1). NCBI lineage: Eukaryota > Metazoa > Chordata > Crocodylia > Alligatoridae > Caiman > Caiman crocodilus. The sequence continues at coordinate 145,572,973 of JAGPOW010000261.1, read as the reverse complement.
TTCACTAAGTTTTTATACTAATTTTCCTGTAAAGAAGTAATGTTTTTCCTCAGATGCAGTGCCATCCCTTTTGTGGATGGCATTAATTTTTCATGGTATTCTTGTGTGTAAAAAAGGAAAACCGTGTATTTAAGAATGCGTCTTTTTCCATCATACATGCAGCACTAGGATTATAGAGCCTTATGCTCTCTATTGGGTTCTGTCAATTCCCTTGAACATTCATTTTCTAATTCTCTTCTGTTGCATTCAGAGCAGTATTTCTTGGCTAGTTTCCCATCAAGGAAAGCTATGCAGTTTCAGTGAGCTATAAGCCCAAATGAGAATCTACAGACAAAGTAAGGAAGGGGTTTTTTTGATTGATTGTTTTATAATGGTCATAAATGATGAAAATGAATAAAACAACTTTAAAAGAGAAAGAAAGAAAGAAAGAAAAAAGTACTTACAGCAATGGTCTGGTTGGCAAAACTCAGTTGGTTCTGCAAAACCAACAAAACTATGTAGGGTAAAAAACTTATCATATACACAAGGCTGGCACTGAGGGCTGCTGTATTGGCACTGCTAAAAAATGCACCCATCAGGTAGCTTAGCATAACAACTGCAACTCCAAAATCAAGGAAGAAGAGGAAGATGAGGAAGCTGTCGCTGTAAGCAAAGATGCCGCTCACTTTTAAAATGACGACCAGAGTGCAGCTGCTTATAGCAAGTACAGCTATATTCTCCAGAAACCAGGCTAGGAACTGAATGGATGGGTGCACACCCATTGTCTTCATATACTGCAAAACCAAAGAAATAGTCTACAGTTAATATGCAGCTCTTAAAATGCAAGTAAAAAAGAGACAGCAAGAGAAATTGCTAGCATTCTTCCCAAAGATCACAATCGTATTAACTTCACCCTTGAATTAACAGTATAAGGGATAAGAGTGAGACCCGGTAAAACATTCTGTTGCTTTTTTTAAGTTACGATTCTCTCCTGATGACATTTGCTTTTGAGCGTAATGCAGATGAGCAAGAGGAATACCAATGAGCCTAACGGGCTACTCATGTTCATGGGCACAACGTTTATTTGCAAGCATCAGACTCTTAAATTGTAACAGCTGCTGAAGTGGGAATCTCCCCTTTTTATGCTTAAAACTACTCTGTGCATCTTCAGCATGAAAAAAAAAACAGTAATAAAAGATAGCTAATATAACCATAATAATGAAAACCTGTGAACTATTATCAGAATGACAAAAACTAAGAGCCCTGCAAAAAAATTATAATATTGTACAAATATGAAACACTCCTATCCTTCAATTGTTGTTTTTCTTACTAAAATTTCTGAAAAGAAAATGTGCCATATTAACAAACACGGTAACATTTGCAATTTTCCTTCTTGCAGAATTTGCAGTAGAATTGGAAGAATTTAATCCATTTCTCAGCTTCTGCATAGGAATCCTCATGAAAACAGATATTAATGACACCACATACCTCCAAGACCATCACTTTAAAAAGCACTAGCTGAAATAAAATAGTATTTTTATATTGTTTCAACCAAGAAGTAAAAGTTATTTTGCAGACATAGTGAATTAATATTTAAAACACCCCTGTAAAATAAATGAGTCCTCTTTTAGAAAAGAGGAAAAAACAGTCTAAAAAGTTTAGATAATTTGCCAAAGTTCAACAGTAAGTCTGCAGCAGAATGAAGAACAGCGCTTGGATTTGTGGGACAGAAATGATTCTATGTCTATACAGCATCTACATAAGGTCCCAGTTCTGCGAGATGCTAAAGACAGGGTGTGAAGTCCCATAGATTATACCTTCAATGAAATAACATGTTTTCCCTCTGTGCATTTCTCCTGTAAAACTGAAGAATACTGTTCAGAGCCATTTTTATTCAGTTCAGTGAAAACTATCACACTGTAAATGCAGGCATATTTTCTCAAGTAGACTGTATTTTCTTGGTTTTTTATTCTGCTACTCCAAAGAAAAGTCATGATGATTGCTAGTACGTATTTACTATTTGAGAATGGATAAACATACCATCAGCTGAAGGCATGCAGCACCTAGGAAGATCAGGATCTCTGTTGGTAAGACTGGTTTAAAGAAAGGGTCTCAACTTTATATTTGACAATGTTTTCAATTGTTGCTCTCCTCTGTTTCAGATATAAATCTCCACACGGCAATGTGAAGCTCAAATTCAAAACACTATCCCTGTGATTCTGAGCTGGCAGGTGGAACTCAGGCTCACCGCTCAAAAGAAGAAAATGAAAACTAGAGCAGTTTTATAAGTACACAAAGACATCTCTCAAACATTTTTGTTGTCACTGTGGTTTGTAGTATTTTAGGCATGTCACTGGCAAACTCATTTTACACTAGGTCCACTAATTCTTACCTCTTCAAGACAAATTTCTCTCTCATAAACCAGTTTCCGGACCATGCCAGCGACAGATACCATCCACGTTAGCATCATTATGAGTGGGAAAAAAAATCCTATGTTGTTCAAGAATCTGAAATCACAAATATATCTGTCAACCCCTAAAAAAATGAAAGACTATTAGATAGATGTTAATATCCAGACAGTGTTATTCAGAACATATACATAAAAGAATAAAGCGTGGCGTGTGTCAAACATTCACTTTAACTCAGGTCTAGAAATACTTTTTGCTGCTACAAGGTAAATATATGTACTATAATTTAACAGTAACAGTAGAACCTTTATATTGCCTCTTTAAAATGAAGATCTATTTACAGTGAAATATAATTTCTGAAGTATATTTCAATGTACTATTTCCAAGTGAAAACACTGAAAGTGCATGACATAATATCTGCTTTACAGCATTGCTCTAGTAGGAAGTATTCCTCACCTTAAATGTTCACTATCTGCATTCTCATCTTTTGGTTTTAGTGACACTTATCTGCATATATAAACCACATACTGAATCATCACATGCACATAGTGTCTCCTCCCTCCGATTTCTTTCCCTCTATATACAATTATCTTTTTCTGACAGTCCATTCATAACACCTGATGAAATAGGTTGTTGACTACAAAAGCTCATCCCTCTCTGAACCAGTTATTTTACGGTGCCACCCTACCCTCACTTCTGCCTAACTTCAGACTAACACAGTTAACCCCCTGTGTGCTCCTGGAAGGCACTGTCCCCAGCTGAATGAAAATAATTGCAATCAATATGCTCAAGAAACTTGCTCAGATATCTCAAATGTCTTCTTTCTAATCAGATACCAGTCAGATGAACCAGCCAGTTGTAACAGAGCTATACATTTGATCAGTTAATAGCATGACAAAACAAGGAATAAAGCCACACAGTTATTCCACAAAAAAACATGCAATAACTTTGTGGCTCATTTTTGTCACAGCTTTAATTGAACGTGTGACCATGTGCTCCCCTGTGGTTGGGTGCCCCAACAGCAGAAAAGGCTCCCAGCCGTGGGGGTATACCATGCACTGCCATAGATGCAAGTCCTGCAGCTCATAACCACAGGAGCACTCCTTGATGTGCTGGCACGGCTGGAAGTCCCTCAGCTGACAGGACTCACATATGTAGCAGTGCGTAGGGCACTCCTGCAATTGCAAGCTCTGTCACCTATGGGACTCCCAGCCACCGGAGTCATGGGGTGCTGTAGCAGCTGCAAGTCCCGTCAGCTGCGGGCTCCCAGCCACAGAGGCTTGTTACTTGTCAGTGCATAGAGAACCCAGGATGAAAGTAAGCCATGATAGAATCTGCATCCCACAATCTTGCCTCCTCCCACACACAAGTGATCCTAACTTGCCTGAATGTCTAGCAGGGGCCCAAGAGACTCCAGGTTACCAGGCCACATTGTTCTACATACCACACAGCCTATTCTGAAAAGCTGTACTTTATTCTCTCAAAGAACAGGAGATACTGCCTCATCAGGGTCCTATACAGCAAATAAATTAGCACCAGACTCACAGAACTAACAAGCAGACCATAGAGCCACCCAGATATAACAGACATTTTCCAGGGGGGCATCCCTACATCCATCCAGGAAGCCTACCACAAACACTTCTAACTTGTTAAAGAAGATGGCGGAAGCACAATCTTCCATACTCACTCTTCAGAAACAATACTATAGTCCACATCAGTATCATCAACCTATCCAGCCACACTTTCAGTCCCCCTAGGCGCTCTGGGTTATCCCATCATCTTTCCTTCTGCTCTCCTACACAGTTCAATAAGGTGCAGCTTTATGAAGACCTTTAGGCTTTTTTCATCAACTACAACTAAGGGAATACTTCCATGACAAAAACAACACACCACAATCCTGACCCTTACGCGGCACAGTTGTAGGACCCCACCTGGACTTTGCCCAAGGGCTGGAGCCTAATCAAGACCTTTACATGAAATGTTTCTACTTTCACACCCATTCTGAGATTGCCAAGAACTAAACATGTGTACACTGCAAGTCCTGTACATTGAAGAGCCATAGTCAGATTTCAGACTAACAAAGCTAACTACATCTGCCTCATCAGGGTGCTCAGAAACAGATTTTCATCTGCTGCTCAGAAGTAGAGGGAGATCGGAGCTACAAAGGAGACAGATTTTTTTTTTCTGCCTAATCATTAGGGCTGTGCAAAGCTTTGGTCCCTGATTCTGTCTGGCGGAGATTCAGCCCAATGCAGTGGCCAAATCTCCAAATCGAACCAGAGGACCTTTCAATCTCTCCAAATCTACTTGGACCCTCTGAATCAATCTGGAGAAATTTAGAAATATTCAGAGATTCAGACAGACACAGCTTTAAATGTTTTTTTCTACATACCTCTAGGTAGCAGGCAGCTCATGAATGCTGCGATAGTGGGATGGATGGAGCGTCCCAAAGGAGCTCAGGGACCTCCCCAGCATGCTCAGCAGCAGTCCCGAAAGTGGACCAAAAGCACTTCTGCTCCACTTCTGTGTCCAGACTGGAATACTTCCAGTCCACTTCTGGGTTTGCCCCCAAGCACGTGGAAGACCACCCCCACTGCACTCCTGTGGGACACTCCATGTGCCCCAGCATTGAAGCATTCACAAGCCATGCTATCTCGAGATATGTTAAAAACAACAACATCAACTTTTAAAGCTGTCTGTCTAAATCGCTGATTCTCCAAATCAGCATCAAATCTTCAGATTCGGATTCGGACAAATTGAATCAGGGACAGTGATCCGAATCAACAAAGTGAATCGCTATCCCTGATTCAGGTCAAGTGCAAATCAAATACGAGCCACTTCACACACACCTAATAATCGAGTTGGTTCCAAACCAGTTCCAAAATGCCAGTAGCGCTGGAACACTAGCTGAGAACAACTCTTACAAGGCCATCTGCCTAGGTTAAGATGTCACAATGAGTTGTTGCTGTACCTGTTCCCTCCCAAATGTTTGCTTCTAAGAATCGCAAAGTGAGATCCACTAAAACAAATCATGCTGGTTCAATGCCTTATTGAGGCAACCATCAGGTAGAGAGATCCAACAGGTTTCCAGGGAATTTCTTTGGACAGTTCAGCCAGATCACAGCTAAACTAATGCCACTTAAAGTTTAAATAAGCAAATTTACTTACAGGTCACTTGTGTGGCATGGATACGGCATAGCTTGCACTTGTATTTCTGGCTCTGAAGTATCAGTTCCAGCATGCACTGAAACAATTGCACTTTCAATCATGTCTTGCAGTGGAATGAAGATGTGGTTGTATTTGAATCCATCAGCTGGCAGGTTCTGTGGGTGGAATTTCCACATTGGGTTTTTAATCAAATCCGTTCTCATGCTGAACAGAACACTGGTCCGAACTGTGTACGAAATGTGTGGAGGAAGGTAATCACTGGAATCGTGTGCGTGTGCCTTGTTGTCTGATGTATGGAATATGATGCCTGTTACAAGAAAGAAAAATACAGTAAGGTATTTCACAGATTTAAATGACACAGGTCTCAGAGTCCTGCACTTTATGCACTCTGCAGTACGAATTCTAGTCTCAGGTCTGTCCCCAACTTTCTATCTTATTTATGAAGGCAATAAATAGCCAATCAAATCACTTCATGACACCTACCCATGTATAAAAAGTTACTGTCTACCTGTAAAGAGTATGGATGCATAGTTTATACAAAGAGTAGCACTGCATTTTAAGCCACTTCTACTGCAACTCTATGATTCAACACAGTGGGATTCAAACCATGAAATAGGAACTCCTTCAAACCTCTATTAATCACCCAGTGAATTTGTTTTCTTTAAAATTATTAAGTGATGTTTTGGAATATTAAACATAAATACAATGATCAAGAGCTCATTCTTTTTCTTCCACTTCTAAGATTTGAAACTGCCTCAAAATGGTATTTTTTTCTTTAGCCCAAAGAGAAATCTAGAGTAAAGCACCTTCTGTATTTTGACCTTTGAAATTTCTTCTCCACACTTCCTCTACTGTTATCTAAAATTTCTGTAGCTGCTGCAAGAAAACTTGGGCTGCCTATACACGTGCTCCAATGCATTCCAATTAGAACACTCTAGCATTCCTGCAATGTCAAGTGTATCAAGTCCCCCCACCACATTTCAAACTGGCCATGGGTCACATTGAATGAGCTTTAGTTACAGCATCCCGCAGCCATTTTTAAAACACGAGGGGTTAATACACATGATGCTGTGATGTTTTAATTCAGCAGCTCTCCAGGAACTGCTCTAATTAAAACATCCCCCTCAACCATATGTATAGACAGCCCTTATGATCCTAAACATAGCAAAGTTCCAAATACATTTGGCCACCTAAAAATTATACTCCCTTGAATTGGGACCAGAAGACTGTACCTCTGAGGCAGACCTTTATTTCTCCATCAAGTGGATGGAGTCACTGCTTCTATACAGCACTAGCATGGCAGAATAAATGATTTTTTAACTTTTATCTTAAGTTAAGGGAGAGTGGGTCAATCCTACTCCCGAATCATGAGAGATGAAGTTAAGTACAGGAACAGGAGACTAAAGCTTCTCCTGCCCCTATTCCTCTGACATTATCCTTCTGGATAAATGGTAGAAACATGTTTGCCATTCTTGTTTGAAAAGCAAAGCTCTCCTCATTTTTATTATAAAGGGCTGTGCATTGAAAGGAACCCAGATCATCTTTGTTTCTGAGGAAAGAAATATTCTTAGGACACTTTAGTCTCTCCTGTTCATATTTTTCAAATTGGCCAAAGGTTAAAAAACAAATACAATGTCCTATTTAGGGGATAATTTAATATCACTTGCCACCCAAGAGTATTTAGAGGATGCCAAATATTTTTCAAAGATTAGATAAAGAAAGCCAAATTTCAGTTGTACATCCTTCACTAAAAAGGAAGATGTGCCTAGATCAGATGATGTAACAGAGAAGTACTGCACAGATTATCCTCATAAAAGGAAGACAATCATCTTCAAGTTTCCAGAAAGCTTCGAACCTATTTTCTTGAAGGCAGGCAAGATACTAGCTTGCATGGAGCCTCTGGTACAGGAGAAGAAGCAATATAAAACTAAAATGTGAGTAGTCAAAATTAGCTTCCTTTGGGTCAGAACCTGACAAACATGTGTTGCAGGAAGGGTGCAAAAATACTTTGCCTCTCTCCTCTGTGGCTCCTACCTCCCTCTATTTCTGAGCAGAAGATGAAAATCTGTTTCTGAGCATGTCAGAGCAAGGTCATTAAATATATCAGTGACAGAACAGGCAATAAAAACTCCAAAGTACTGGTCTGATGTTTTGCACTGCCCCAGATTTTGACTTGTATTAATTCCTACATCTATTAGACCCAATATCCCTTAAAGATCACCTTTAGGGTACAGACATATAGCACATTTACTTCGCTGTAATTTGACTTCACTCCAGGGAAAAAGTGAAAAGTGGAGTGGACACACAGCCTTATACAGGTGTAAGGCACCCTGTTCCCTTGGAAAATGGCTATGTACCCTCTCCCTAGTCAATTTATCCTAGAGTAGCTATTTGCTCAATACAAACCAGTATCTCCTTCCTCCTCAGCTATGAATAGACATCTCAACTGTCCCAGAAGAAAGCCTTCTGTCCTGGGATCCTACAGATGTAAAAGTCCACTGTCCTGTTTCAAGTCCTTTTGAAGGATGTGGGATAAGATGTGCTAACACTTTTTCATGAGACATGGTTGTACGAATCTAAGTTTATTGTGGGTAATCCCCAGGACAGAACAGGTAGGTTGAGTGCTCTCACTGAGGAGAAGCAATTCAGCTTGGAAGGGGAACCAATGTAAATGAATGTGCCAAGCTTGTTTTTTTTCCAGGTCAAACACCAGGGCAATTAGGCCCACATCAAATAAGACATTATTTAAAGCCTTAGTGGCCAGGCACTTTATTTGCGCCTACTACAAGCAGCTAGTTTGGCAGAACTGGCTGCATATCTGCTCCCTATTAAGAAGTAAAATCCAAAGTTTATAGTCTATAGTAATCATGTTGCATAAGTATATCCTAAGCCCCTGAGATTTCAGCACAGAGTTTACTGGGAGTCAGAAATGATAAACTAAACAAAACTATGGATGAAATCCTAGACCCAGTGAAATCTGTGGCAAGGCTCTTTTGGCATCAACAAAGCCAGGACCTCACCTTTCTATTTAGCAAGAGCAACATATGCCTATGCAACTCAGGCAGGGATAGGAAACTTCTTAAATAGTAAAATAAATAAAAAGAAAGAAAAAAATCACTCCTTAGCACACTAGATAGCTCTCCAGCAGCAAGGAAGATTTTCAAGAAAGAGGTATAGAGACAATCATCCTAATGACTGAAAAAAAAAACCCACAAGCCATCAAGCCAAGACTCACTAAACTTACTCTGAGTAAACGATTCAATTCAAAAGTTACCTTCTTTAACAAACATGACTACTAGAAAGATTAATTTTTATTTTATTTTGCAAATCCAAAAGACACAGAAATTAAAAATTAAAAAGTGCTGCCATTTTGGGGGCAGTTGCATTTTAATTCTAGCAGTTCCTGGAAAGCCACTCTAATTAAAATGCCTCAACCTCATGTGTATTTAGCCCCTGTGGGATGCTTTATTTGAACACCATTCAACAAGGTTTACATAAAGCGCCCCAGTGGCCATTTTAAACATGCAAGGACTTATACACATGACAGTGGGGCCATGCTGGAGCATTGTAATTAGAACGTGTAGCAGACTTTATTAATCTCATTAGAATGTGAACCAGTACATTTATAGGCAGCCAAAAGGTGACAACTTGGATGACCTTGTCTTAAAATAGCTACTATCTTCATTTGGCTGGTTTGGGAGGGTTAGAGCTCTTGGCATCCTTTCACCTCATTTCATTCTAGCTGTATATTACATATTTGTTGTTCCAAGTATAATGTTTATTAGGTATACATGGCTCTGGGGATTCATTTACTAATGATTCCAGTTACAATAGCAACATCATTAGCTTTCATTACAATGTTCAAGATTCAGAGGTGCATTTGTACCAGGCAAATGTGCTTGTGATTATACCATATTTATATTTTAAGCCATGTATTCTTAGCTGCCAAAGCACTATAGCACCCTCTTACAAGAAAATATGGGACACAACAGGTTTATGAAGTCTGAGGTTTCTTGTCAATATGTATGTTAAATGAGGTACTTACTAGCCAAGAAATTGTTTTGTTGCATGAGCTCATGAGCCTTCGCTTCCAATTTCTCAACAGACTCTAAAGGCTGGAAGCGATCCAGTAACACACAGGAGGAGATATTTACCATGAGCTGTGACAATAGGTCAATCTGCTCAGTCACTGAGTTGTTGAGCATCTTGTCCATCATAGCCTCTGAGTAAAGTAAACAAATTGAAAACTATTGGTTTCAGTACACCATGCATAAAACAGAGCCATTCATTGTGCAGTATGAATATACTACAGAAATAAATTATATTCTTCATAAGGAAAGAAAGAATCAACTGGGGAGAGATTTCAAAACCACCTAGGAAATTAAGTAGTACAAGTACAAGCTTGTGCTCCTCTACATTTAGGTGCTTTGAAAAAAACCTTTCCCTGAATTCACATTCCATTCCAGAATAATGCTGATATTATGGGTGTCTGATTCCAGAAGGAAGACCCTGTTCATGAAAAAACAGGAGAAGTTTAGATGCTTGACTCAGCTCTGTTGGTACCAATTCTGTCTCCTGACGTGTGAAAGTAGCTATACAGAAGAGTAATTCTGGTCTGGTAAAGACAAAAAGATCCCACACCAGCAAATTTGAAGTTCACATAAGATGTCCTAGGAGTCATAGGTCATTGTACACTTCAGGTATCACAGGGCTATCCTTCAACCCCACAGATCAGCCATTGGCATTCTGGACTTCATATTTTAAAAAGTACCTAAGCAAAATTTCCAATTCAAAACCACTTTGACAGGTAATGAGTTTTGCTCCAGATCTAGAGCTGAGATTCGAGACTGGCCTTCATCTGCACACACAGTTAACCCAGTTCTCTCAGCCTTTGCCAAAGTTCAGGTCCACATCCATTTTTCTGTGCTTTGTGCTGACCTCCAAGTATAGCTGAGATAATGCTACATTACGAGAAAATGTAAAATCAAAACAATTCTTGCTACATTTATGTTGAATAGAAATCTGTGGAGAAATTCTCCCAGATCTACACATGTACTTGATCTTTCATGTTACTGTAGGCAGTCAAGAGCAGGTAAGGGAGGTTTGCAAACGTCTTTAGATTTTTCAAGAAACGTGCAAGTCGTTGATCCTTATAAATTAAGGTAATAACTAATCTGACTGAGAATGGTGGCAAACACATCAGAACACAATGAAAAAAAGAGCAGGGATTGCAGGGGGAAGGTAGAGGAGCAACAATGTGCTGTGATCTGGAGGGAAGGCAGCACTGGCAGGAAAACAGAAGTCAACGAAGACTAGAGAGAAAGTCAGGCTTAACAGATAGTAGATGTACCAGGAAGCAATGGTATGAATTCTTGGATCCAGGGGGAATGTAACTTGGTTGGAAATGTCACATGTATCTACCGCTGTTCTTAACAGACTACACAAAGGAAAGATAATGCAACATTCTTTGTTTTAGAGCATTCGAAGAACTATGGCATTCCTAATACTAATCGGGATAAGTATAAATAGATATATCAACTGAAATTTCTCCACCAGCTGATCTTTATCAGACCTTAATTTAAATAATACATCAAAAACTAATTTAAAAATTTTCTCTCCCAACTTAATCACTTAAATATTTTAGCATAAGACATATCAACTAATTCGCTGCTCTCTTGGAGTATGTTGTAATTCAATATTTCTGTAAGTAAAAGATAATATTTAACAATCTACATGACACAGTGTCTACTTATATGGAAACCAAACATTTACATTTATGAACAAATAAAATCTGAAGGAAGTTTCAAAATTTAATCAAATAATAGTTTTAAGAACAGAAAAACACTAAACCCATGATACTTGAAAAACAAAAATTACTAATGAAAAACAGCAAACTTTGCCATGCTATTATTGTTTCTTTCTTTGTTTTGCCATGCTGGTTTTGTTTCTTTCTTTGTATTGTGTTCCATATCTTGGCCCTGGTACTACAACGGTACTGGAAAATGAACTAGGGACCAACAAAGAATCTTGTATCCAAAATAAACAACCCAAGGATCATTAGCTCAAAGCAACTTTCTGGGTCATTGCGTCCCATGTCCCGCTACTCCAGACAACCATATCATATCATCCCGCTCATATCAGTTTATTAAACTACATCTTAGAACCAGTTTGGTTTTCTTCCCCACTCCTCCTATTCAACAGCTGGTTCTAAACCCTCACTCCTCTGCTGGGTAGGAGCCTCCTCTTAAATTCTGGCCTAAAAATCTGCTCATCACCTGTTTAACATCTATATACTCTCTTGCCATCTTAAATACCTCTTGTTACTCCCCGATATTTAATTATCTGTATTTGTAAAGAGCAATCCTACTCCCCTTCTCAGCCTTCATTTTGCTATGCTGAACAATACCAGCTCTTTGTGCTATTACATTTCATCCCATTTTTATTACTCCAACACTGACATTCTAATCTTCTGTATCGATGATGCTTCCCCTGCTTTGTGCCATCAGAGAATTTCATTAGCACTCTCCTATGTTTTTGCATCAGCATCACAAATGAAAACATAAAATAAGACTGGTCCCAGGCAAGGTTCCCTCTAACGTGCAAGCGTGCGTGGCCATGCACAACTAAACGTGTGGCCGTGCACAGCCTTTTCAACTCCACGCACTAGGAGAAGCTGGGGAGGGAGCATGGTGCCGGCTCTGCTGGCTGCGGGGAAGTGCTCCACTCCCCCACATCCAGGCCGAGGAGTGGAGCACTTCCCCGGAGGCAGTGGACCCCACACCAGCTCCCCGCCCTAGGCTCCATCCCTGCCTTGCCACAACTTGGGGAGGAGCTGCTGCCTGCCCCAGCGAGGCTCCACCAGCTCCTGGACACTGGGGCACATGCCCCCGGGGGCTGCCGCAGCCCTGATGCAGTGGACTGGAGCACTTCCCCAGAGCCAGCAGACCCCACACTAGCCCCTGGCCCCAGCCCCAGCCTCCAGCCCCTAGCCTCTGGCCTCCAGCTCCAGCCTCTTGGCTCCAGTCTCTGGCCCCCAGGCTCTCAGCCCCAGCCCCCAGCCTCCTTCAATAAGTGTCCCACGCTGGACTGAGGCAGCACGCTCATGAACCAAGGCAGTGCACTCATGGACCACTATTTCTTAGAGGGAACTTGGTCCCAGGAATAATCCTTGAGGAACTCCAGATAAAATCCAGCCCTGATCTCCCTATCAGTACTATCTATTGTTGTCATCTGCATTTTATCCCATTCCATACACATTTGACAAGTTTTCATCATACTAATCCTCATCTCCTCCTACATGACTCATAATTCTCTTCCACACCAAATATTTTTCCAAAGTTCCATAGAGTGACCCCATTTCCATTATCGGTTATCTTATCAAAGGAAGACAATGGGTCTCTTTGACATAGTCTATCATTGATAAACTCGGCTGCATTCTATCTTATTTTCTCCTTACTTCCAAGTCTTTAGACTGTGTTAAGACTATGCTGTTCTTCCAAACAAGCAATTAAAAGAAACAACAACAACTTTTGAAACTAAAATAAGGATTATCTAACCAAGGTGAAATGAAATTTGTAACAGCAAATCATGAGCAAATTTAAGTCAAATGCAAAGCCTGCTAAGGTAATAAGCATGCATTTAGGTATACATACCATATATTTGCAGCTTGCCAACAAATTTTCCCACATCAAGATTCAAGTGACTTTCTACGAAGTTCTTTATAAAACTGTTTTGCAAAGCTTCCTAGAAACAAGAAATATGATTTACAATACAATGCTTATACTATTCACTTGTGCTGGAAGTATATATTGACTCACATTTAATACCCTCCTCAGCCATGGATTTTCTCACATGATCTTGGCACAAGTCACTGGGCCACTTTCTAGATGGCAAGTTTCCCATCCACGGCAGGGATGCCCTCAAGCAAGCCGCACTTCCTAAACAGCATTTCATGCAGCATTTCAGGCAGGTTAATTAGCACTGAGGAGATATAGGGCCAATTAGACAAACAAAGATAATATGACTGCCTGTGGCACCATTCAAATGTTGTTGCACTGCATCTGGCATACGGGACAGCTCATGAAGACTTGCCTAGCATGCTCAAGGGTACCACAGCAGTCCTAGTAAATGTACCATACTGTAAAGGGTAGATCCAGAGAAGATACGGCAGCACAGCCCTGTGGCTGTACTGCACATGAGCTCTCAGCATGGGGTCTGGCTGGAGTCCTTGCTTTCATGTGGCTCTGGAGCCCAGGGGATAAGCACTGCCCCCAGAGCCCCGGGGGGCAGTGGGGAAGGAGGGGGAAGGGGTGAGAGCATCCCTTCCAGGAAGAGGAAGAGATGGTAAGGATGAACAGCAACTGTGTTCAACCCCAGGCTCCAGAGACAGGCAAAAAGTAGGGACTCTGCCCAGACTCCTGCCCCCAACTAGCTGGTGAACTCAGAGTCCACTGCTCACGTGACGATCCAACAACAACTTGCTCTGATCAGGCATTAAGCTCAGAGCTCATTACACATGCACAGCAAAACCAAAGCGGGCGGCAGGGTGGTCTCATCCTCCCTGCCCTGTTCCTGGATCTGTTACTGCAGGCAGTCACAGCCTTCTTCTTCCTAAGACCAGTTCTTGACGTGGGAAATAGAATTAACAATGTTTTCCTACTTCACAGATGTGTTGAGGATAAATTTAAAGAGTGTGTATGTATGCGCATATATACACATACCCACTGCCCCAGAGATTTTAACATGTTTTATAGGAAGGCTGGGGCTTTTAAGATCAGCTATGGGTTTCCAGAAAAGGAGAAAATTCTCCATTTGTTCTATACCCAAACATTTCCCAGTGAACTGTTTCTCCAGAAAGTGTTAGGAGCCCCTGCATAATCTATCATATTTGATATCTTATATATAATAAGGCAGCCACGTGTCTCCATTCAAGGAGACTGAAGGTATACTTTTTATATAAATACACACACACACATACACATAATTTATATATATATATATATATATATATATATATATATATATATAT
>JAGPOW010000261.1:145535832-145553961 GCA_030014935.1 Caiman crocodilus | reverse complement strand
GGTCTTGTGAACCCAGCATTCATTCCTGCCTGTGGCAGGGGGTCAGGCTAGATGATCTGTTCAGGTCCCTCCTGACCCTAGCTACTATGAAACTATGATAGATCTGGTGCTGCCTAAGAATTGGATATCTGGCAAAGTTTATCAGAGATTCCTTGCTCCTTCTCCTGGCCCATCAGAAAAGGAAGAGTCAAGGACAATGTTTTATGATTGAACCATCAGAGGACAAGTCAAGTCCACTTCCTTCTGCACTCATCCAACAATGGGGTCTGAACTATAAAATACCAAATAGCAAATACCACTGTTTGGGGTCAGGCTAGATGATCTGTTCAGGTCCCTCCTGACCCTAGCTACTACAAAACTATGAAATAAGTTACGTTCAGGAAAATGTTTTTTTCCAGAAAAGTTTGTACTATAATTGGTGATATTCACCAACCAAAGTGGTTTGTCTAAATACTAGAATGACATGCAAGATGAACTGGATGAAATTCAATTGCGTAAAATACAAGCAGGGTTAATAACCGCAAATTCTTTTAACTGAAGGTTCTTCAGTTGTAGACAACTGAGAACAAGAGGCATCCAAGTGTACCAGATGATTAGAGGAGGTGTTATTGTGTTGCAGTGATAAAAAGGGGAAAATGCAATTCTACCTGTAAACAGTTAAGATGTTTCCATCAGTAACACCTGATGGAAGATGTTACTGTAAGACAGAAAGAATAGTATTAAAACTATTGCACAATTTCCTGGTCAGACCTCAGGTCAGTACCAAAGAAACATACACTGGTCTGATCACCCTTATTCAAGAAAGGATACATTTAATCTGGAACAAGGTGCACAGAAGGGCTTCTAGGATGATCAAGGGAATAGAGAGCATATCAGAAGAAAGGAGGCAATGAAAACTTACAGGTTTAAGCTGTGCAAAAAGAAGGCTAAGAATCTATTAGTAAACCATGGGAGCAAATGCCAAAAGGGGAGAGAAGAGCTATTAAAGCTAAGAGTGCATTTTGTTAAGAACAAGTGGGTACTAAGTGGTCACAGATATTTCTGACTGGAAATTAGAATACATTTTTAACCATATACAACATAATCATATTGGCAGCAAAAAAACCCTAACTACCTTTATATTAGCATGCAATACCTTTCTGAAATGGTATAAGCTACCAGGGTGCATAGAAACTATCCTTAAACCACGTGTCACTCAAAGAGCAAGTTTCCTCCGACTTCCTCAACTGAATCCAAAACATTAACCACCTACCTGAAAAGACCATACTTGCAACCATGGATATCACCACCTTGTATATTAACATCCCAAACCATGAAGGCACTACTACCTGCCCAAAATACCTTTAAGAATATGGATTAGGCTTAGATTTGCAACAATATGTTGCACAAATCATCCACTTTAACCTCACCCACAAAAACTTCTCTTTCAACAATTGTGACTTCCTTCAAACCATGGGCATAGCTATGGGCACAAAGATGGTCCTTCAATATGCCAATCTCTTCAAAAGCCACCTTGAGGGGAAAAAAAAAAAATCTTAAAATTGCACCTAACCTGTACTATACCTGAATTATATAGATGATATTTTCATCAGCTGGACTGAACACCCAGACTCACAGATTTCTACCACAGGTTTAACAACCATCATCCACCAATCAAAATTTCTCTGGAATACTCTTACACTAACATCAACTTTCTAAAGACTGCAATCTATACCGAGGATGATACCCTGCAAATCGCTATAGTCTGGAAATCCACAGCCCACCGCACCCATGTCCACTGTTCTGTGCCTGGCTTCCAGTGATTACAGACCTAACAAAGAACGTCTTGTATTTGAACGCTTGTCTAACCTTTAAGCTAACTACATACTTGGTCCAATACAAGGTATCACCCTAAGAAATCCTTGCCTCTCACAACTTTATGAAAGGTATTATATAATGGAAGAAATTCTACCCCATGGTCAGATCGATAAAGACTGTGGAGGTTTTTGCCTCTCTCTCAAGATCTCTTGAGCATATATTGACAACATTGTATAGAAGCAGCACATTGGCCACTGTGGTTACTCTGCCTTACCTATGGCAGGTTAGGATGCTTGGTCTGTGTTGTGTCAGGGTTGTTGGTAGTCTTATGTGAAGTTTAGTATATGGTTTGTACAGGATGGTTTGTTTAGGGATGATCCTGCCTTGGGCAGGGGGTTGGCTTAGATGACCTCTGGAGAGTCTGTCCAGCCTTACTTCTCTACGCTTCTATGTGTTGTCTACAGTAACAGGGGACAAATTCATACCAATGCCCAAGAAGAGCAATTTCAACACAAGCAACAAATAATAACAACAACAACTAATAATTTTAGAGCCAGTCAGAAAATTCCGTTTCTTTTCCACAAGGGAACACATGGGGTAAACGTGTTTTGTTTCTTAAACAGTCCAGAAGCAGTCCAATTTTCGACGTTTCTTGTGGAAAAAGCATTTTAAAAACTAATTCAAAAACATCAAAATATGTTTTTACATTTTAAAACAATATGAGATATTTCATAATAAAATAGAATTTAAAGAGCAAAATCAACTGAAGATTAAATAAATCAACTAAAAACTTTATAAAGGACTGGCTTAAATTTTTTTTTCCAAATTAATAAAACACTATCAAATGATAAAACATTACCAGAATGGTAAAACATTTCATTCAAATTGCTGCATTCCAGTGAAATTTCTCTTTGCAATGGAAATGTTTTGAGCCATATGTCTCAGAAGACTCATTATGGGAATAAAGTAAAACTTTGTTGTTGGATAGCAGATAGTTCAAAATACCAGTTTGCATCAAAATGTCACAAATGCCTCAACTGTGAGTGAACTAGCTTGTGGATACCCATACTAATTTGCGCATATGCAAATTAACATGCGTTTCATTTTAAATCAATTTATTTCCAAGTCAGTGTTTTTCAGTCCCCTGAATTTTGAATTAACCATGCTTTATTGTACATGGGGGAAGGGGGTCAAGGTGATTTACTGTCAGGTAAGAGACATGTCAATGAGTTGAAGATAAACTGGTAAACAGAATTAGGAATCTGATACAGACAAAGAAACCAAAAGGTGAATTTGATGAGGAAGCAGTTACAAATGGCTTAAACAGAGAGAGGAGACTGTCATGAGTTATATCACATGGCTTTATCACTGATGAAAGCCTTAATATCATATTAAACAAAACATTTGTGATATAAAAGCTTGTCCAAATTTGATTACACTGCAATAAAAAATATTCTTGTGCAGTTAGTGATTTAAGCTCACTTTGGAAACATTTGTACCTGGAAATGCAAATAGGTACTATCTGAAGTATTATATTCAATGGCCCATTGTGTTCAAAAAGAGCATTCTTTTCCTGATAAGAATAGAATACACAAGGGAATTATTATAAAAGATGCATATCACCTTCTAAGTCACAATGTTGCTGACCCTTGAGCTAGCACAAAAAGAAAAATAAAAGGATTAGTACAATTAAAGATGAATCTTTGAAAGATAATTGAAAGCCAACTAGAATTTAGGTTGTTACTTAGGAAAGAAAAGGGAGGAGTACAGTCTGTGTGATCATGATATTTTTCTCTTATGAAATCTGCCCCCTCAATGTCTCTGGTGGCTGCTGAATGTTAGGATGTATTCAATACCAATGAAATAATTCCTTTTCCTCTGCCAGTACACATTTATATGTACAAGCAAGTACAAATAGTTCTTTGTGCATGGCTTTGGCAATTATCTTTCCCTTGGTTCTGTTAACAAGAAGCAAGCAGACATTTGAATGTAATTTGCAAAAATTTGGCAAAGGTTAATAAAGCTAATGAACATCAGTTTAATATAGCTGTGTGTGTGCATAACACCAAACAAGGGCTTGTCTACACTTACGCTTTAGGGGAAATTCTTTATACTACCAATAGCTCAAAAGAGCATGTGATAAAATACAGTTACGGTATAGCAAATATAGACTGGAGAAACAGCTAGGGGGAAAAAAATCAGGACAAATCCTGTGAAGAACTGCAGCTAAATAGCTTGTGTCCCAGTCCTGTACCTTAACCATAAGATTATGCTCCTCTTCTGTAAACAGCTGTCTCTTATTTATGCTGGGAGTCAACTATTAAGAAACTTGTCGCTCAATGTTAGAAAACACAGTGAAATCTATTTTGGTTCAGTTAATTGCTTAGTTGTCATAGTTGCTTCTGGGAGTTAGAGTTCTTCATTATCATAATTTATGATCCAGTATTGATCTCAAGGTAGAAATGTAAAATATTCTTCCCTAACAGATATGAGTTTACTGTATGGAGTTGTAAATTGGTAAAGGACTCGATTTTTCCTAACAAAAGCGCTTTGGCACAGACCTATACTTACAGTGTCTTTTGTAGAGTTAAGCTTTCAACATTTTTCATTGATTATCTACAGAAGTTACATGCCTGAGAGGACAACAACCTTGAGTGACCCCGTCTCTCTGTTGGGATTGCAGGACGTTGTAAGGTGGTGCCTGGCAGTAAATTCTGTTCCCCTAGCAGGAGCAATATTGCTTAATAGCAGTATTAAGATTTTAAAGAGGGGTCACCTTTGGCCCTTATTTTCCCTTCCAAGGCAAGAAATTCTTCTGCTAGATGATGCAAAAAAAAAGCTCCATCGCTCCGACGTGGTAGATGTGGGGTGGAACGTTTGTCCCTCAAACAGATCGGAACGATCAAATCCCAAAGGTTCAGGTTCCACAGCTGTTTCAGTTGGGACAAGCTTATGGAAGTGATATGGGGAGAACTGTCCGGCAGGATTGCTCTCGATCTCTCTCTCTACATATCAGTCTGAAGTGTGACTTGTCCAACATACCTTCAAGATAAGCCTTAATAACCATATCTCAGTCCCTTCAATTCTCTTTTCCACACATGGAGATACTGTCCGGCATTCGGATGCCCACATGAGGACTGGTATAACATAGCCGTCCAAAATTCTTAACTTCATCCTCATCGAAATGTTACTATTTGTCAGTATCTTTTTCATTTTCAGTGTCTTTTGCCATCGCTATTCTCCATTTTATTTCATGATCACATTTATCATCTGATGTTACCCATCTTTCAAAGCAGTTAAATTTATTGACCTGCCTTATCTTTTCCTTTTCCACTTTGATGTTACATGCAGGATTCCTTCTTTGTAATTATTGTGCATTGTTTTTTCTACAGTTGATACTTAGACCCTTCTTAGTTTAACTAACAGCTTCATCCAAAATTCCTTCCGGCTTCTCTTCTCTTGCTACAGATCTCAGGGTGGGCTTTTATTTTGCCTTCATCAGAAGCACTGGGAAAGGCTGGACATTTTGACTGGATGTGTCAGTGCTCCCTCCAGGACTAAAACCCAGAGGTTCCTAGTCAGCAAGCCTTGCCCCTCCTCTGAGAATCCGACTGATCACCACGTTTGCTATCAGGAAGGAGCGTTACCCCACTGGCAGATGGATCGGGGTAGGCAATTATTCATAGCACTCTAATATTATAACAGCCCTAAATCTGTCTGTCTGTATGCAATGCTTTACTTGAGCTCTGACTGGCTGACAGACAGCCAATCAGAATGTGAAGAAGCATTCAGACAGGTAGCAACATGCCGCCATGATGGCAGGGACACAGAGGCCAGCTCCGGTGGCCTTGCCTCCTGCCTGCCCTGCTCCGCGGAGGTGACAGCAACGGCCTCACCACCGTTTCATGCGCAGGGCAGGAGGCTGCTGCATGCCGGTGGAGACCGGAGCTGGCCTCGCCTGCCCCACCTTGCTCCGTGGAGGTGATGGTGACAGTGATGTCGGCGTGGGTGGGTGGGGGTGGGGAGAGCATGGTGGGGATGCTGCGGGGGGGCAAGGCCACTGGCCTCAGACTGCCCCCCTTCTGTCATTACTGCCATTATTGCAGCAGTGTGGGGGGGAGGAGTGGGCCCAACGCCATGGCCATAGTGGTGGTGGGGGAAGGGGAGAAGTGGGCCAAGGCCTGATGTTGTGGGGGGGAGTAGTGGGCCCAGCCTGATGCAGCCCGGTGCAGCAGTGGCTGGGGGAGAGGAAGCACAGGTCTCCTCTTCCCCTCAGGCCCAGGCCCACTCCTCCCCCGTCCCCCCTTCCGTCTCCCCACCACCACTGGGTTGGCCCAAGGCTGCTGCTCCCCCTTCCCCAGGCCCAGAGCGTCTTTTTGCCCATCCTGCTTGGCCGGCTCCCTACGGGGCTGGGAGAAGTAGGAGCTGAGGTGCAGCGAGATCCTCCTCAGCTTCGCTCCGCTGCCCCCAGCACCAAATGCCCGCCCACTGCTGGCCCCTCCTACCTCCCAGCTCCACGCTGGGCACTGGGTCGGGGTCCTCCCGACGGTCCACCGGCGTCCTGGGCTCACAGGAGCACAGTGGGTTTTCACCCAAGTATTTCACGCTGGAGCTGGACCTGAATACTGCTTTGGCCATTGAGGGCCCATCTTAAAATCCTGCAGACTCTAATGTCATGGAGGTTGGTGCGTGTCCAGTTAGATCGGGGTGAGCAATTATTTGGGCCGAAGGGCCACGTGGGAAGTTTTGATGAGATGTCATGAGCTAGGCGAGTACTCTCTCCTCCTATCCCCCCCTCCCCACAACAACTCACCAAAACTCCCTGCGGGGCTGCAGGCAGGCGGAGAGCCGTATTCAGGAGTGGAAGAGGCACGTGAGCCTGGGATAATGGGGCCAGGTCACCAGGCAGTGACGGGTCTGGACTGAGGCTTGGGGCCTGCTCCCTATACACCCCTGCCCTGGAGGGCAGGGGAAGGGGTTTAGGGACGTATGTGCATGTGTGTGTTCGGGTGGAGGTGCTGCCTTGGCTCGAGGTCCCCAGAGCCTGCCATGGGTGAGAGGAAGGAGGGGAGGCAAGGGGGCACAAGCAGCAGAGCTCACCCAGTCGGTGTGGTCTACAGTTCCCTTGCACTGCTCCAAATGGGTCTGAGCCCCTGCCCGCTTGCACCAGGGCAGCCTGGGCTGCACTCCTGCCACTGCCCGCAGCCCAGCTGGGCCAGGTGCTGTTCTGCTTCCTCTGCCTCCAGCAGTAGCTCCTGCTCCTGCCCAGGCCATGAGGGCAGCCAGAAGCTGAAGCCCCATGTGCTAGAGCAGGAGCTGCCTGACTGAAGCTGCACACCTGACCAGAGTGGCACAGCACGGCAGAGACAGCAGCGTCCTCCAGTGCAAGTGCAGCCAGCCAGCTGCTGCTCTGAACCCCCTGCCTCCAGCAACAGCTCCTGCCCCTGCCCCTGCCGAGCCACACCACTTCTGGCAAGCAGGTGAATAGGAAGCTTCAGCCAGGTGGCTCCTACTCCGGCATGCAGGGCTCCAGCTTCAGCTCCACCTCGCACGAGAAGGTGGCTGGGAGCTGGAGTCAGCGCCCCCGGGGCAGAACCAGCCCGCCTGCTCGCCCAGAGCAACCAGGAGCAGGAGTCGCCCCGGAGGTCGGGGGAGCACAGCAGCAGCCAGCTACGTCCACACTGGAAGCTGCACGGGCTGCCTGAAGCTGGGCTGTGGCTGTTGGCAGAAGCCTAGTATAGGCTGTCCGGTGCAAGCTGAGCACCATGGGGGCTGCCACAGGTTAGATCCAGTCACCTGGCAGGCCGGATTCAGCCTATGGGCCATATTTTACCCACCCTTACATCGTGTGATGTGTAGAGTTATGCTCGCTGTTCTCAGGTTGCAAAACAGAAAGCAGGGTTTTGGTTCATCCCATGCTTTGTGTACTTTGTTGCTTGTTGTCACATGAGGCTGCGAAGGATTTTTTCCTCATTGTCAGATACTTATGGACTGTGGGAGGTTTTTTGCTTTCTTCTGCCTTCCCTGAATATCTTGAGTACCTTTCAACAACCTTGCAGCAGCAGGTTGTCCCGCTGCTTTACCTGTAGCGGATTTGGGTGCCTTTGGTGTCTTTGGACAAAGCTTTTCTTTTCTGTGATGACCGTAACATAGCAAGTGCAGAATACAGAGCTTGGAGATCTGCACGGATGCTTTGTGGTTACGGCACCATTAAGACCTGGAAAATTGCGAATGGAAATTACCATGGAGATAGAAGTAGAAGTAGCAGTGCCTGGGCAATGAACACAGATATATTACAGCCAGGACTAGTGTTATCAGGTGCATATAAACCCACATGCTGCTGGGGTTTTGACTGTAGCCATGTTGATCTAAGGGCATAGGCATGCAAGTTTCTTTGGGTAGATGTGATATCTTTTATTAGACCAAATGAGTAGTTGGGGAATTTTTTTTTTGCAAGGTTTTGGGCATAAGCTCCTTCTTTAGGCATAGGAAGTCTCTGCTGTTCTGACATCTCCAAGGAATGAAAGAAAGCTTCATTTCTTGGAATGAAAGAAATGAAGGGATGAAAGAAAGCTTCTTTCATTCCTTGGAGATCTCAGAATAACAGAGTCTCTCTATGCCTGAAGAAGAGGGCTTGTGCCTGAAAGCTTGCAAATAACATTTTTCCAACTACTCAGTTGGTCTAATAAAAGATATCACATCTACCCAAAGAAGCTTACCAACCCACATGCTGAAAATTCAGCCAAGTCAGGTGTTTGCCTCTGACTGAATTGTTTTGGAAGCTATTGTCTGTAACTGTTCAACCATTTCTGAAATTAAGACTGGAGAAAATCTGTCCAAATTATGCATATACAACTGCATATGCAGAGAGAGAGAGAGAGAGGGGGGAAAACTTTTTGTTTGAGAGATTTTGCTCCCTGACATTTTAGAAAAAGAAATATACAGGGAGGTTGGACCTGTAAAAATCTTTCCCCAATTTAGTCAAGTGTTGAAGAACTAGAGTTTGCACATACTCAGCAGACAGCTACTCCAGCTTTGCAGCTGAAAACAAGGCAAGACTACAGCAGTGGTGTGGGAGGAAGAGGCAGCACCACCACACCGAGCTTGGCTGTGGAGATGATGAAAATGGAGACTGTGGGCAAAGGCAATACTACTTGGTAGGTGACCACAGAACTAGTGACTATAAATCACAACCTGTGTTCATCAAAGGAATGAATTACAGTCGAACACACCACCCCAGTTCTGGCATTTCCTGACTTTTGAGTGACCGACTTTGAAACCTTAATCGAGTTCTTTCAAAGAAGTCTGTTCAGTCCCTGCGAAGTCAGTTTGCCTGTCTATAATAACGTACAAACAAAGATCCTTAAATTATGCACACCCACCTCTCTCATTTTCTTTACACAGCTGTTCTGAGTCAATTAAGCAGTAGCTAAATTAAGAGGTAAGAATTTAATTTTTTAAAAGTGGAGACATGGTGGAAAATCCCTTAAAGTTTTCCACTTTTTTAATAGATCTTTTTTCCCTAAAATCAATATGAATCCATTTGCAGCAACACATGTAACTTAGTTCCCCCTGGCTGGAAAGCACTTGATTAAGGCTAGATATTTGAATTCCACTGGAAGTCACTCTGCATCCTTGGATTCAACAAGCACAACACAAACCTCCTTCTTTTATGAACAGGAAAAGCTAGGAATGTCTTTTTTAAGGTACCTGACACCTGTGAAAGTATTTGATCCTAATATAATTTTGCATCATAAAGAGAGTCCATTCTCATGTGTTTCTTACAAATGTCAGATTTCACAGGACAATTCAATTACAAGTTGTAAAAATAGAATTTCCTTCCTGTGTTAGACATTTTGATATTTAAAATAAGGCAGGAATCTTAAGAGCAAATAAATTTGTCAAACTACTGTTCTTTTACCTTTACATTATATTATTGCTTTAATAATCAGAACATATGCACCGATTAGACATACCTACAAATTTCTCTCATGCAGCTATAATCTTTTTAATATAACACTTTTTATACCATCATTCTAAAAGTAGATGAAATAATAACACGGCATGACAGAAATTTTGCGTCTGATAAGCCAATAAAAAAATCCAAAAACACTCATATGCTTTCTGAGTCCTTAACTGTGATCCAAAAATTGACAATGGTTGAATATAGTGAAATTAGCATAATGCTATTTACCCCCCACATGTATAAACTAATTGATCAGCATTAATCTCCACCTCACAATTGCTGACTTTCGGTGCCGTTACAGGTTACCTTCAACCGTTGTAAAAACCATGGGAAGTTAGACGGTGTTAAAGTTCGATTCATTTCAGAGCAGCCACTGGTTAAAGCGTAATACCGTCTCTGACCTTGACAGCTGTAACTTGCCACTAGATGGTCTGGTGAGCAGGGTTGTAGCAAGGACCCAGGACTCTATCGCTCTGTCCCTGGGACAGTGAAGCCCCAGGGGTTAAGCACAGCAAGAGTAAGAAGCCCAGGCAAGCACATTTCCCTGGGCACCACACTCTCACTGCCCTGTGGCTCTGCTTCAGTACATTGCTGCCAGAGGCTAACCATGACAACAGCATGGACCCCAGGCTCTCACCATGTTCTGCAGCCCTTTCTCCCCTGCCCCCACAAGGAATACAGGAGGTTAGGGAGAGGAGCCACGCCCCTTCTCCCCCTCCCCCGCCCCCCCCCACACACACGCACATTCCCCCAGATAGGAAAGAAGACAAAAGATGTAGGGCAAAGTCTTAACCCTTTGAGGGGAGGCCTGGATCAGGTCTCCTAGGGCCCTTAGAGTCAATAGTGTGGTGCCATTTGAGCTGTGACCATATTCACAGGGGGTAGATGGTGAAGACTGGCTTGGGCCAGCATCGCCCCCTGGGCAATAGAGCTTGGGAGGATTAAAAGTCTGTCAGGGGTAGAGAGGCGGGGAACCATGCATCCTGGCATGCTGAACAACTGCAAATTTGGCATTTTATCTCCATGCTAACAATACCCTTGTTCTACCCAGCTTGATCTAAGTAGAACAGCTCAAAGATAGCACTCTCCAGAAGTGACATAACTTTTAAGACACTTAGAGAGTACTTAGCACCCTTTGGACACTCCCATTTTAAGTGGCTTTAGAATGTTTTAAAGGTAACCTGTAACCCCATCTTCTGCACCTTTTCAGAAGACCAGTATCAGGCAAACTTGAAACAGGGTAGCCCAATTCTATGAACCAATACAGGATAATTATTCTGAAATTCAAACATTGATTTTACTTCTGTCCTTTAGTAGGCTTATAATTTTCTACTTAGCTTTTTCTGAGGAACCACAGGTAAGAGGCATCATTACTACAGTCCACCTCCACCTCATTGGGAGTTTTAAGGGCTGTAAGATTGGGTTTAATACTCATACAGAATACTTGTGATTAATTGGATACATTTATATTTGTATTTTTCTGAATCGTCACAGAATATAATATTTAATAAGTACATGCAGAAGAAAGAGGTATGACTACATTCATGGTAGGATCTTAAGTGAAGCATCTACAATCATCTCACAAGTCTAGCATTTATATTTTCACAACTGCTTGAATGAGCTGATAGATCTGTTTTAGGTCTATTAGCTATGTTAATAGAGTCAATGTGTTCTAAACATCTGCTAGAATCCCTAAGTAGTTTTAGACACTTTTAAAAAGAAAGCATAAAGTAAAATTATCTCATTTAAAGTACCTTGGCAGTCAGAACCCTGCTACTCAGATTCAATTTCACTTGAAGACATATAGTAGGACTTAACATATGCTGATAGATGTATCTGCCTTATCTTGGATCCTTTTAAGATAGTGGTCTTGGCATACTAATTGGCAAAATAATGTGGAGATGTCTTCAATGCATTATTCTCAGTGTCATTCTAATACAGAATGTAATTTTGTACTCTGAGGGTTTTAGAGTTTTTATCATCTATCACAACTGATACTTTTTAGATTGTGCATCTGTAAAAATCAGAAAAGAGGCTTATTTTTAGCTAGCTAAAGTTTTAAAATGAATTATATTCAACTAAGCAGACCAGGCCACAAGAGAAATGGCCTGTCTCCTGAACTCAGTCCTTCATCTTAACTGTAAAATAGGAAACCAAAAAAGCCATTTTTTGATTCACAAGAAAACAGTGAAGTTACAAACTAGTTCTAATATCTATCATTTTACCTGCAGGTTTTAATATTTTATTTTCCATGGCGGAAATCAGAATGTTATGCTGAATCCCATTTACATAGAAAAGAGTTACCATCTCATTTAAAAGTTATTGAATTTCTGTATACCATTAGCAAGCAGTAATGCTTCACATTTAAATAAATCTAAATTACTATTCCTGTAATAAGAAAAATTCCATGGCAAGAATATTGTGCTTGCAAGAGAAACAATTTTTGCCTCTGGTTTTCAAGCTTTTTAGAAAACTGATTATTATTATTTGTATCGTGGCAGCACCAAACAGCGACTGTCCTAAAGTAGGATTATTCTCTTGGATTAAAGTAGGATTATTGTCTAGAGAAGTACAAAAACTGGTTTCTGTCAAAGAGAAAAGTTATCATCTTATTCAAGGCCAACCAAATAGTGGTTGCCCTGGGTAAAAAGCTTAGAAACAATAAGAAATTTTGATCATGCAAGCACACACAGGTATCAGTAAATCAACCGTGTATACATGGTAAAATAAGCAGGAAAATTCGCAACAGTCTTCCAAAAGACTACAAAAATTAATCTTCACTCACATACAGGGGTTATATGCCTACCAGGAGAATTGTAGCCCTCCTGGTAGAAGCCATGAATACACAAGCAGTTCACAGAGTTTGTCCCAGTACAAAAATGGTGTTCTGGGACAAAAATAATCCATCTCCCAACCAGAAGATGTCACTCCCAGGAGAAACTCTCCAAGGAAAACAAATACCTGTACACCTCCCCAGTGCTCAACTCCTCCCAGGGACCAAAAGTAATCCCACACCAGGGGAAAACTCCTATGCCTTCCAGAGACTGAGGTCACCCCAATCTGGAGAAGGTTCAAGGGATAGCTGCTTCTGCCCCTTCTGTAGATCAGGAGAAGGGAGGAGCAGCTGCCCACTGTTCTCCACCAACTCCTGACACTACAGTCCCTAGTGTAAGTGGGGGAAGGAAATTTCCCCCACTGCTCCACCGTCCCTGGGAAAGGGAAGACTGGAGCAGCAGCTTCTCCCCATACTTTCCCCAGAGCAGGACTACCCATCACAAGGCACAAGAAGAAAGGGAAAGAAAACAATTGCAGGCTGACCACCTGTACTGTTTTAACTTTTGGAGTCACTTTTAGTGGTGGAAATTTCCCACCACTAGAAATGTGCACCTGTATGCAGGCTTAGTAAACTAAAGGAGCAACTCCACTAGTTCAGTCAGTCATGCACACCTGAGCACACCTAACCCACTTCCGTTTAGTAGGAAGAAATACAACATATGTCATTTGTACTGGATTTTCAGACTCACCTATGGGAATTTATTACTCAATTTATCTTTAGTTAGCAGCTGATTCCCTTTGAGACGTGCATTACAGGGGTATGCAAAGCTTTGGTTGCCAATTCGATTTGGAGAAGATTTGGTCCAATTCAGCAGCCGAATCACAAATCCGAATAGAATTGGGAGACCCATAAGCAGCTCTGAATTGATTTGGAAAAGATTTGGAAAAAGATTCAGTGATTCAGAAAAGGTGGTCTTGTGGGGAAACAGAAACTGAGAAGAGGTGTGGTGGAAGCGGGGGGAAGACTGCTCTGATATTGACATGTGTAGCTGACCAGTGACTGTGATCTTTCCCTGAGTTCCAGTCACAGTGCTCTGTGGGAGGGACATAGAAACAGCATATAAGGCTCTGTGTGAAGCCTTTCTGTCCCTTTGGTGAGCTGTTTGTCTAGAAGCAACAGCATGTGAAAGGTACTGGCTGTAGCGGCTGACTTCCTAGTCAGCCTCTTCACTCTTTTGCTAGACTCTCTAGCTAGTAAACACAGAAGATATAGTAAGCAGATAGAAGATACTGTAAACATACACACACACACACACACACACACACACATTAAACACATACAAGATACTACACTTGATCTGAGCCTTCAAAAGGACAAGAAGCGACACATGCACAGATTTTCCAGCTCAGCAAACGTTATGAAGCATGCTGGAAAGGCAGATGCCTGGTCTTCTGGCAGAAGAGGGAGAGGAGCTAGAGGGGGTAGGGGGAGACCTACAAGTTCTCCCTGTCCAAACTTAGATGCACCTTCTTCCCTAGCAACCAAGCAAGCTTCTGCTGCTAGTGGGAGCAAGCAAGTGGGAGCATTACCCATGCCTACACTTGCGCCACCTCCACTAATACCAAAAATAGCCACCAGCACCAGCATGACAGTCTCCTCTACCCCAATTTCAGCTCCCAGCATAAGCCTCCCAGTACCAGAGGAGAAGCTGGATCTGGCACCAGGGGAGCTCAGTGCCATCGCCAGGGAAATTCTGGGAAGGGAGGGGGAATCTGAGCTTGTGCTCCACACCCCGCAAAGTTCCCCTACAGACAGGTCTCTTCTGGAAGGCACTTCATAAAAGGTTGTGGGAGCAGGTGGCTCCTTCCCCTGATGTTATGCCTCTGCCTGCTGAGAAGGGGGATAAGGCAGGATCCCCATCCACAACCCAGAAGTCGGGGGGAAAGTGTAGTGTGGGATCATTTTGAGTTGACAGATGATCCCAGGTATGTTACCTGCCAACACTGCCAAAGGCAGATTAGCTGGGGCAAGGAAGTGAAACACTTCACCACCACAGTGATGCTGCTGCATCTCAGGAGGCAGCACCCCTTGCTCCTCCTCAGCCTGGCACCAGTGGGAGTATGCCCAAAGGGAAGTCTACCTCTTGCTCCAAAGCCCTTGTCCCCATGAAGCAGAGGCAGGCCACCCTGGATCAGTGGGGGAAAGCCACAGACAAAGGGGGGCACGTTGCAAGGGCGAGCAAGGTCACCCAGAGCATTAGGAAGATGCTTGCTCTGGATGGCCAGCCCTTCTCCTTAGTTGAGCGTCAAGGTTTCAGGTGGCTCATGGCACTCTTGGCCCCATCCTACTAAGTGCCTGCATGTACCACCTTTAGCAGGATGATGGTGCCCTGTATGAGGCATGCAGAGAGTACTTGAAGGAGCAGCTGCAAAAGACTGGTCCACAGATGGCCTTGCACTTCACCTCGGACATCTGGATCATGCCTACCTTTCTCTCATAGGGTACTGGTGTAATCAGTCACTCTGTCAATGGGCTCTCCTTCAAGTGGAGGTGATGGATGAGTCCCCCATGGCAATGGAGATCCCAGTGGCCATGAACCGCATGGTGCAGGAGTGGCTCATTGGGCAGGGCGAGCTCATCTGCAGGTTCATGGTCACCAGCAATGGGGCCAATATGGTCAAGGTGGTCCTCCATGATGCCAACTTTGTTGGCATCCACTGTGTGGCACACATGTTCCACCTCATTGTCAGGGATGGCTTGGAGGGTGACAGGGCTGCCGGTGACAGTGCCATCATGACCAGCCAGCTTATTTCAAGATGCTATAAGATGGTGGGCTACTTCTACCTGAGTACACAGGGGGCAAGATACTACAAGATAAACAGGCAGAGCTGAGCATCCTGCAGCACAAAATCATGCACAATGTGGAGACTTGGTGGAATTCTACGTACTTGACACTAGAAAGGCTGGTTGAGCAACAGAACGCCATCCATGAGATGACCCTGATTGGGGAGATTGGGATCAGCGGTCCCCTTAACAAAACTGAGTGGGAGATCATCTCCCAGATCTCAGTGGTCCTCAAGCTGTTCCTCAAGGCCACCAAGACCCTCAGCACTGGATATGTCTTCCTTAGCCAGGTGATCCCTGTAATGAAGGAGCTTGAGAAATGAAGTTCCAGGGGATCAGTGTTCCTGGCTGGAGCAAGCTGCTGTCACCAGAGGTGCAGGCACTGGTGAAGCGACTGAAGGAGGGCATCAAAAAACAGCTGGATCTGTTGCAGACCAGTATGGCTCACATGCTGGCAGCCATGTATGACCCAAGGGTAAAGGGGAGTGTGTGCCTGTAAAACCCTGGATCACTGAACGGGGGTGCTGGTGAACAGAGTCAGGGAGGCAGAAGGGCAGAGGTGGGGGGATGTGGAAGAGGGGAATCCACTTTCCCATGCCAGCACTCCCAGCACCAGCCAGTCTCCTCCATGACAGCCACTGCCAATGTGGGCCAAGGGCATGGCTTCAATGGTGGGATCCAGAGGCACCAGACCCCAGCCTCGGGCAGGTAGTGTGGAGACTTGGTGGCTATTTATCTCATCAAGGACATGGAGCCACTGAACTGTGAGCCCTTGGCTTATTGGCCAAGCTGCAGCCAGGTTGTGGCAGGATCTGGCTACAGTTGCCCAGGAACACCCATCCTGTCCACCAACCAGTGTTCCAAGAGAGATGGTGTTCACATTGCTGGGGATGTTGCAACACCGCACCACACCTCCTTGGATCCTAGGCGAACCTCCTGCTGCTAGGGTTCACCAAGTTCCACCTGCATACAGAGCAAGTACCACTCTCCTCGCTCCATCTGCACCTATTTTCTTTTAAATTTTTTTTAAAATCATTTAATGCCCCACTCTCAGAGCTAGAGGTGGCACTCACTATATCACCAGCTATCAGGGGAAGAACAATCTCCCTGCTGGGCTCCCATGCCAGGATGAACTTAGAGGTATGGACCAGGGCAGGGGAGAGCAAAATGCAGCCCGTGGGCCAGATGTGACCTGTCAGGCTATTCCATCCAGACCATGGGGCCCCTGAAAAATTTAGAAAATTAATATTTATCTGCCCCAGCTGCCTGTCATGCAGCCCTTGATGGCTTGCCAAAACTCAGTAAGTGGCCCTCCACCTGAAATAATTGCCCACCCCTGGACTAGGGCTATGGGGAAGGATGAGGCTCCAGGTCCTGGGTATGACCTAAAACTGTACCCTGCCAGGGTCAGGAGGCCTGGCGGGACTGCCAGAGGCATAGGAACCCCCCCCAAAAATGCCAGGACCACAAACGTCCCTGGTAAAAGCCGGGTAGGCCTTATAACCTCCAGCCACCACATGCCTTATAACCTCCAGCTACCACATGCCTTATAACCTCCAGCCACCACAGGCATGCACAGTCCTGGCTGGGAAAAGCACAGACCTATAAGATCTTTGAGAAGCTTGCTGGTTGCAGTGGAGTTGCAAGGCTCCAGGTGAGCTTAGCTGCCTGGGATGCAGTCTGCAAGGCATGGGCCACAGTTTTAAGGGAGATAAGAAGCTGCAGAACGGATGTTACCCCTAGACATCAGGGGCCTAAATGGGCAGCCTCCCTTCCTTTGGAAATATCTGAATTGGTTTTCCATCAAGGTGTGGCATGAAAAAGAGGGGTGGGCGGTTGGCCCAGAAACAGGTGGGCGGACCAAGATCTCACCCACACTGGGAAGGCCCCCTGCTCTTCCTGGATGGACTGAATAGTGATGAAGCCAGAGGCTGGTATGCATGCAAGAAAGCTAGTTACTGAAAATGTAAATTGAGGTGTCAGCGGGTGAGGGACAGGCTGGGAATGGGGGGAGAAGGGGCAAGCAGCAGGTAAAAGTGAAAACGTACCTGGGGAGTCAGTTGTTGTTGTCATAAATCCAATGTCTGTATCAAGTCCATGAGGTTGGTTTTTTCGGTTTTGGGGTTTTTTGGGGGGGTTTTTTGTTTTTTTGTTTTTTTTTTATCTACAAGGCTGATGCAGTGCAGTTCATAGGCTCATCTGTGAAAAGTGCTTTGCAAATTCCCTTTGAGGATCAGGCCTGAGAGACTGGAGACAGAGTGGCTTTCTTAGATTCATAGATGTTAGGGTCGGAAGAGACCTCAATAGATCATCAAGTCCAACCCCCTGCATAGGCAGGAAAGAGTGCTGGGTCTAGGTGACCCCAGCTAGATGCTTATCCAACCTCTTCTTGAAGACCCCCAGGGTAGGGGAGAGCACCACCTCCCTTGGGAGCCCGTTCCAGACCTTGGCCACTGTAACTGTGAAGAAGTTCTTCCTAATGTCCAATCTAACTCTGCTCTCTGCTAGCTTGTGGCCATTATTTCTTGTAACCCCCAGGGGCGCCTTGGTGAATAAAACCTCACCAATTCCTTTCTGTGCCCCCGTGGTGAACTTATAGGCAGCCACGAGGTCACCTCTCAACCTTCTCTTGCGGAGGCTGAAAAGATCCAGGTTCTCTAGTCTCTCCTTGTAGGGCTTGGTCTGCAAGCCCTTAACCATATGAGTGGCCCTTCTCTGGACCCTCTCCAGGTTATCTGCATCCCTC
>JAGPOW010000261.1:145514947-145535732 GCA_030014935.1 Caiman crocodilus | reverse complement strand
CCCTTAACCATATGAGTGGCCCTTCTCTGGACCCTCTCCAGGTTATCTGCATCCCTCTTGAAGTGCGGTGCCCAGAATTGCACGCAGTACTCCAACTGCAGTCTGACCAGTGCCCGATAGAGGGGAAGTATCACCTCCTTGGATCTATTTGTCATGCATCTGCTCATGCACGATAAAGTGCCATTGGCTTTTCTGATGGCTTCGTCACACTGCTGGCTCATGTTCATGTTGGAGTCCGCTAGGACTCCAAGATCCCTTTCTACTTCCGTGCCACCCAGCAGGTCATTCCGTGCCACCCAGCAGGTCAGTCTTGTGAGAAATGTGCCCCCACAGGTATATTCATAGATACTCGAGTTGGAAGGGACCTCAACAGATCATCAAGTCCCACCTCAGCCTAGTTGGGTATTCATGTCTGTAATAGATTTCCAGTGTGCTTTCATTCCAGTGCACAGTTGTTTTCCATCAGGGCATTGGGTGCACTGGATGAGACACATAACATTTCAGGATGTGTTGTTGTAAGATCTAGAAGTGGTGATGGTTCTGTTGTGGGGTGTAGTAATAGTAGGGGTACTGGCAATATGTTGGCAGGTTTTGTATTTCTTATCATGGCATGATCTGGATCGATTCAGTGCATTTTGGACTGTAGGAAGTTGGCTTGTGGTGATGGTTCAGTGCTTCACTGGTTACTGAAGTTTGGTGGTTGTTTGAATTTACAAACCACTTTTCACAGACGAGGCTATGAACTTCACTTCTTCAGCCTTCTGGAAACAACGAACTCATAGACTCAGTATAGACACTGGATTTATGACACACTATAACCAGCCTGATATCTTACTCCCCATTTTTACCTGGTACCTCTCCATTTTTACCTGGCTGCTACAGTCCTCTTCCCCTCCCCCCAGCCTCTCTCTCACTACCTGATGCCTCAATTTGCATTTTTACTGACATTTTCTTGCCTGCAGCTCAGCCTCTGGCTTCTTTACTATTCATTCCACATAGGAAGAGTACACATACCAACTGCAGATGCTTCCTCAGCCTGACAAAGAGTTTTTAAGCCCAAAAGCTTGCTAAGAGATATGTCTCCAACTATTTAGTTGGTCTAATAAAAGATATCAGAGGTACCCTTGACTGGTCCATGCTGGGGCCAGGACCCAAAGTGGGGTCAAAGTGCCAGGGGCCCACCATGAGGGAAGGCCCAGAGCAAGAGACTCAGGATTCTGACTGACCTGAAGCAGGGCTAGGGCTTAAGGGAGAGCCAAAGGTCACAGAGAGGGGACCACAACTGGAGGGGGTGAAGAATGCAATGTGTGAGGCATGGGCCGTGGTGTTAAGGGGGGCACAGAGCTGTGGAATGGATGTCACCCCAGGACACCTAAATGGACAGCCTCCTGCCTGGGAAATATCTGAATCAGTTTTCCATCAAAGTGTGGCAGGAAAAAAAGGGACAGGCTGTTGCCCCAGAAACAGGTGGGCAGGCAGAGATCTAACCAGTACTGGGAAGGCCCCCTGTTACAGGCTATCATACCTGCTGTTTTCATCCTGCTGCACCTTAACACACACGCACACACACACACACACACACACACACGCACAAACACGAGACACAAGTTTAGTTTTGAACAGTTTGAGGTGCAGGTTCACAGAAACTCTTGCACCCTTTTCCTTGAAACTTGGCAGGCTTCGTGACCTCAAAAGGGGCTACCATCCCTGCTGTTTTCATTCAAATATGCCACAAAATGACAAAGTAATAGGTATTTTAGTAATTCCCTGTTACAACCTATGGCCAAATCACCGAATCTCTCTGAATCAGCGCTGAATCTTTCGAAGCAGGTTCGGCCAAATCAATTCGGGACAGTGACCCAAATCTCAGAATCAAATCACTGTCCTCCAAATCAGCTGAATCCAAATTAAATACTTCCCTATTCTCACAGACCTAACACATGAATCCTACTCTTGGTATACCAAGTAGCACAATTAGACTTTGTCCACACTGGCTAGGAAAACCATTGTAGCACTTGTGTAACAGTAATTACAATTAACCATGGATAATCCAAGTAAAGAGGAAGCAGCAAGATTCAAAAAACAGCTCTTGACCATAAAGGCCAACAAAGAACATAAATGTTCTCCAAATTAGAGGAGTTTTTAGATCTAATTCTACAACTAATTTTTGTAACAAAAACTCAATTAAGTTAACATAATCAGAAAGTTTGCACTTACCTTTTCCATCACCAGATTGATCTTTTTAATGTTGGAAGTGTAGAGTATCTTTCCATGTAACAAGGGCTTCAGGAAGGTCCACAGCAAAGCCCCATTAGTTGACTGCAATATTTCTTGATACAGCTGCAAGCAAAATGGAGCTATGAGGGCAGGAAGGGAGAGATGGGGGGGAAACACAGTTAAAAGAGATTATTCAAGTGGGTGATTTGTTCAGTGACAAAATGCCAATGTACTTCAACATAAGGTCCTACCCTGCGAGTTACTGCAAAGCTTCAGTTCTCAGGGCCTGGACACACAATACATTTATACCAGTGTCAATTATACTGGAATTAAAGAGTAGCAGGTATTCCAGGGTATTTGATCACAGTAGGCACTATTAAAGTGCCTAAACCAGAAGGGAAAACAAGTAATAGCTCATATCTGCCTATAACAAAGTATTAACACCAGAAACCTGTGAATACACAACATAGACACTGGTACAGTTTTAATCCTGATTTTTCTGAGATGAATTTTCCACCTAATTTAAATTAGTTAAGCCTCTATAGATTGCATGGCTGCATTTTGTTTATAGCAGCATAAAGGGGATTATACCAGTGAAAACATGTCATGAGTCTAGGCCCCAAGTGTACTGTTATTACTGCTTAATGGATATATTCAATTTGTTTATCCAGAGTTTGCTATGAGTTGTTGAGGACCTGAAACTTCTACTTAAAATCAAAGGCCATCAGGACTCAAAGACTTTGGGTCTAGACTCCATGGGCCAACAGGCACCTTTCAGTCCCATGTCTCTTAGTTAAAATACTTCATAATCTACCCATATCTGAAAATCTCTGTATGTTACCACTTCAGAGTGAAACAACATACAAAGTACACATAAATAAAGTGACCACTGTAGAAACAAGCACGGCTATAAAATGTCATGCAATTCAAAAGCTGTTTAAGATATGGGAGACCAGATATACAAGAGAAGATGACTTGTGAATCTAAATCAGCAGCTTGTTTTCTTATGTAACTTGGCTCTCTCTTTATAAAGAAAGATAGCAAGGACTATTTCAGAAAGCTGCACAGAGCTGCAGCTGTAACATCGAACTGAATGGTGCTTAATTTTTTATTTTTTTTTTTAATCAATCCGTTTCAACTACTTAACTGAAAAACGTGTTCTCACTACCTAAGAACACACGATAAACAAGTTTTAATTATGGATATTTGTCCTTTAGAATCTCATTCCAAAATACGGTCCCAGTCCTTCCCAGAGAGATTTCAGCAGGCACAGGGAGATAGATACTCTTTGCAGAAACAGTCCCTATATAGCAGTCCCTATATATCTGTGCTTTGCTTTTATCAGGCATCTTTGCTAGCAGCTGATTTGGAAATATATCATACAGTAGAAATATGATGTTAGAACACCTCTGTGAAGCACACGAGTATTATCATCTGCATTTCACCATGAAGAATGGACTTCAGAAAGCTAAAAGAACCTGCCTAAAACCAGTAAGTGCAAGTCAGAAATATCATAATGACTAAGGATTTTCTAGCTCACCATCCTTTGCTAATAATCGCACCATAATTCTGTCTTCAAGAAGGTAAGCCATTTTTAAAAAGACATAGTAACTGCAGAAAAATTAAACAGAGACCTCAAGGGGACTAGACAAGTATAACAGTATTTACACAGCACATAACATTTGTTAATCCTAAACAAACATGGATATTTAGCATGCTGTCCAGTGTTTGGGGGCATAAGGCTAGAAGCCATAAGTTCAATGATCAGTGTACAGAAGGAAGGACCACTGAGAATCAGACTGACTTGTTATATGATTTTAGGCATACTTTCCCTTTGCATTATTCTATACATAAAACATAACAGTATCTACTTCCTAGTAAGGGTGTGAAAAGGGGCCCTATTCAATTCAGATTCGCATTCAGCCCAAATCGGGGACAATGATTCAATTTGTTGATTGGGAACACTGTCCCTGATTCGATTCAGCTGCATCTGTATCTGAAGATTCGATGCCAATTCAGAGAATAAGTGAGTCAGACAAAGAAACAGCTTTAAAATATTTTTTTCTACATACCTCAAGGTACCATCGCAGCTTACTGGGGCACGTGGAGCATCTTACAGGAGTGCACATGGGCCCCCCACAAGCTCAGCAGCAAACTCAGAAGTGGACTAGAAGTACTTCCAGTCCACTTCCAGGTCCACCGGGGAATATGCTGGAGGGCCCCCCTGCACCACCCCCAGCTCAGCAATTGCCTGCAAGGGGGACCCTGGGTGCCCCCCCCAGACTCAGACATCACCAGTCGTTGGGTCAGGATGGCACGGGGGGGCCCTTTACACTCCTCAGTGGATCCAGAAGTGGACTGGAGATTAAAGGGTCCTCTGATTCAGTTTGGATTCAGAGATTTGTCCAGTGAATTGGGCCAAATCTCCACTGAATTGGATCAGGGACTGAAGCTTCGCACAGCCCTACTTCAAAATAGGGTTGTGAGCACCAGCAAGAATAGGTGTTTCCAGGACATTTCATAACAGTACTATCATACTGGGCCTTTTTATAGCCACTATGCCAATAGGACCCAGCACTCAAGTACACCCTTTCCAGACCTGTCTGTAGTCTCACTCAACATTGGAAATATACCAGGGAGGGTGGCTTTAGGCTCATTCCCTCTGCCTAAGCCCCTAGTCTCCAGCAGGCTTGATAGTGGGCACTAGAAGGGGAGTACAGAGCAGTCATATCAGGTTACTGCTGAGCTTGGAATATGCCTGAGGGCATGAGTGGGTGGGTTGGGCCTCTTCACACCCTTACTGGTGCTTTGAGGTTCTGCAGCAGAAATATAGACAAAGCCAATGTAGCCCACTCCTTGCATAGGTCTCTATAAGAAAACGTTTATGGCAATATGAGGTCAAGAGGAGTCCAGGGAAAGAACTGCGCCCGAGAAAAGTGCAGTTGCATCATTGTTGTTTGGGGAAAACTGTCTGTTCTTGGCCCTGTATGCATGTAATATTTCAACCTCAGTTCAGTTGTAATAAAGACTGGCACCAGACACTGCGCATCTACATGGGTGGTGGGGTATTACCAGGCAGTCTCAACATTACCTTCCTGGACAGATAATAGAATGGTAAGAGGGTGGCCCGTGGGTTTATATGTAGGTCAACACCCCCTCATGGCTGCCAACAGGGCAATCTAATAACATCTTGTTAATATTTTATGGTTAATTCCCAAAGCTAGTAATGATGATGACTAGAGGAAAGCTAGTCAAATATTGCTGAAGCCTATTCGGAAACATAGGGATGAGAATGAAGATCATAGCAGGGAATGGACAACTTATTTTACTAACGTGGAGTACAGCAAGTAACCAAACATTTCTAGGACACCAAAATAGGAGGAAAAAAAATGCATCTTTCTCTGATTGTATTCCCAAAGCCTTAATATGTCACCTTAAAATAATATTAAAGTTCACAAAAAAGTGGAACAATGCCGAGTCATACACTTCTATCTAAAAATGTTTTTAATATTAAATATTCTATGATCTTCCAATAAATATACCATCTCTGAGGCAAGAATATCCTATTTATGATTATTCACAGGGATGCAAAAAGTAACCTGACTTACTTGTTTCCATAATTATATCTTAGCAATAAAATGCACATCAGTCATTTCAGAATTGCAATGCCAACTAGTTCAAAAGAAGTTGCTATTTCAACATTTCCATTTAAGATGCAAAGATGTCAGAAAATGTGCATGTATTATTATTGATCTTTCTCTTACTTGAGTCTTTGGGAATGCTGTATTTTGCCATATCCTCCTCCAAGATTTCTGTGATTCTGGGCATGTCAATGAACATGTTGGCATTGCTGAAGAATGAAGATTCCTCTTTACACACTGCCTTGATTACTGACTGAAGGGATCCAATAGCAGAACTTCTCAATTGACCACCCTGTAGGAACTAAACAACAATTACAAAGGACTAGAAACCCAACTGAAACAGAGCTGACTTGGACTATGCACTAAACACTTAGTTTGTTCCAGTGGTAGCTCATACACTCATCTTCATTACTGAATCTGAGGAAGTCATCAAAACATGAGCGTTCAGACTGGCTGCAAGAAATGATGCCCACTGTGCTCTTTTCTGTTCTCATGACAACCTTTTTCACAGAAAAAATATCAACCACTCCAATAACCAGTGGACTCTTGTGAAAAGCAGTGCCATAATATACTACTTTTTAATCTTTCAAACCAGTCATGTTTTCCTGGCTTGACTAGGCAGAAAAAGAATAGGAACATCAGGACAACCAGACTGTGGGCTCCTGGATTACACTGTTATTTTTCACAGTCTCCTGTCCTCAGCAGAACAAGCGTGGGACAGAACACATTATATCTGTGGCAAAGATTATGAAGATAGCAGCAATAATAAACAGAGAACATCTTTACCTGACAGAAATGT
This sequence comes from Caiman crocodilus, assembly GCA_030014935.1. Taxonomy (NCBI): domain Eukaryota; kingdom Metazoa; phylum Chordata; order Crocodylia; family Alligatoridae; genus Caiman; species Caiman crocodilus. Next base: position 145,529,075 of record JAGPOW010000261.1, on the reverse strand, counting down.
TTGCCATGAAAACAAGAGCTTTGATAAAGTAAAAAAAAATCCCCAAAATATTAAAGTGTAGGTGTGGTTTAAAAAAAACAAGTTGTCAAAAAGAAGATGATCTAAGTAATCACTTGTGCTCTTTAAATTTTTTTCCCTTTAGTTGTTACAGATATCAGGGGGCTTTTTCCACCTTCCTTAGAAGTCTTGGGTGTTGCCTGCAGCCAAGGCTGGGGGTTTTGACTGTGGTGCACTGATACTCCCTCTAGAACTAGAAACTAGAGGTTCCCTGTCCCAGGGGTCTTGTCCCTCTGTTCAGGGTCAGCCTAATGGCCACATTCAGGATCAGGAAGGGATTTTACCCCATAGATTGGCATGGATTGTTAGGGTTTTTGTCTTTGTGGTGGGAGGCATGGCTCTCTTCTTTGGATCACTTGAATCTAGCTCAGCAGCAATTCACTGACAGTGCTTTACTTGTGGACAGTTAGGATGTTCTTGGTGTTTTTGTGCAAATGTGCCTTGTTGTTATGACAGGTTATTAGGAATATGTTAGACAAACTCTTGTATAGGGTGCTTTGCCTGCCATGACTGCTTGAAGTCCCTTCTACCCCTTCTTTTCTATGATAATATGATCAAAGTCAAAGGTCCATTAGAGCCTAAAAAGCCCACTGAGCTGGTGTAGATAAGGTACTCCAATTTCTGTAGGCAATGGCACATGAGTAAATTACATGGCCAGTGTCACACCTGGCCACCTTTGACTCCCAGCCCAAATGATCAGGTACATGTACATCTTGATTAAATGGGGGCTACCTTTGGCCCAAGTACAGATCAGGACCTGAACTCACACCTCTGAAGTTGCAGTAAGATACCTTTGCCACTCTGCTATGTGCCCCTCTATATATTAGTTTGAGTCATATTGGTACCTTCAGTTAAACAGAAGTCATAGAAAAATTTCAGCCACTTCTTCAGAACTGATGCTACTATTTAAGAACAACTGACTGCTTTTATGGCTTGTGCACTATCAAATTAATGTTCAAATTAATTGTTCACTTACAACTGTTCAACTGTATAGCCACCAGTGAGATTGCATGGTTGAACCTGAGGACATAAATAGAGGACAACTGTACTGCAAATGAGTAGCACAGAACCTGGACATTTACATCATTGTAATCAACCTTTATGTTGGGTATGCAAGGAGCTGATACAAGACATACACTTTATGCCAGTGTGCTTTCTTTAAATCTGGTGTATTATCCCATGGGAAATGGCAGTAAAACTACAGTGCTGTAAGTTAAAGTGCTTGCAACTTATCCCTTGGATAGACATTTGCTCAATACAAGTTATTATACACTCTCCTGCCAAGTAGCAAGGCATTGTCATAGCCACCTACTGCATGCAGATAGCTGGGAAAATTGATAATCTGTCTGCTCCAATGTGTACAAAGTATCTGATCAGTATACAAAATCAACCTAAAAATTACACCACTATAAATATACTGTTTCCTTCAGGTCCCAGACACATTTGGCTGGCTTGATATTTATTCCTGTGGCAGATGCATATGTCAGAAAGAACAGAATTACACTTTCAGATCTCAATTTGAGATTGCAAGACTGGAACTTGTAGGGTAGGGGGAGAACCATTCAATAAACTGTATGTGTTTGATATTGAAATAAGTAGATCACAACAAATAAGAAACATGATGGGGTGTTTTGCTTATTTTAAACAAAGCCAGTTTCCAAAGTAGAATTATGCTTTAAGTTTCATAGTTGGTAGGGTCAGAAGGGACCTGAGCAGGTCATCAAGTCCGACCCCCTGCCATAGGCAGGAAAGAAAGAAAGCTGGGGTCAAATGACCCCAGCCAGGTGATTATCTAGCTTTCTTTTGAAGACCCCCAGGGTAGGAGCACCACTTCCCTTGGAAGTTGGTTCCAGATCCTAGCCACCCTGCCAGTGATAAAGTGTGGTCAGTTTGGAAGTCATGACATTATGAATGATTTATATTGATTAAGAGAGAAATCTTTTTAGTAATCTTGATGCAGTGCAATGCAGTATTATTTAAAAACAGTGTTCACTGCCCCAAGCACCTGATTTTGTCTTCACTTTCAGTGAATATTATAGCAAATAAATTATACCTAGCTCTTAAATAACCCTACGAACTATAGAATTCAAATGAATTTGATGATAGGAGTGCACATCAAAAGAGTGAATCTTATATACTGCAGAATATTCAAGAAAAATCAATACTGAATTCTTAGTCATGGCTACTTGAGTTAGAAACCTGATTCTAAGGATCGGACTCATCTAATCAAGGAGCAGAAACAGAACAACTCCCCAGCAGTCAAGAGGAGGGAACCCCTGTGAGCCCAATCAAAATGGTCTGAATTTTAAATCTTCACAATAGCATGCATAAGAAGGTGTTTCTAATAAAGGTTGTGGCCAGTTATTCCTGAATGATTCAGCTGAGAAACTTTACCAAATAGTCACTGACCTAACCAGAGCATATTCTAGTCTTGCCTTATTATTGGTCAGCAATAAGGACAATGAAAACTAGCTGGCTGCAGAAAATTACCTTATACTGAGTGCTCAGAAGCTTAGTTTAAATTAAATAGAAACATAGATCTGTACCTAAGGTGTTTAGATTTCAAAAGGCCAAACTGAGAAATAAGGGAACCAGGTAGTGAAATTAACTAGCTCAAGGGTTTAAATGTGATGAGGATTTCCATTTTAGATCTTTGCCTTAAAATTCTATCTAGAATATCTATCCCAGCCATGTGGTAAAAGTGTGGAGGGAAGGACCTTGTAAGTTGCATAGCCATATCAAAAAGGATATTTGACAGAAGTAGAAAGTCTCGAATGGGAAAAGGGGCTTGAAAAGCAAAGAAATCCTTGGGAGGCAAAGTCTAGGGATAAAGTAAGAATTACCAAAAATCAAGATGATTTAGACTTTACAAATGGTATTAAAGACAAAGAATAAAAGGATCTCTACCCTCATAAATGAGACAAACAAGGAAAGGGAAGTGTGGTGAAGATGGCTGGAAATTAAAGATATGCTAAGTATGGCTCCAAAACTAGATGAATACCTGACTTCAGAGCAAAATTAGCAGAAACAGGATCATAGCAAAAAGTGCAAGATTGCACTTCAGGACCATGGATTTCTCTAGCAAGAGACTTATCAATAGTAATTGATAGAGGAGAAGAAAGACCAAGGTATATTAAAAATCCTATAATGAGGTCTGTACCACCAACGCAATGTGGCCATAACAAAGGAAGAGCAATGTTTCATGGAGTATTTGGGGGGAGAAATAAGGAAGCGTACATGGCATTATACAGGATGCTGAGTCCTTATCTAGAACAATGCAGACAGATCATGTTTGTCAAAGAAAAAAGATCAGGGGAATAGAGAGCCTATCTAACAACAGGCTTATGAGAGGAAACCTGGCTTTCACTTTCCTAACAAGCTGAGAGGGGCTATAAACACAGATCTAACAGGGAGACAGATGAACTATTAGAACTAAAAAGTATGGTTAGCACACGAGTAAATAAGTCTTGGCCATGAATAAATTTATTCTCAAATGGCACCTCTACATATACAGTTAGTTGTGATTAAAGTTACTGTGCATTAACCTAATGTGTAGCAATGGATTTTTGGCAAGTGTCTACATGTGCAGACAACTGGCACTAAAGTTAGTACCAGTTCCTTCCGGTCTGCCACGTCCTCCTGTGGCCACTGCGGGAAGCTCCAGCCACACACAGCCATGTTGGAGCCAGACCTAGCTGACAACACTTTGCACTCATCTTTAAAACAGAGCTCCACACTGTGACCTCTGGACAGACACTTCCTGTGACGAAGGAAGCAGCATGGCAGGGACACAGCCAGCATATCAGCTGTGCTCTTCTGAGTCATGGCTGCCCCAGCCCTTGGCCCAGGCACCCAAGAACAGTCCCCTGATCCTCATGGCCACTGTGACTGTCCTGCTGCCATCACTAGCACCTGGCTCATGGTCACCTTGGTCCACCCAGCTCCCTCACCCACAGCAACCACCTAGACAATGGCCACCCCCAGGCCCACCCAGGGTCCCCACCACCACACAGTTGCTGCTGCCAGCCATGACAACCAGAGGCTCCAAGACACCACTACAGGGGTTGCCATTACCTTCCTGGTCCTCCAGGCCCACCGCACCAGGTAGGACTGATGGCAGCATGTTGTACAACGTGAGTGGGACAAAAAGCAGTGGGTCGATGTCTTCAGAATGACCTTTGATGATCTTCTGCACCAGCTCTGGCCCCACCTAGAGTGCCAGGACACTAAGATGTGCAGGGCAATCCCTGCCAACACCTGCCTGGCCCTGACACTGGTGAAGTTGGCCACTCTTAGAAGCCTACTCTGTATGGGGTGCCTTTTCAGGGTAGGCAAGGCCACCATTGGAGAGGCCATCCTGGAGACATGTGTTGCCCTCCAGAACATACTGGCAGACACGGTCCTCCGTATCCGCAACCCCAAGGTGGTGGTCACAGGGTTCCAAGCACTGGGGTTCCCCCAGTGCATCAGGGCCCTGGATGGGATGCACACCCCACCACCTGCCCACCCCACTCAGGTCAACCCTACTATAGACACAGGAGCTTCCATTCAGTGGTCCTTCAGGCAGTTGGCAACTACCAGGGCACTTCCCTGGATGCCAGTGCTGGCTTGGCAGGCAGCACTCATGATGCACATTGCCCAGCATTCAGGACTTTGGCAGGCTCAAAGGCCACTGGCGGTCCCTCACAGCTCTCCAAGGCGGCACCGCTGCCACAGCCAGCGCATCCAGACAGCTCCAGTATTGAGTGGCGGTGACGGTGCTGGGAGTGAGCAGTAGCAGGCAGCAGGTGCTGGGCCTGCTGCCAGGGACAGCTAGGCAGCAGCCTTCAGGAAATGTCAGGGCTGGGAGAGAGAGGGTGGGGTAGGTGCGGCAGGCTGCAGCCTTTTACAACACCCGCCTGTGGCCGAGCAGCAGCTCTGGCTAGATGACAGGACTGGCAGAGGCAGCCTGTATCCTGTCTGGGAGGGTACACAGGGCCTGCAGTGCTCCAAAGTCCCAGTGTGTGCACCGCAAAATGGCTAGAGGCTTTTATAGGATAAGAAAAAAAATGCATTTTACCAGAAGCAGCAGCATGTGTTAGTTCAACCCAACTCTGCAGCAGCTGTATACATCAGATGCTTCAGCAGGGCTTTTTGGTGCTTTTATCTAATTAGCCGATTCAACCTGGGCATGTGGCTGTACTTGATGTGAGGGCACGCCAAGCTGAAAGTAAATCATTGGGTTCTCTCCCACCCATGTCTGTAAGTAGTAAAACATTTTCAGAAGGTAATTAGTTGTTAGAGAAGTTAGGATCTGGAACAGCCTTACAACAGGAGCAGTTGGGGTAGATGACCTAATTAGTTTTAAGATGCAAATGTGTAAACTATATATAGTATGGCAACAGCAAGACAGACCTTGTGACCTGGAAGGTCCCTTCCAATATTATGCTCCTTTATACCTAATTGTTAGTGAAAGAGATTAATACCAAAAATTAGCAAAATAAATGATTCCACAAATAGTTTAAGAGCAAATCATGATGAAAATCATGATCTTTTCACCAAGAGAAAACGTGGAGGTTTTTTTCCAAAGATCTTACCCATTACAAAAAAAGTCTCCATATGCTACGGTTTGTCCTAAGTAGCATAGGCAACTGGTGCTTCCTGAGTGGCCAGTCAGCAACTGGGGAGGGGTCCCCCCCCACAGTTGCACCCGCTGACCCATAAATTAAAGCAGTGCACCCAGAAGGGCCAGGGGCACACCTGGAAGTGCCAGCAATTCGTCTCCTGGTGCCCCCACACCCCGACCAGTAGGCAGCACTCTCAGGGGGGCACCAGTGCTCCCGCCTGCCTCCCGTCCCCGCCACCCCCAAATCACCTAAGCAGGGAATGTTGGCTGCCAAGGAGTGCACCACGGGTACATGTGTACCCTATGTGTGTTGCCACTGAAGAGTAGCTCAGTATAACAGTCATTACACTATTAAATGTTGCTTTCTGTATGCTATGTAACATGAAGAATGCCTCTTTATATTTCACAGACCTTTGAGAAAAGTTAGTGTTTTTTCCATTCCTGTTAAAGTTAGATTTTGTCTGAAAGTGCATCTGTAACAAGGCAAGTTAGTCTGCCTGGAAGAAAATTAGGTATCACTCAAATGGCTGCCTGTATCACAAATGGTGTAACAGTAAGACATTCTTATTTTTATTCACATATTCATTTTTTCCTATGGTTGAAAATGAAGCTATTTATTTTAGATAGTAGGTCAAACATCACCCCTGCAAAGAAAAGTCAAGGAAGGTGATCCAGGTTATTTCTGAAATTAATTTTGCTCATTGTCCCTGTTTGTTTTAACAGAAAAAAATGTACTCTCACAGCCACCTAAGTTGAAAATTTGCAACTGGCTAGCACCAGAATAAAAAAATTACTAGGAAAAGACACACAGGGGACATGGAGAGTGTTTTTAGGATAAATATATAAAAGCCCAAGGGTAACATTTGCCATTTAACAACATCTTAACTAGAAGCTACAAGCCTGACCAGTGGACATGAGCCAAGAAGCAAACAAAATAATCAGGGGCAAAAGAACATTTTGTATAGTAGAATGCAGCTGAACCTGAGAAACCCTGAGAAACAAATGCAAGAAGCTCAAAAGGAAGATTAAGATAAATAACTTTTTTCCTGGTACATAAAAGAACAAAAGGTCAGTAATGTAGATAGAAGAGCCTTTGAGGAGATCACATGAGTAAGTTTATTGACAGAAGAGAAAGGCACTGAATTGCTAAAAACAATTAAATGAATTTTACATGCAGGTGTTAGCAGAGGAGGATAGATGACAAAACCAGACAAATTTCCCAAGGGGGAAAAGAAGAAAAAGCACTGCAGAATACACAGACTCTGCCAGAACAAGATGCGAGGAACAAAAAACTATGGGTCATATGGGCCGTATTCTTCAGGATGATACAGGAAGTGGCACAAATGGGAGCAAAACTGAGATACGATAGCCCTCTGTTGCTGAATTCTTTTCTTTGCAAGAGGTTTGTCAGCTGAAACTTCTAAAACAAATATTTATCAGATAATGAAATTTAGGTTTTCGGTCCAACCAGTCATATTTCATTGATAGCCATAGATGTCTCTAACCTTCTGTAAATTAGATGAGCTTAAAGTGAAAACTTAAAGGACCATGTCTTCATCTGATATAGATTTGCATAGCTTCATTGAATTAAACCAATTTAAAATCCTGTACAGACATGTGCCACATTTGAATAAGGAGCATTAGAAGAAGCAGAGCTGTGACAGGACCAAGAAAGCCATAAGGAAAAGAAAAGCCTTAAAAAGAACTTCTCCAAAGGCCAGTGCTGTCTTACCATGCTAATTTTGTCATACAATTCAAAGATCTATAGGAAATGCTCACATGACCAGTGAAAGTCATGTGGTCTATGGAAGATTTAGCTATTGTACAACAGCATTAAGCATGATGGTATGTGACTGGACAGCTGATGAGTGGGGAAGGGGGCTCCTGCCTGCAGTACCAGGAGCCCCATCTGGAGGCAGCCCAGCCCAGCTTGGTAGCATGTGCTCTTGGATGCAGTGCTGGGAGCCCCACCTGTTGCTACAGAGCCAACCCAGCTGGCCCCATGGTGCACATGCATGTGGGTGGATGTGGGGAATGTATGTGGGTGAATCTGAAATTCGTGGGCAATATACAGGGTGAAGTTTGTGGGTGTATGTGGGGTTTGTGTGCTAGTATGGGCCTCCCTGCCGCATGCCCTCCCCCCCCCCACATGGCACATAGCTCCTGCCACTGGCAGCAACAGCAGCAGCAGCAGGTGGAGAGCTCTCAGGGTGCCCATGGCCCACAGCAGGCAGAGCCCCACAGCACTGCATGGTACCAGCTGAGTCCTGGGAACTGTGCATGGCAGCAAAGAACTGGCCTGGCCTGGCCTGGCCTGCTGGCATGCACCTTCAGGCTAGATCAGGTTGTTTCCATGCCAGAAAATCACTGTAGGCCATCAGGCCACAGCTGTATGCCATCAGACCAGGCCAGGCTGGCCCCATGCCTCCTCATGGGGCTTCCAGCACTCCAGCGGAGAGCTGCACATGGGGCCATGGAGCCAGCTCAGCCTGGCCTGGCAGCTCATGCTCCCAGCTGCAGTGCCAGGAACCCCCTGTGCTGGCACAGAGCCAGCTCAGCTGGTCCAATGATGGACAGCTCCTGGAAGGAGAGCCAAGAGCTGCACGTGGTGGCATGGAGACTGCCTGGCCTGAAGGTGCATGGATCAGGACCTGCAGGGAATCACATGCCATCAGGCTGGGCTGGCTCCATGCCACCGTGTGCAGCTCCCCATTGCAGTGCTAGAAGCCCCACATGGAGACACAGAGCTGGCCCACTCCAGCCTGATGGCACATGGCTCCTGCCTGCAGTACTGGAAGATCCACATGCTGGCACAGAGGTAACCCAGTCTGGTTCAAATGCACGCACCAGCAGGTTGGGCCAGGATGGCTATGTGCTGCCAGGTGCAGATCCTAGGACTCAGGCAGAGTCATGCACTGGTGGGGAGCCCTACCTGCTGTGGCCCATGAGCACCCTGAGGGCCTGCCACCTGCTGCTGCTGCCACCAACAGCAAGGTATGTGCATCGTGGGGGATGAGGGGTGGCAGAGGACCCACCCCTGCCCACAAGCCCTACACCCACCCAAACACCCTCCCCACAAAGCCTTCACCCACCCCCCTCACAACCCCTACAGGCTTATACACATCCCTACTCCCACACCCCCATACCCATTCACAGATCTCCCCACAAACCCCATACACACACACACACCCCTTCACAAACCCTGCACACACAAACCTCCTCCCACAAATGTTACACACATACCACACCCACCCCCAACCATACTCCACACACAATAAAAAAATAAAAACTATTTTGAGCTATTATGCAATCATCTCTATATACACTATGCAAACACACATAAATCAAGACAATAATATTTTTCAAAATAAAATTAAAATATATTGTAGTAGGTGTTTGATTTTTAGTATATGATGTGGGGGTTTTTTCTGGTTCCAAGATGGCAAACCTCTCTCCCAAAAGGACTACTTCTGGGGGTGAGGGGAGGGACTTCCAGTGGCAAAGATCAGGGTTTAGGGGTGGTACTTCTGGTCCCCAAGGTGACAATCGGGGGCAGGGCTGCTGTCAAGTGGCAGGGCTACCCTTGTGACCCTCAACAAGTCACCATAAATTGTTAAGTGGCCCTCTATCCAAAATAATTGCGCACCCATCCTTTAACTGCAAGATCAACCTTGCCATAGAGACTATTACCATTTAATGTAGGAAGTCAAGGATCCAACATAGGAGCTCCTGCAGTTACCTGTAAAGGACCCTTGAAGAAATGTTACCACCCAATTTACCAAAAGGCAAACAATTTCCCCATATTGATAAAGAAGTCGCTGCTTAAAAAAAACCCATAATGCTTAGCTAATAAAATGATGGTAAAGAGGACTATTATATCTCCAGAACAAGGAAAATGAATGCTATTATTGGCCAAGAACCTGTCAAGCTAGGCTGCCATCTGGCAAGTCAACAAAAATGAAAAAAAAGTGATCAGTAACTGGATGGTACCCCACCTGGAAAGATGCTGGTATAACTCTCACCAGTGGTGAAAGGGGCCATCATACACATCTTCCCAAACACAATAAACCCTACCCGCTCATTACACAATACTGCCTACAGGCCACAGAGCACATACCCATGTCTGCCAAAATTCCTCCCAATTATTCAATACACATCCTTTACTAGGTGTCTTAAACTGGACAATTTCACTTACCTGTTTAGTAATTACTGAAAAAGTGACCATATGTTTACCTGATGAAATATAGAGATGTCCAGTAGAGACATATTTCTGAAGGCTTGGAAGAACATAGGAAGGTTTTCCATGACATGCTGGGCTTTGTTTAGAAGAGAGCTGATGCTAGAAACTAGATCCAACAAGGTGTTAAGCAAGTTATCTACCTCAGAAGGGATCTTGACCTTGAAAGAGAAAAAAGGTAGACATGACCCCAATTAACCACACAAAATTTAACCTACCATTCAATTAGAGGCTTATAACTTCTTTAGCCTTTTTCATATGCTGTTTAAAGGAGCCCCAGCAAACAGTTTACCCAAACCCTATGGTCGTCTACATACAGTTCACTAAGGGTGTATCTACACATCACCATGCTTTAGTACTTCCTTTTGCACGTACTGAAGCATGGCACAGTACGGGTGGTTATTGCACCGTGCATGTGGTGCATGTTTAGATTTCACCGCAGCAATGCAGTGCAACAAGGGAGTGTGCTGATATGGTGACACAACTGTTAATCACATGTAGACCCACATGATCATTACGTTGTTGTAGCATGCCATACAGTGACATAGCATGTCACTACAACATCACAGGGTTATCTGTAGGCAGACCCTAAATGTCCTAAGTTCTGCCTAGACAAAGTGTATATTGCAGTCAGTTTTAACTCCTTCCGCTTGGATTCAAGAACCTACAGAGCATCCTTCTCCTCATCCAGCTAAATGGATCTCTTTTTCTAATCTGTTGATTTCCATGTGTGTAAACACAACAGGTGTTTTGCCTGCCACTGAATCTGGATCTTACCCTTATGCTAATTTACCACTTAAACATTAATTTTAAAGAAGTCACAATTCATTATTTAAAATTGACTTACCATTTCAATCATTTTTAAAGTTAGCATCCAACTTAAATCCTCTCCATCCCTCCTAGTTCCTCACTTCTCTCCCTTCACCCCTCTCACCACCTCCACCTTCCCCTCCCCCCACCCTTCTGATCCATTTTCCAAGCTCAGGTATTCATACAACTACAATAAGTGACCAATGGTCATTCCTAGATGACCGTCCCACATGGGCAGCGAGTGGAGTAGTACTATGGTCCAGATTATTTAGGAGTCTAAATTCAATATAATCTAAATTCTAATGGAAAGTTTTATCCAGCTTCAGCCATACTGATCTCAGATTATTCTGAATCCTATTAGCCTGAGCCAATGAGTCTAGCTGGAAAAAAAGACTCTTGATCTCCTTGCTTGGTGCTATTTGCAGAGTACGAGAAAGAAAGCCCCAGCACTGTGTTATGTATTGGAGGTGTAATCCTTCCAAGAAGAAATCTTGGATTGATTTTATTCAACCCATTCACTTCAGGACTGTTGTAACTCCCCTGTTTTAGCTAAAACTTGGAATATGCTACTGCCAGGGAGGGAGACATATTCCAAAACCCACTGGACTACCACAGTAAATACTTTCAACTTCTTTGTGCTGCGAGTTAGAAGAATGATTCGGGTAATGGTAGTGTCATGGAGTTCCATATTTATTCTCCCAAACAATGCCACACTGAATTTCATAACAAAAATGCAGCTAATTTAACTGCCAAAACTGTACACTCAGCTAGGAATTTTAGAGGGGAGAAAAAAAAAAAAATCAAACTGTTGTTTAGGTTCACCTACACAATCTCCAGAATCCCCCAAATTATTACTTAATTTACAATTTTATTGGTGATAGAGAACATGATTGGCAATGCAGTCCCATTCTTCAAATCACTCCACTGGCTTCACAGTACTACATGAGGATACAGGAAGTTCAATAGGGGCTGTGTTTGGATTTTATAGGGGTAAGGGGCTATGGCAACACAAAATGATAGCAGCAGAATGGATAGATAGTAAATGATTGATTTATAATTCTAATTGACATCTCTAAAAGTTTTCCAAACACTCAGGAATGAAGTATTTGCTTCTCTTACCTTATAAATGATATTACGCAAGTTCAAATTCTGAGCAATCAGTACAAGCACAGTATACAAGTCCAGCACTGGCAAAGCACAAAGTTCTTTCACTGCCTGAGAAGTTTTGTCATTTCCAGGAAGCGTCAGCAAGAGACTAAGGACCTCCTTGTCGCATCTTCCAGCTAATGCTACTGCAAGAACACTGTAAAGAAACTGTTGTAATGAACTGTGATTAAAGTTTATCCTTCATGAACTGTATCAAGAATTTTTCCATTAATAAAGTAGAAATGTGTGTCACCAGGTTATTTCCAATAACCATCAATAGTACAGGAAGCCAGAGACTTATATAGCTTTATATCAGGATATGTTTATATTTTCTCTTATTTTTATATTTAAATTGGTAAAAATATATATATATCATAATTTTTCATAGACTCATAGAAAATTAGGTTTGGAAGGGACCTTAGGAGGTCATCTAGTCCAACTCCCTGCTCAAAGCAGGACCAGCCCCAACTAGATCATTTCATTCCAGCGAGGGCTTTGCCCAGCTAGGTCTTACAAACCTCCAAGGATGGAGACTCTAACACCTCTCTGGGTAACCTGTTCCAGTGATTTACCACCCTCAGAGTAACAAAGATTTTCCTAATATCCACTCTAAACCTCCCTTGCTGCAACTTGAGACCATTGCTCCTTGTTCTGTCATCTGCCACCACTGAGGACAGTCCAACTCCATCCTCTTTGAAGCCATACGTCAGGTAGTTAAAGGCTGCTCTTAAATCCCACACACCCCGCCCCCAACAGCCTTCTCTTCCCCAAACTAAATATGCCCAGTTCCCTCATACGTCACGTGCCCCAGCCCCCTAGCCATTCTTGTTGCCCTCCACTGGAATCTCTCCAACTTGCCCACATCCTTTCAGTAGTGGGGGACCCAAAACTGGACACAGTACTCCAGATGTGGCCTCACCAGTGCAGAATAGAGGGGAACAATTACCTCCCTCAATCTGCTGGCAACACTCCTGTGGCAGGCCAGTAGGGGGTGCTCCTGCATTGAGCCACCCAGACCACTGTGCCCAAACACCTTCCAAGCTCCAAGTGCCTCCCTGGGGGCACCTCACATCTGGCCAACCCCCTTCCTGGAGCACACATGCTAGCCTGGGGGCAGAGCTGCCACCACTCAGGGATGGGCTTGATTCTGGCTTTGCACCCCCTGGGAAACACAGGCCTAGTAGCCCTCAAGGGTATTTAACTCACTTAAGAACTTGGGATGCTTCCCTCAATTGGAAGCACAAGTAGTAGTTTCCCTTAGTCAGCCAAACCAAGGGGACCCCAAGGCATAATCTAGACCCACTCCCAAAAAGTCTCCCATGCTAGGTACAAGGGAGAACTTTATTGGTTACAAGGGGTAGGGTTCGAATACAGTACAGAATTGAGTAATATCAAAGAAATCCCATAGAGCAAACAGGGTGGCTGGAATAGACTTTGATCACCCATCTGAGTTATTGCAAGCTAAGTATCTAGTTAGATCTCAGGTAGCTTACTCGCAAGTATCATCCAGAGGCAGGTGAAGATTCCCTCTGGAGCCAGGCAGTTCCTTGATCATGAGTTTTGAGACAGAGGACATTTCAGATGGTCCAGCTCTTGTCTCTCTCTCCGAGTTTCCCTTGTGGCTGCTGCCCCCTCCTCCTGGGCAGTCCTTAACTTATATAGCCTTTATGACCTCATTTACCTGGTCCAATTGAGGTCAGCAACTGTTGGCTTTCAGCCAACCAATTTGAAGTGCATCACTAGTTTCTGGGCAGACTGGCAGTCTCTAGTTCACCAGGGAGCCCAAGCCCCCTCACCCAGGTATGTGATACCAGTCACATAGGCAGAGGGAGCAGGTTTCCCCCCTCCCTCAGGAATGTATCCAGCTCAGGTTACCTAAAGAGATAACCAAATTGTCACAATGTAGAGTTTTTGGGGAGAAACAGAGATGGCCTTCTGCTACAGCTCCTACTAATGCAGCCCAGTATGCTGTTAACCTTCTTGGCAACAAAGGGTTGCCAAGTAGTACACCACAGGTAAGCAATAAGCAGATAAGCAATAAGGGGCCCTTTGGGCATCAGAACCGGGGGGCAACAAAGGCGCCAGTCACAGGGCTCAAGTGCCTATCCACTAATGTTAAGAGCATGGGGAGCAAGCAGGAAGAACTAGCGCTCCTGCTTGCAGAAAACACCTACAACTTAGTAGGCCTAACAGAAACCTGGTGGGATTCTTCCCACGACTGGGCGGTACACATTGAGGGTTATAAGCTGTACAGAAAGGATAGAGTGGGGAAG
>JAGPOW010000261.1:145499642-145514847 GCA_030014935.1 Caiman crocodilus | reverse complement strand
GCTCTCCCCTACCCTGGGGGTCTTCAAGAGGAGGTTAGATAAGCATCTAGCTGGGGTCATCTAAACCCAGCACTCTTTCCTGCCTATGCAGGGGGTCGGGCTCGATGATCTATTGAGGTCCTTTCCAACCATAACATCTATGAATCTGTGAAAGGGCATACTGTTAACTCATATCCAGCTTCTTGTCCTGCCCAGGTCCTTTTCTGCAAAGCTACTGCTTTGCCAGTTGGTCCCAAGGATGGGACTCATCTATCCTAAGTGCAGGACTTTGCACTTGTCCTTGATGAACTTCATGAGACATCTTTTGGCCCAAGCCTTCAATTTGTCTAGCCCTACCTTCCAGCTTATCTACCAGTCCCCACAGCTTGATATCATCTGTGAACTTGTTGAAGCTGCCCTCCATCTCATCTTTCAGATCATTAATGAAGATTTTGAACAAAACTGGCTCCAGGACCGACCCATGGGGCACTCCATTTGATACCAGCTGCCAACTAGACATCGAGCCATTGATCACTACCCACTGAGCCCAATCCAGCCAGCTTTCTATTCACTTTACAGTCCATTCATCCAACCCATACTTCCTTAGCTTGCTTGCAAGAATGTTGTGGAAGACCACAACAAAAGCCTTGTTAAAGTCAAGGTATATCACGGTCACCGCTTTCCCCATTAATCAATCAATCAATCAGCAGGCACTCATCCCACAGATACACATACAATAATGAAAATAGGCTTATCAAATCAGTCTCATAAAAATACACACTTCATTCTGAGGAAACACGTAAAAACAAGCCAAGGATTTGCGTGTCACTACGGTCAAAGACTCAAAACCTATTGTATACATACATACTGGAAGGGCCTCAAATTCAGAGCCGTCACTCAATCCAAGATTCAGAAAATGCTCAACAGACAAACAAAAATGCATCAAAGGGAAGGGCAAGATAACTGTAAATGCAGATGTATTTCCTTTATTTCCTAGTACTACAATGCCACCCTTTAAGAGAATAATGCTTATAAACATGGTTTGGCTTTTTAATTGCCCAGGAAACAGAAATTTCCATTCCCAACCACCTCTATCCCATACCACTTGGGGCATTATCTAGCAGGCTAAACCAAACTCTTTGAACTCTATTAGGAAATCCAAAAACTGGTGCGTCTTTGTGAGCATTAGCATTATACGCCGTTAGGACAGTATACTCAGTAAGTAAATAGTCATATATTTCATGAAATTTCTGAAGGCTCGTAAGGTATAGTCCCACGGTCACATGCATCACCAGAGTCTAATCTTAAGGTGACAAAAACAAGGATAGATGTAGCAAGGTCACCATACAAAAAGCTTAGTCATATTCTCCCCCCACAAATGCAAAGGAGAAAATAGTTCATTCATAGCATAGGCTGTTCCATGTCATAAACATACATGACTACACAAAAAAACTGCACTTGAAAGAGTATGCTTGCAGCTCATATAGTATTAGATGCTTATCATTGTGCTTCAGTTGAATCTTGCGTATTTAAGTATTCATTGGCATGTGCAAGTGTCAGTGTGAACATGCAAATGTGTGCACAGATGTGAGTATATGTACAGAGTTTCCACAAGCATAAAGTAAGCTCCTACATTTGAAAATTCTGCCCATTACTATTTAGGATTTTAGGAGAACAAAGTCTTACAAGTTCACTATCAAGTTCCTCTTTTACTGGATCACTTCCAGGTGACTTCTCGTCTAAATTTACTACTAACAAAATAATGAACTAGTAATAATGGCAGTAACTCATATTGCCCAAGGAGCAGTAGAACAAACAAAAATCACCTGCAATTAGAGTTAGACTTGTCCTGTAAAAGAATCTGTATGGAGAATGGCATCTTTCAAAGTCAAGCTTTTTATGGAATAAGCTGCAGCTCCCTTTGCCTTGTGGAGCATCAGTGACATCCAGTGGCTGCTTGATTGATCCGGTTAGTATAAGGCTAAAGCGCCAGAATACCAATTCATTCCCATTTATAAGTGTGTGTGTGTGTGTAATGGGAAACAGAACCTGTTGTCAGCAGACAGCCTTTACAATTCACACAGGATACATAAGTGTTTATATGACTCCAACCATCAAAGAAGGAACTGGCCATGAAAAACAGAGACAGGGATAACAACAGCAAGGTTCTTCAGAGAAGGACTCATCCTTTAAGGGACCACGAGACAGCAGACTGCTGCCTGCACTCCATTCTCAGGCAGGACAATTTCTCCATGAAGCCTGGCTATTGCTCTTCAGAGTTTCCAGGTGGCAAAAGTTCAGATTCAAGGCTGGTATAAATGGGTGAAATGTCACTAACAGAGATGGAGTCGTACTCAATTAGAGAAGCAGAGGATTTGGCCTACTTTAGAGCAGTAGTTCTCAATCTTTTTTTCATTTGCAGATCTCTAAAAAATTTCAAATGGAAGTCCAGAGCCCTTTGCGAATTTTAAATGAAAGTGCAGAGCCCTTTGAATTGCAATTGACATACCTCGGATTGATCATGGTCCTCTTTTGCAGACTCCTTAGACAAAGCCTGCAGACCTCCAGGGCTCTGTGGACCACAGGTTGAAAACCACTGCTTTAAACCAACAGGGCTTGCAAAACGTACCCCATAGGAACATGAGAAATTCCACAATGAGTCAGACCACGTCTACCTGGTATTCTCTCTCTCTCTCTCTCTCTCTCAGAGTGGCACAGAGTGATGCTAAGGGAAGGACGCAGAACCTATCAAGACCCGTCTGTCCCCTTCCTCTCTACCTTATAACTTCTAGCATCAAGAAGCCTAAGGAATTCTGATTTCAGGGCTCTGTAATTCTGTTGTCATGTTTAATACCTACTGACAGAACTATCAAGAACTTGTCCAATCCTCTGTTGAACCTGGTTAATTAATCAGCCTCTACAACATTTCCTGGTAATGAGTTCCCCCAGCTGACTATAGCAGTGTGAAAAATAACTTTATTTTATTAGTTTTCAACCTGTTTCCTAATAGTTTCTTTTTTATGTCCCCTAGTTCTAGTCTTGCAAGAGGCAGTAACATTCTTTTTTCTCCGCCAGTCATTATTTGTATAGACCTCTGTCATATCTCCTCCTCAGTTATCTTTTCTCTAATCTAAAAAAGTTCTCCTCTTTATAAGAGAGAAAAAGGAAATACACTCTATAAACATTCACCATCTTAGAGTTTCCAACAGACTCTGAAATCTCTCCTGGGTTCTTCTGTGCCAGTGCCAATGCCCCCTTAATGCCTTGATATCATTTTGAATTGCCAAAACCCTCATAATTTTCCATATAAGAATGATGTGAAAACATGAAAGCCCACACAAGATCAAATAAGGCTGCTGGCATACATTCAGATAAGTATGCGATGCGGTCTGATCCCTGATCCAAACAATCACACCTTCTTCCACACCACGCACAAATGGCAGGACGTGCAATTATGGGCAAGATCAGACACAAGTCCCAGCCACTACTGCCTGCAGCCTTGCTGTCAGCTCCAGGCATGAAAGGCTCCCCAGAGAGGAGGAGAGGAGGTGCTAGTCCCACTCAAGAGTTTTAAGTCCTCATTCCCAGCAGCCTAGCCAGGACCGCGGGGCATGAAGAATCAATGCTCCCAACACAAGGTTTAATGTCAGGCAGAAACGAGGGGGTCCCTATGCTCAGGAATATAAAGCCTCATGCTCATCAGCCCTGTGGGAACTGGAGGATCAAGTCTTCCAATAAAAACCTCAGGGCAGGGAGCACCTCAGTTCCACTCACCAAAAGCCAGGTTCCTCTACACCCAGCAGTCCCAACAGGTCTGTTGGGCACAGGTGTCTAAAATCCCCAGCATAAGCAGCCCCTCAGCTTCTCCACTTGGACCAAGGCAGCTGCAGGCCTGTTGGAGACCGGCTGGTTTCCTATTTTATACTGCTTCTGTGACGGGACAGAAGGGGCACTCCTGTGTTGAGCCACCCACCTCACTGCGCCCGACCACCTTCCAGGCTCCGAGTGCCTCCCTGGGGGCGCCCCACATCTGACCAACCCCCTTCCTGGAGCACACCCGCTAGCCTGGGGGTTCCTCTGCTACCACCCAGGGCTGGGCTTGATTCTAGCTCTGCGCACCCTGGGAAACACAGACCTAGTAGCCTTCAAGGGTACTCGATTCACTTCAAGAACCTGGGATGCTTCCCTCAGTCAGAAGCACAAGTAGTGGTCTCCCTTAGTCAGTCGAACCAAGGGGCCCCCAAGACATAATCTAGACCCACTCCCACTAAGTCTCCCACGCTAGGTACAAAGGAGAACTTTATTGGTTACAAGAGGTAAGGTTGCAATACGGTACAGGGTAGGGCAATACCGGAGAAATCCCACGGAACAAACCCCCATGGCTGGATAGTCTTTGATCATGCATCTGAACTGCTGCAAACTATATATCTAGTTAGATCTCAGGTAGCTTACTCGCAAGTATCACCCATAGGCAAGTGGAGATGCCCTCTGGAGGCGGGTAGTTCCTTGATCATGAGTTTTGAGACGGAGAGCAAGTTTCAGGTGGTCCAGCTCTTCTCCCTCTCTGAGTCCTTCTAATGGCTGCTGCCTCCTCCTCCTGGGCAGTCCTTAACTTATACAGCCCTTGTGACCTCATTTACCTGGTCCAATGGAGGCCAGCACCTGTTGGCTGTCAGCCAACCACTTTGAAATGCATCACTAGTTGCTGGGCAGACTGGCAGTTCCTAGCGCCTCAGGGAGCGAGCCCCTCACCCGGGTATGTGATGCCAGTCACGCAGGCAGAGGGAGCAGATTTCCCCGCTCCCTCAGGAACGTATCCAGCTCCGGTCACCTAAAGACATAGGGTAAGGTGTGTATCCTTTGCTGGGCCCATCCTGACCAAACTGTCACAGAGCAGAATTTATGGGAAGAAACAGAGTTGGCCGTCTGCCACAGCCTTAAATCAGGTGACTGTGAAGCATCATTGCCATTTAACACATTAATCACACCATAAATGTAACATGTGCCAGGGGCCTTAAGGAGGCATTTTATAGGTCAAGATGTTCATCCAACCTATAACCTGTCATTTTGTACCTTGGAATGCGAGCCACTCCCTTCCAAGACGACATCTATGGTTTCGTCAGAGATATTGACTGAGGAATGAAGCTGCAGAGTCAGTTCAGTAATGTTCTGCACAAAGTCTTTGATTTTCACATCTATGACACAGGAAAGAATGCATCCTCAGTGCCACACCCAATTGCTAAACTCAAAATGCCACTAAGCCATCCACTTCCATACATATATTTGGGAATGTGAAAGAGCAGGATGAAGTCTCCAGGAGCCACTATTTCCTCGCCCCACCAGTACTACAGAACTCACAGGCAGGGTTCTGAGGTATATCACATCTGCCTGTGGAGCAGAGGTCAAGAAGGGCGCTTAATGCTAAATAACTAATCCACTCATTCATAAACTATCCCCCCAAGACAGTTCAGGAGAGACATCCTAAACTGCTGAAGTCAATCTTCAGCAGGGATCCAGGTTTTTCATTCACCATGAAAAATGCAGATTTCCTCTTTTTAGGTAGAACAGCTTAGGAAATGGCAGGTTCCCCCTTGCAGGCTGGCAGAGTTTCAGCCTAAAAAGGGACTGGTTGGGGTTGAGGAGAGCTTCAGGAGGGTGATCAGGCAGAGGGCACCATGTGCATGTGTGCCCCCCTTACCAGCAGGGCCCAGGGGGCTGTGGATCAAAACTAAGGGACACTGGCAGGGCTGGGGTGGGGGGGCTGTGCATTGAGAGAGGGGCAGGGTACTGGCATATCAGGGCTGCTCAGTGCCACAAAGCGGGGGCAGGCAGACAGCTGCAGCTGGACCCGTGCCCTGGCGAGCAAAGTGGACAGGGGGAGCTCTGATTTTCCATGATAAAAAAACCAGAATGAAATGCAGTGGTGTTTCATTTTAATTGCAGAAAAACATGGATTTTGGAGGTTTTTAATCAGAATTTGCAATTTTTAAACAGAGGAACAAAGGAACCCTAGTCTTCAGTCACTTAGGACAACTTGTGCTAGTACACTGCAGATCTCTTTTCCTTTCACAGAAAGAGTCCAGGACCATGTTACTGGGGAGGTTTGCTACCCTGGGGCCAAATTACTATGTGGGGAGAACAGGGACAAAAACAATTTATTCATAGGTTGACAATGCACTAGCAAGCTAGTGGTTTTCACATACAGAATTATTTTACTTTTGTTAAGTTTGTTTCAATTTAAGATTTGTTTTCGTGGCCTTTAAAACAAGCACACCATGATGATCCATAAAACAGCAGCAGGGTATACATCAGTTCCTGTAAATACACCATTAACTTACCATCCAGTAGACTGAAGTTACTGAGAAAAGCGGCTACTGAGTTTCCTGACAAAAGTGCCTCTAGGTTTTCAGCCAACCTGAAATGACAATACTAGTTTCACAAGTTGCTATTTCTAAGTAGTTAAATATGATTGTATATCATACGTTACATGCACAACATTTATCAGTACTGAAGTGATGCCGGTTAGACAGATTAGTGCTAAGCACCAGAGTTTTCCTGCTGCTTGTGCAAGCGAGCATCAAGGTACTGAGATGGGCCCAGATGACCATGCACCTATACATATTGCACTGACCATCACATTCCTTGTTCTTACAGGGCCTAACGTGGTCAATTTGAAAAACTGGGGGTGAAGTAAAGATTTTAGTATAGATCACCCCTGAACTTGTGACCATTTAAAGGAAAAAAAAAAAAAAGAGGCCAGCTCTGCCTTCCCACTACAGTGCAAGTAATATCTATCATTGTCTACTCCCCCTCAAGCTGTTGGGTAAGAACAAAAAATACGAGAAGACAGGCTTCAATCCTGCCAAGAGCCAAGCGCATCCTGCTGCTTGTGCATTCTGAACATCCCTGACTTGAAATCGACCCAAACAGAAGTTGCTTAAAACCTTTCAGGATTGGGGCCTGGAAATTAGGTTGATATAAGACCCACAACATGCAGATCAGGGGTGGGCAAAGTACATCCCCCAGGCCAGATCTGGCCTGCCAACTGACTGGATCTGGCCTGCAGCTCTCCCTGCGGCGTTCTGCATGGGGCTGAGCCATGCCCCCCCCACCAGGACAGCCCACGCTGTGCTCCTGCCTGCTGGCCAGGTGTTGCTCTACTACCCTCACCTTCAGCAGAAGCCACCCAGCTGAAGCTGACCTCCACCCACCCAGAATCGCACAGCAGGGGCAAGAGCAAGAGGAGGAGCTGCTGCTGGATGGAGCCGAGGGGAACAGGACAGTTCTTCCAGCCCGAGCCCCAGCCAGGGCTGTTGCCAGCGTGGCTGCAACAAGCCAGGGGCTGCTCTGCTTTCCCACCTCCAGCAGCAGCTCCTCCTCCTGCTCCTGCCCTTGCTATGCTGCTCCAGGCTGGGGGGGAACTTCAGCGGGGTTGCTCCAATGGGAAGTGAGGGGAGAAGAGCAACTTCTACCGAACTGCAGCTACATTGGGAACAGCCCTGCCAAAAACTGCATTTTGGCTGGGCCAGGGCAGGGCCAGCAGGTGTGGAGGGGAGTGAAGCACAGGTTTCCCAGGGCAGGGCTCAGCCCCATGCAGAGTGCCACAAAGGAAGCCATCCCCTAGTTCCCAGACCCCCCCCCCCCACACACACACACACCTTCATTCTATTCCACAGGCCAGGGCATGCAAGGAGCGAGGAACCTCATCAGCAGTCCCACTCCTGAACACTACTCCCCGCCTGCCAACAGCCCCATAAGGATTTTTGGTGAGTTGTTGTGAGCTGGGGGACACATGGGGTGCTAACCCAACCCGTGACAGCTCATCAAAATTCCTGGTCTGGTCCTCAGGCCCAAATCATTGCCCACCCTGATGTAGATGCTTATGGGTGCAGACAGAAGTGCAGCTCCCACCTGTAACTCAGAATGCTTTGCAGGATTTGTTCTGAGTTACAGCATTACTCCAAACCAGACAGGAAGCTCACTGTTGGGTCTAGGGGGAGGGGAATCTAGAGGGAGCTCATGCTTGGGGATATCCCCTGGCTGGTGCTGAAAGGTGAGGTAGGTGAATTGGAGCCCCCACCCCAGGGGGAATACATCCACTACACCCTCCAGTGGGGGCTGAAAAAACCCCAGACTGAAATCCCTCTGTTCCCTTTCCCCCCTCCCATTCTGAAAACAGCGGCAGGTTGGGAACTCTGCAGACACAAGTTACAAAAGATGCTACGTTTTGAAATGTCTTTATCTAATACCTCATGCAATGAGGGGTCAGATTTTCACCCAATCAGCCATGTTTTAAGCTGTTTGCAGCCACACACACGTGTTTAGTCATGTCTATAAATTGCTTTCTGTGGCCAGATTGGGCAAAAATTGTCATTTACTCTTTGGAGAGGGCAAAGGGGGTGATTAAAAAAGCAGACCTTTTCACACTTACAGCGCAAGTCATTGTTTACTGTTGCAGAACAGATGCCTCTAACAAGTATACAGTGCCCCCTTCTTTCTCCTTTTTGGTCAGATAGTCTGGGTAAGCATAGTTTGCATTATATCTATACAAATTAAATCCATACACATGCAAGGGACTACTAAACCTAACAAAAATGGTGCACGGCAACAGAAAAACAGACTTTACATTTGTACATGCTTCTGGATGTCCTCTATCACGAGCTGACATTCACAGCTGCTATCAGTGGTGTTTTGTAAAGTTCTCAGGAAGCTATGCAAAGTACCAGAAAACTTCTTGTTTATATTTACAACATTCTCACAATCTCCTTGGTTAAAAATGGGCCAGGTTTTTTCAATATCCTGCACAAGAAACAACCAAGTTAAAATAAAATTCATGCAATAGCTTTATTTCCTCAAAATAACAGGTCTACACCACTAAATATTGGGAAGCTTTGCTTGAAAATAAAACACAAATCAAAAAACATAACTCTTATCTTGTTATCTTAGTTTTTGCAAAGAAACAGGAGACAGGATTTTTTGGTTTTGGATAAATAGTAAGTGCACAAAAACAATTGAGGTTTGGGACAACCCAAACTATTTATGAATCTAACCCAAATCCAGCAAGCAGTTTCAGATGAAAAAGCTGGGGGGGAGAGGGAATTAAAAACATCAAAACAAAATGTTTCCACGAAATGCTGAAACATTTTGCTTTGATATTTTCAAAATTAAGTGCTTCAACTTTATAATTCAAAATAAGATTTTTGATTTAAAATCAAAAGGGAAGGAGAAAGGTTAAAGAAATGGGTTAAAGAACCTGGAAAATGAAGAGGCTAGTTTGTTTTGGGTTAAATGAAATGTTTCAGACTAACTTAAATTGATAGCGGGGAGAGGGGGGGAGGAAGAGTAGGAGGACATCCCTTTTCACAAAAAAAGGCCAAGAATAATTTTCTTTCCCTTTAACTCAAATTCATTTTTCCCAAATGTTTCTGTTCTAGTACCTAACCAAAAAAAATACAAATCAGTTGTGTGCTTAATTCCCTCCATAGCCACATACTCCTTGCATCATGCCTTACACAGAAACCATTTATTCCTTTCAGTTTTTCTTGCCTTTTTATTAACTTTGCCTTTTATATAGGTGCTTTCCTAGAACAAGTCTATTTATGCATACAATGTTTATCTGTATATGCATATATTTAGATATACAAGAGAAAAGTATTCATATAAAGTCTCCTCGAGCAAAATTCTACCCTCGGATCACTTGGGTGGCTCTCAGTTCTGACAGCTTGCTCTACTCCTTGAGTACTCTGAACTCTCACTCACACCACTGAGTGCTCTGTGTTGACAGTGGAATATCAAGGCTGATATCCAAAAAGTAAAGCAAGGCAAATCCTGTATTAAAAGAATAAAGCTCATATTTCTGGGGGCCTCCAAGAGGCCAATTCTCTCCTGAAGCCAACTGCAAAACACTCACTGGAACAAGATCAGGCCCTGGCTGAGGCCCTTGATGCCAAGCATTCATCTTTTGATCAGAATTTGTGTCCAGCATCAGAGGTGCAGAGAGCAATCCCTCTTGGCAAGCAAAATTAATCTATTTTCTGGGTGAGTTTTCTTTTAGTCTGAATGACTCTGGTTGGAGAGCTTTCATTTGTACTATGTTTGATTAAAGTCTTGCTCTTGTTAAATGTCTAGCAATGTGAACGCACCCAGGGTGGTTCCATCAATAAATCTAAAGGAGTTCACCAGGGAATTGGCTGAGGCCACATGCTCCTGGTCCATGGTTGTCATGGGAGACTTCAACTACCCAGACATCTCATGGGAAGAGCGCTCAGCTAAATCCGAGTGGTCACAAAGCTTCCTCTTGTGCGTGAATGACCTCTATCTGACTCAAGAAGCCTATGGACTAACGAGAGGTAAAGTGCTGCTTGACCTGGTTGACTGGCAACTGGGGATGACTTAATCAGTGACCTAACAATCGATGGAAAGCTGGGCGACACAGACCACAAGCTGATCACCTTCACCATCCACTGTAAAGCTGGCAAGTCAGTCAACAATATAGCAGTCCTTGACTTTAGAAAAGCTGACTTTGACAAACTCAGGAGGCTTGTTGGTGAGGACCTAAGGGACCATGACCCCAAGGGGAGGGGAGTTCAGGAGGAGTGGTTGCTCCTGATGGGAGCAGTCCTCGATGCACAAGCTCAGGCTATTCCGTCTTGGAAGAAAGGCACCAAAAGGGCTCAGCAGCCCCCTTGGCTCTTCAGGAAACTGGTGGACCTTCTGCTGCTAAAAAGAAAGGCCTGCAAAGGATGGAGGACAGGATCCACCTCCAAGGAGGAATATTCCACCCTGGTCCAGTCCTGCAGGAAGTGAACCAGAAAAGCCAAGGTTGCAACGGAATTCCAACTAGCTACAAGTATCAAGGGCAATAAAAAGTCCTTTTCACATATGTGGGGAGCCAGAGGAAAAGCAAAGGGAACATTAGACCCCTGCTAAACCAGATGGGACAACTGATGACCGACACCAGGAAAAAACAAACTCATTAAATGGGTACTTTGTGTTGGTCTTTCATCAGTCCCATGGGATGTCCATGCCCATTATAGGACAGGGAGGCCCAGGTGAGAAAGATTCCCTGCCCTCCATCAATGCTGACCTTGTGAAAGAACACCTTGAGAGGCTGAACACCTTCAAGTCAACCGGCCCTGACAATCTACACCCCAGAATACTCAAGGAGTTGGTGAGCATCATAGGCCAGCCCCTGGCATGGATCTTTGAGAACTCCTGGTGCTCCGGTGAAGTGTCCAACGATTAGAAGGCCAATGTGGTGCCTATCTTCAAGAAAGGGAGGAAAGTGGTACTGGTAAACTACAGGCCCATCAGCCTGACCTCTATCCTGGGCATGGCTTTGGAAAAGATCAAAGAGGCCACCCTTAACAGACTAGCTGACAGCAATATCCAAAGGGATACCCAACAGGGGGTTGTTGTGGGTAGATCTTGCTTGATCAATCTCATTTCCTTCTATGACCAGGTGACCTATCACCTGGGCAAGGGAGAGGAGATTGATGTCGTATATCTTGACTTCAGCGAAGATTTCACTCTGGTATCCCATGATCACAGCTTGGCAAAACTGGCCAACTGTGGCCTTGGGTCCACCACAATCTGCTAGCTGGGGAATTGGCTCCATGGTCAAACCCAGAGGGTGGTGGTTGATGGAAGTCAATTATCATGGTGCCTTGTGACCAGTGGTGTCCCTCGAGGCTCTGTCTTTGGACCTGTATTGTTCAATATCTTCATTAATGATGTGGACATTGGAGTCAGAAGCGAACTGGCCAAATTTGCCAATGATACCACACTCTGGGGTAAAGCATCCACACCTGAGGACAGGAGGGTGATCCAGGCTGACCTTGACAGGCTCAGGAAGTGGGCAGCTGAGAAACTGATCATGTTTAACACTGAAAAATGCAAGGTCCTCCACCTTGGAAGGAAAAATCTATAGCACCCATATAGGCTCGGCAGTGCTATGAAAAGGATGAAAAGGACTTGGGGGTCACGATTGACTGCTAGATGAACATGAGCCTTCAATGTGATGCTGCAGCTAGTAATGCGAGCAAAACGCTGGCTTGCATCCATAGATGCTTCTCAAGTACATCCCAGGACGTCATTCTCCCCTTGTACTCAACCTTGGTGAGGCCACAGCTGGAGTACTGTGTCCAGTTTTGGGCTCCACAATTCAAAAAGAATGTGGAGAAGCTTGAGAGAGTGCAGAGAAGAGCCATGCGCATGATCAGAGGTCAGGAAAACAGGCCTTATGATGAGAGGCTGAAAGCTATGGGGCTCTTTAGCTTGGAAAAGCGCAGGCTCAGGAACGATCTGATGGCCACCTATAAGTTTATCAGGGGTGTTCACCAGGATCTGGGGGAATGATTGTTCTCTGGAGCACCCCAAGGGATGACAAGGCCAAACAGTTATAAACTGCAGCAAGACCATTTCAGGCTGGACATAAGGAAGAATTTCTTTACTGTCTGAGCCCCGAAGGTCTACAATAGCCTACCATTGGAGGTGGTTCAAGCACCCACATTGAATGCCTTCAAGAGAAATTTGGATGCTTATTTTGTTGAGATCCTATGACCCCAGCTGACTTCCTGCACATTGGGCAGGGGGCTGGACTCAATGATCTTCCGAGGTCCCTTCCAGCCCTAATGTCTATGAAATCTAAAAAGCAACACCCCTCCAACCACCACCACTTCTTATTTGGTACTAAATGACAGCCTAGTTATTCCATTTACAGCTTTCAACACTTGTCAGCATTTATTTATGTGACTCCTCCTGAGTATCACTATGAAGTATGGCAAAAATACCCTTGCAACCCTCGATTGTATATAAGGACAGTTCAGACTGTAGAAAAACAGAATGAAAATCCTCTTGGAGTAATTTTCCAATACAGAAGTGTAACACATGATATAAAGGATGCTGCAGGAATGGAAATTCTTCAAACCTGGTACCGATCATGAATCAAACCGATTCCTTCAATAACAGAACGGAGAAGATGCTTTGTTAAACCATTTTTACAGCTTGTAAAAGCACAGAGAAGGTTGCTGATAACTGTTGGTTTTTCTGTAAGAGAAAACATGCAGATGAATCAGTTAAACTCCAACAACATCCTATCAGAAATTAAATTAACGTTAAAGAGAGGAAGAAACAGGGAAAGAAAATTTAAATATAAGAGCAAAAATAAAGTCTAGCATGCTATGCTTTCCTTCTTATATACTGCTCTACATCACCCTCAGTATCTTGAGTGACAGTGAGGACAGTCATGACTGGAGCAGAACCAGAGCAGGGGGGGCTTCATGCCAGGTCCATGGAAAGAAAATTCAAAACTTGTAAGGACCTTTATGGGCTATAACTAGGTCTCCCCTCCTCTGCTCTACCACCCCCACCAAGCAACTCTCTGGCATCTTCTTCAATCTTTTCCCCTCTGGAGATGCCTGGAGATTACTATCTGGAAACTGCAATCTACATATAGCTGTAAGTGGAAAGACTGGCCTCTGTTACAGATAAGTTTCCAATAGAAGTATAAAAAGAGAGCATATATTCTGCTACCAAATCTGCTGGTGGGGGAAGCTTTACCCAAATTAGCTTTCAGCATGACCCTGTCAAACAGCTTCCTTCCATTGCCTTCAAAGGTTTGCATACATGACTGAAGAGAGGATCTGGCCGCACTACCGGATTTGAGTTAAATAGACTCCTGCTCATTCTCTCAGAGCCTGGAGGGTTGTGAGTGTTAAAAAACAACTTCCAATCATAAATAAAGAGGGCTGGAAGGGACCTCCACAGGTCATCTAGTCCAACCCTCTGCTGTAGATAGAATCATCCCTACCTAAACCATGCTATACAAATCCATTATTTAACCTCTTAATAAACTAGACAGTCAGCCCTGAAATAAGACATCCATGTTTTGTTTTGTTTTGTTTTGTTATTCAGTCTTTATCTCTTTAATAGATAAGGGAAAAGGTGGAGAGTAAAGGATGGCACTGGGTTAATTTTTTTCTTCCCTTCAAATAGTCACTTTAAATTCAGCTTCAGTAAAATCCAGCCCAGCAAATTTCTGCAGCTAGGAGTTCCAGGCAACTCACAAAACAACAAGCAAGTCTCATCAAACCTTTATGTCTTGTATAAAGTTTTGCAAATTTCCCTTGATGCAGAAAAGCTAATGTAAGCAAAGCACATAGCACAAGGTCAAGAGACTCAGACAGTGCCTAAAACATTAGATTATCCAGCCGTATTTGAACCTTTAAAGCTCAGCCCCTTTGGAAAAGCATTTTATAGTTGTCTTCACTTCTCTCCCATTGCAGCTAATGAGGGTATTACCAGGGAATTCACCTGAAGCAGAATAAGTCAACAATGAGCATTTCTGAAAATCTCTGGCTTACATACCCACCGAATATGTGGGTTTAGAAGCTAAAACATCAACTATCCACTTTCATGCCATGCTGTTGCATTAGGACTTCTGCATCAAAATATTTTCAGGTGCCTGCCTTTGCCTCCTTTTGAGGGGTCGGTGTTTGGGTCTAACTTGAGACCATCGAGCTAGGCCCATTGCGGCTGCACCAAGGTGCTCCGAGTACAGCTTTAACGCTCCAACAGTAAGATGGATCATGAAGCAAACAGTTGTTACTACAGCAACCAACCTGCAATAATTTTAAGTATGCTCAAAGCTGTTATCTGTACATTCTGTAGCAGTAAGACACTAGCAGGACTTAAATGCTTCTGGAAAACCTGGCACATCTCAGAGACACTAAACAAAAAAACAAAAACACAAAAATCAATAGAGCAGCAATCATTTTTAGGACAACAGAATCAAAGAAAGGCTTGAACAAGCACTGCACGTGCTATTATAATCATCCGTGAGCTTTGCTAATATTCCAGTTATTCCAATTTGACTTCCCAGGGTCTTATTCCTAATTCGTAACCCTGTGAATTCATCAGAATTCATCGTAACCCTGGATTCATCAGAATCCAGCCAAACAGGCAATACCAGCCACTTCCATATGTAACTAGAAAAGTAAGTCATCAAAAACTTATTTTTGGCCATAGCATGAAAATGGATAGTTGCATATACAGTAGAGTTCAATACAAATATTCTTAGCCTTGGTTTCAGAGTCACTGAAGAGTCACGTCCCTTTGATTTGATGGAAGTGTTGAGAATGGCCTCGAACCATCCTCCCAAGACATAATAAAAGAGGAGACTGTGAGACTGTTATGTGAAAAAATGCCCAGCTGCAGTGATAAGGAG
>JAGPOW010000261.1:145480421-145499542 GCA_030014935.1 Caiman crocodilus | reverse complement strand
GCTTGTTACCTTGCACCGTTTGTTGCTAGCAATAAACTTTTCTTTTTACTTCCACCGCCCGGTGTGTATATTGGCGTCTGCATTCTGGGCGCGAACCCAGATTTGGGCTGGGGCTCAACAGAAGCAAAAGGGTACTGAGCCCCTTTTGAAAACCAGGCCTTGACAGTGATGGGGGTGGGAGGGGGGGAAAGCTAATTTCTTAATTATTTACCTTTGATCATTTAGTGGACCTTGTTGCCAATATTCAGTCAAGGCAATCAGTCTCTGGGCATAGTTTTCATAAGATGATAGTCGTTTGACCGTCCATTTAAGACCATGCATCAGCCTCTGTGCACTCCTTTGTAGCTGGCCTGTATCAGCCACACCAGTGATTCCATTAACAAAGGGCCCCAAAAATGTTTTGACCAAGGTTCTTGTTGAATTCACCTGCTGGTTATTATTTAAATGCAGCAACTCCATCCAGGGAATTTCACTTAATGAGCCCTCAGTAGCAGTTTTCCAGCTGGATTGTTCTTTCTGAAGGTACCTTATATTTTGGTTGATAAGGCTGGCAAAATACGACCTCAGGCTGAAGTTTCTTTCAGAAACATTATTTGTTAAATTGAACAATTGCATAATGATTTCCATAACTCTCAGAAAGTCATCTTGGTTGTTTGCATAAGTCAGCAGCAGATTTAAGTCTTTTTCATTTAACTTATTTTCCCAGAACCCCCCCAGGAACAGATCAGCCACAGCTCTGATGAAAGCCTTTATGGATGTGCATTTTTTTGTGCGCAAATTAGCAATCATTTCCTGAATTTCACCCCATTTTTCTTCTTGTGTTGGACTATGAGTAAGATTTAGTGTACTAGCTAAAGCTATTTTGCTACTAATAGCATTTATTGGTACAAAAATGCAAAGAAGATACTCTATTAGGCTGACAGTCTCATTAGGTGAGTTTATATTTGAACTGGTAACAACTGTAACAAGTCTTTCTAGTACCCAAGAATAATTCTGCATATCTGCTAGAAATGAAGCAATTTCACCTACAATATTGTTTAATTCACTGGCTTTGCTCAGATTTGCAGGCAATCTGGTGGATGTGTTTACAGTCTCAGAGCCACTTGAACTGGAATGATCAACCTGAATAGACAAGTAGGTCAAATCAAGAAATGCTTTCACCAAATCTGCCGAACCTTTTTCATTTGAACAGACAGCTTCTGCAGTCTCACTTGTAGTTAACTCATTCACTGCATCACAAACAGCTCTTTGAAGAACTGGATAGAACACATGGAGGTAGTCTAAGATTCCTGGAGCGTCAGAAGGTTGTTCAAAAATAGTAACAATCTTTTTGGAAGATTTCTTGGCCCATGTCAGAAATTTAGCAATAGCTTCTACTACTTCTGATAGCTTTGCAAACTCATCACTTTTCTGCAGCAAAGTGCTCAAATAATCAGCGGTCTCCAAAAATGGTCCATGAGCGTAGTTAGTGCTATTGCTCCATGAAATAAGATAAAGTAATCTTTTTGTAGCTTCTATTACCTCTCTATTTTTCAAAGGAAATGTCTTGTCTAAAGAGATTAACAGTTCTGCTAAACTGACAAGGTCCATTTCCCAGAAAGGAGAATAGAAATCTGGGAAATCTTTGGAGTGATTATGCATGAAAAGATCCACTATCTTCCCCATTTCTGCAAAAGTTTGCCTCATAATTTGGAGAGCCATGGAAAGATCTCTAGTCATCGGAACAAGTTTCCATGAATTATTTGCATTAAACAAATTATTCATAAAATGAAACAGTTCATAGTCATCTTGGGTGCCATTTTTTTCAGCAGACTCTCCAAATAGGACATTAAACAAATCCTTCACAAACTCGAGTCCTTTTGCACTATCAAAGTGAAGTGTCTCGTCCTCTGATATGGCTTTGAGTGGGTCATACAGATGTTCTTTAAAACTAGAATAAAGTATATTTTCCTTCAATCCATCAACTTCTTGCTGTAGCTTGATCAACCAATCCAAATTCAGAAGAGCTAATATCTTATCTCGGGGAAATATACTGCAACAGAAATATTGTTTAGTGTTTATTAGGGCAGCAGGAATAATTCTGAATGTAGATTGAAAATTTTCATTCATGTCTAAAGGTACTTTGCTACATATGGCTTGAAGAAATACTACAAATACACTACAAAATGATACGGTCTGACAATAGCTGTTGATCACTCAAAGGGACACGCTGCTTAGCCATTTGGCCAGTTGTGTATTAGGATGAGGTGCCTGGGCAACTGTCCCAAGAGCTGAATGTTCTGGGTTTGTGGGGAGGGTGGTTGAAAAAGCTGCCACTAGCAACTCAGTGGCAACCAAAATGTCACTACTGACCTGTGCCTCAGGCGTCTGGCCACGCCACTGGCGTGCTATATTCAGTGATAATGCCACTATAATACATAACTGGCTCCTCAACAACATCAGAGAAAAATCCTATGCCCAGTGTGTTATAAAGGAGTGGAGAAAATACTGGCAAGTACTATCACCTAAGATTTTCAAATACTGCCTCATTCAATGACTGCATGCCTGGGTAGACATTCATAAACTGAGGGGCTCCAAGATTTATACTAGCTTCACTTCATTTAAGTCAACAACCAAACTGCCATTCCACAAGTAAAATCATTGAGGTTACACTACCAGAAACCAGGAATAAAATAATAAAAGAAGTTTGTGTGTAGTGTAAAAATATAATACTTCCAAAACTAAATCGCTACTAAAAAGTTAAATCGCTAGTATCCAAAACTTTAAACTTCATGAATAAGCAGTCGTAGAAGAAAAAATTAGTTTTAACCAGAAGAAATATTTGCAATAATTTTAAAATCCAAACATTTAAAATGGTATATTTTCTAGTTTTTTGACTAAGAAATCAAGAAATTCAAATGTTCTACCTTTTAGTTATATTGTCCATAGCAGAATTTACTGTTCTTATCTTTGCACACAAGATTAATAACCCAATTAATAGACACTTACCTCATTTCTGCCATTATATCCTTGTGCAAGTCTTTTAGTAAGACAATTATTTTGTTACTGTAATATTCTGCAGAAGATGGAAAAAATATCTGCAGTAACACCTTTGCCATTTCCATTATCCTACTTGGGAATGGAGCAGTATTTTTTCTATAGTCTTCATACTGTGTATTGTTAAAAAACAAATCAATGAAATCCTCTATTTGAAGGTCTGTAGAATTTAAGTGCATTATCTCTTCCTCAGTAACAAAGTCAGAGATCATATTAAGCATGCTGTTCTGCAAAATCAAATGAGCAACATGAACATTCTTGAGCTTTTCTTCATTAAGAAGATCAGTAACAAATGAAATATTGAAATAATCTCTAGAACCATTCTGGAAGACCTCCAAAAAGTCAATGATGTCTTTGATAATTGCAATGAGATCATCTGATGAGTTTTCATTAGCCAAGAGGAGAACTAGTGCATTTATTATTCTAGAATAATTTTTACGAGCGTATTCATTCAGCCAGTCTCTCTCAATCTCTTGAAGTCCCTCAAAAATTGTTATTGTGGTTTCCAGAGATGACAAATTAAACCATTTAATGAAACTACCAAGTGCCAGTGAAGAGTTTTGTCCTGCTGCTGTACTTAGTAGTTGAACTTCTTTTTTTATCACAGAGAGCAGGTGGCTGACATCAAAATTCACCAGTAAATCCCATATGCTTTTCTCTGTATCAAGCCAGAGGGCCTCAAAGTTATCAAACAGACTACTACTGTTCCCACTTAAAGTTGCTAATGCCATGAATACCATGTAAGTTTGGTTTCCAGCTGGAGAGAGTGCCATTAAAGGCTGGGCTGCAGAAAGAAAGGAGAGGACAGCCTCAGAATCTAGCATTCCAGCAATATCATTGGCCATGGTTTTTAAATTAGTAAGAATAGTGTTTATAACTGATGTTCCTGCACTTCCATTCAAGTGTAGAAGGCTATGCAGATCTGCTAACTGGGCAGAGACAGCTCTGACCCTCCCAATGTCTACTGTTGTCATATTGTTCACTACTTCTATGAGTTGAAAAGCAGCTTGCCTTTTTGGTGTGGATGGGCAACGAATTGAATGAACACTACTGTTTCCTGAAGACATAAGAGAGGCTGACAGATCATCCCAAAACTCCTCTAAATCCATCAGAACTTCATCATCCAGATGGTAGATCTCAGAAAACTTCAAAAAAAAGGAGTTCCACTCCTTGAGCTGGTAGAAAAAGCAAGTCACATTGTACGAGGCCTCTCTCAGCAGATCTTCATTAGAGCACAGAGAATTTCCTGCAGGAGCTGTCAATTGCAGTAGCTCAAATGCATCAGTGACCATGTTGTAAACACGGGAAGAATTTAAGTTACAAGGCTTCAAAGCAGGACCAGCCAACAGGTTGGTTGTTGTGAGAGTCCAGCAGGCAACTGTGCTGAGACAACTCAAGGCCTTTGCAGATTCATCAGGCATATTTGTTACTAGCTCCAGTAACTTTAGGAGGCCATTTGCTTTGCTAAATAAATCTTCCTTGGCACATATTGACATATTTGTTTCTTGACTCAACATGAAAGTAAATACTTCAATTACGGCATCAGTGACGTTGCTGTTGTGAGGTAACTGCTCTAGAAAACTGAACACATCAGGAAGAAGGTAAATTGCCTCTACAAAATCATCGCGCTCGGCTTGAAACAATACATTTGTCAAGTTCCAAAAATGTGAATTGTTCTCAAGCATATGTAACCAGCCTGCCAGTGTTCCCAAAACAGGATTCTCAACCTTCAAAGCTTTAATAGTTGTAAAGAATTTGTTCAGGCTCGTAGAGGCCTGTTCTAGCAGATTTGTTAAGAATTCTAGATCTGTATTCTCAAGGGTTTGCATAAAATTTGCCATATGCTTTAGAAATTTGTTATCACCTAATAGTACTGGAAAATTGGTAATGCTAAAAGACTTTAAAAACGTTAATGCCTTCCCAACCAATTCAACATCAATAGCCGCTGCATTCATCAACATTCGCAGAGGTATGTTTTGCATATTATGTGACGTGTTTGATGAAATGTAAGTTATTAGATGTTCAAAGGATTCCATTAGCAAGCTTATATTTTTGTCTTGGGGGATTGCTTCTAATGCATTTAGCAGCTGTACAATGTCCAGAAGAGATGTGCTGTTTCGTAGGCTTGCAGCAGTGCGGTTGTTCAGAAAAATCCAAATTCTTTTCCAGTGGGCTGCTGAAGAAGGCTGGTGACTATGGAAGAAATTAGGGACTTCACTTGAATTCTCAGTGGCCCCAGTGATTAGTTTAGTGAAATATGTCTGTTTCAAGTCAGATGTGTATTGTGAGTACTTCATTAAGTGTTTAACAATTGCTTCTATTTGGCCTCCTGAGCTATTTAATAGCTTAAAGATAAAGTCAAGTGTATGGGCATCACTTTTAACATAAGATGTTGGCTGGGTGAATTTTAAAATTTTTTCTATAATGTTGAAATAAATATTCATACAATGTGCATCAGAACCATTCTGTAAACACAGAGAATCTTCCAAATTAAAATAAGCCATGTGAATAATATCTAGGATATTCTCTAGACTATAATCCCTATCATCAAGTCTTCCCAGAGACAGCAACAGAAATAAAACATGGCTTGTGTTTTCAAGGTTGGAAGGGAAGATTAATTTCTCACTGAGGTTACTGATAATATCTATCCACTCATTACAACCCTTTACTCCATTCAGGATATTACCAATGGTTAGAAGGTAATCAGGATGAAACCAGAAAGGTATTTGTGAAATATTTTTGGCGGCCAAATCTAACTCTCTCACATTCTGGAGTACATCGGCACAAGCCAGCAGGTAATGATCTTGAGATATGTTATTAAGGAGTCCAGCAGTCTCTTTTAGCTCTGTGAGAACAATGACCAGCTCTTCTGTAGAAAGCTTTAGGATACTTGAAAATGAATGTCCAATGGAATAAAGATTTGTCTTCTTATAGTCCACTTCAGAACTCAGTGGAGCAAAAATGCCAGTCCAGAAATCCAAAAACTCCCTGCTAAAAGTCTTCAGCAGAGATTTCTGTAATTCTGTGATCACTGTTTCCACTGTTTGGAAAGCTTCCTCCAGACTTTCCCTTGTAAGGTTGCTGGTGATATCACTTGCAATCTTAAGTGCACTTATAAGATCATCAAAGGCATCAAAATCTTCCCAGTTGTTCAATTTCCCAGCTCCTGTTATGATGCCTAGTAGATTCAATGCAGATGTAGTTTCAGGACTAACTACAAATGTCACATTGCATGGTTCGACATGGGTTATATTTTCAAGCCCTTCAGAAATCTGGGTCAGGCCATTTTGCAGGTACGTGATAAAATTTAAATCCAGTGTTAACATTTCAGAAGCTTGTTGAAGAATCTCTGTCCACATCTGAAGCCAGGTAGCGGTGCAATGCATGGCAAAAGGCACAGATACCCCAAAGTCTGTTGAGCTGGACACAACGCTGACCAGTGGAAGAAAAAGTGAGCTGTAACTCTTTACTAAAGGTTCCTCAGAAGGAATGCCAGGAACATAAAAATCAGTACATTCATTATTTAACAGGCTTTCTGGTGGAATGTCAAAAAGTTGTGCTAAGTATTGAAAGGCAACTGTATGTAGCTCTTTTTCTATCAACATAGCTTTAAGGCTCCCCAGAGTTTTATATACAACTTGTACCTCTTGTTCCCCTTTCTGTGCAAGGGACTGGGCCTGGAGGATGAAGTAGTCGTAAACTCTTGCTAACTTTTCACAGAGAGGCTTCTGAGTAAGACCATTAAGGAGTGTTATAATTTCAGATAGGAAGTCAAAAACCATGCTCATGTTTTGGAAAGCAAGTTGCATTCGAGTAGATGAAATGTCTTTTGAAGCTTTGTGGAAGAAAGATAGCAAAGAGCTATTGTTCTGGATTCTTGAGAACTGATCAATCTTTTGATATACAGTGGAAAGCATCTCAACAAGTGAGGCAGCTTTACTATCCACTATCCTGGGGATGTTTTGGTAGAAATCAGACACAACTTTCCCTGTGTCTTGTACTTCGGACACAGCAGTTCCATTGGAGAGTAGAATACAAGACAGATTTCTCATTTTGTCCATGGCACTAAGAGCTGTACTGACATGTTCTTGGGTCAGTAACCCAACCTCATACAGACTCCTGATGAAGGTTTCACAGAAATTGTTTACAACCTTTATGTCACCAACATTCCATTGAGGCCAATGTGTGCGGACGTTTCGGAAAAACCAAAGGCTTTTATTAAGGACTTTCTGATTTTCTGGAACAGAGAACACAATTTTAGATATGAAGTTCTCCAAGTTCTCTACTTCTCCAGTTGAACTTGTACCCATCAAGAGGTGTAGTAGTTTAGGATCAAGCTTATACAAGACCATTTCCACCGTTTCCCAAAATACTTCAGCCTGCTCATTTGGCCAGAGCCTTGAAACAAGTTGCAAATTCTCTAGTAGCTTTTTACTGAGGTCAGAAAGTGGATGAAAATTCACAGCAGACTCATTTGTCTCCACACTGGCAAAACCGTTAATCCATGTAATAGCATTATTCAACACTGTGTCTAGGAGGGATTGGGTGTCTTGAAGGCTTGAAGAAGCCAAAGAACCAGGCATCAAATTTTCTTGTATGAATTCTGCAAGGCGCAAGCTGTTAACTACGTCTCCTTTCTCTTCAGGAATACGTAAGTTTTCTTCACTTGTCAGAAGCTCTTTTACAGACGTCAAAATCCTGAAATATTAAAATCAAGATTTTTCATGCGAGTTACCTGCAGTTAACATACACCTTAACATGAAGCATATGTAAACATTGTATTTCTTCTAGAATGCATTGCATTCATATCTTAAAATCAAGAGGACATTTAAAAACCACTAAAATAATGTTTATAATGTTATCTTTTAAACACCAAAATAAAAATACATTAGCAGGGGGTTGCATCATTTTTAAAACACACATCAAGGCAATGACTAGGAATGTTTCAACCACACAAGTCAATGAAGTAGAATTGAACTTAGGTAGATGATTAGGGACACAGATATCTATTGAGCAAGAGTATAGAGCCATGAAAGCTATGCAAGCCAAGTCTCTGCCTCAATGACCTTTCATGTTCTGCTGAAACCAGCAGAATCTTTAAGATCCACAGAGTAAGTAGTTTTAAAGGAATTAGCAAGTAGAACAGGTCATAGATATTTTATTCCCTTTAAACATTGAAGAAAATGAAAAACTTCTAGGTTTCTGTAAAGAATTGAAAATCAAATGCAAGTTTCTAACAACTCACCCCTAAAAAGTTGTTGGCTTCTCAAACAAAACCCAAGAAAATGCCACTGAAAACAAAAATATTGTCATAAAAAAAATTCCTTTTATTGCTGCCATTTTTGTTGCAAATATTTTACCTAAAGATTTCAACCAGTTTTATACAGAACTTCGGCTAAGAATGGGTAGACTTGGGACACACAAATTAAGGAAGAGTAGGATCAGTAGATCTCAACCACAAATAGCTCTAACTCACTAAACTAATTCAGTGAAGAGAGCCAACAGAAATCATATTTTTCTTAATTTTTGCATTAAAGACTTTTAAAGAAGGAAACTGAGAAGCTAAGCATTGAAAAAAATACTCCAGAAGTTAATTACTGTTTCCATTATGTGGTCTCTGCCACAGGATTTTGCACAAAGTCTATGTAACGTTTATCTTTGTTTTTCTTGTTAAAAAAGACTCAATTTATTTTGTTATTAATACCATTGTGTAGCAGCAACAACATGTTTAGTGCTCTTATAGATTAGAGTAGAGGCTGGATAGCTGTTCCTGGAGATCTTTTATTCTAAAGCCAACACAGAGAAAAGGTGAAGAAGGACTGTGAGGACAGAGCCAAGATAAAACAGAAAATGTGTAATTGAACACACAGGTCTGTTAGCTCCACTACGCTTGTATACTGACATTTTCGTTCCATTGTCCTCATTTCCATTTAATAAAACTGTATATTTCACGCAAATTTTCAGCTTTCAGAACCAAATGAGGAATTATTCATTCCTGGTGCCCACTTCATCAAAACCAAAGGTTGAATAGTACAAGGACTTTGATCCAAGGTATTTTTGTCTATATTCCTCAATAGGACCAAAAGTTCAGAACATGGGAATTTTTAGGAACTCTGTTACAAATCCAATCCTGAACTTGCTTTACCTAGATTTTCATCCAGCTGGATGAGTTAATTTGTTCCTATGCAACTAGCAGATGAGACGTTCACACTCCAAATGAAGTATAAAAACTCTTTTTGACTCATATATTAATAGAAAAATAATTCAGGTCTCCTATGAAAAGTACAACAGATTGCTGTATGATACTTTTAAGAACTCAACAATTAAGTCATTGGAGACTTCTGCTTAAATGTGAAGGGTAGCACACAGCCCACAACACCAGCAACTGGGTTCAACTGCAGAACAGAAGAAATTTAAAATTGGAGATTAAAAAGAACTTTCTGACTACAAGGGTGGTTAAGCACTGGAACAGGCTATCTAAAGAAGATGTGGAACCTCCATCCCTGGAAATTTGAAAGCAAGTTGAACAGACACTTAGCTAGGACATTTTAGTTAGCTTAGAGCCTGCCTTGAGCAGAGAGTTGGACCAGATGACCTTCTAGCCCTACATTCCCACAATTCTGCGAAGAGCTGTAAATTCCAGAACTAGATTATGATTTATGGATTTACAACAATTCTTTCCATTTCACGGGTAACATGACTGATTACTTTAGCAGACACAGAGAATAAGGAAGCAGTATAATGTGAAATCATAGAAATGCAATTCAAAAAACACTTTTCTACAACAGCTAATTACTGTGACTAGATTTGCCAACAACAGTAGGTGTGTCCATTTAAATTTTCTTTTCACAGCTAAGGACCTTGTTATACACTGTACTTTGAGCAGCTCACATGCTGATCAATGTTAGTGCCAGCTTGAGTTTGGAGCAGGCACACCTAAAGGCTAAAACCTTCGCTGACTTTCCCCTACTTGCTCAACTGTGACTTGCCACTAGGGGGCTAGTGAGCAGGGGCCCGACTTACAACTACAGCTGTAAGTTGCCACTACCAGGACAAACTTCTACCCCTGCTCTAAAGTCAGTGCCGGATTAAGGCATAAGCTAAGTAAGCTTCAGCTTAGGGCCTCACATTATGAGGGACCTCTAAACCAGCCCCCCGGCCACAAAGAGTCAGCTGCTAGCCACAAACCGCAGCCCCACAGAGTCGGTCAGAGAGATTGCAATTCCTTCCTTCCGCAGGACCCGCAGCAGCCATGGTTGAGGTTTGGGCCCACCCAGGGGCTGGAAGTATGTACTTGTGTTGCAGCCAGAAATTCTGGCCACAGGGCTCCACATGGCGGTCTGAGTTTGGCGGGCCTCAGTCGCTTCCAGTCCAGTTTGCTGGGCCACAACATAGAAAAGTTGGGAACCTGTAGTTCAGGGTCCCAGTATGCCATAATCTGTCCCTGTCTAAGGAGGAAGGTATGAGAGATGGGTTGGGGAGGGGGCAAGCCTGGAACATGAAAGCTGGGAGGTGGAGAGTTAGTGGAATGGGGGTTGGTAATGAAATGTAAGGTAGAAAGTAAATGGCAGTATGGGAAGTGTGGTGAAATAAAAGAAGTCATACACTGAAGAATAAAATAAAAATAAGTAAAAAAAGAATTTAAAAAGCAATAAAGGAAGAAGTAAATTAAATTAAAGAAGGCCTCATGTTTTAATAAATTGGGATTTGGAATTGGGATGTGGGGGATGCTGGTCATGCTCCCCAGGATGGCTGGGAGATGGGAGTGGTGAGGGAAGAAGCTTTTGGAGAAACTTCTGCCCCTGTCCCAAGAAAGAAGCCCAGCTCAATGAGAACCCTATCTGTCAGAGCTCAACGGTTAAGAGATGCCTCAGCATAGCTGCGTTCAGGCACATTGCAAGTCCCTGGTGCAGGGATTTTCCCTGTAAGGCGGGAAAAGTCCTTGGTGCAAAATCAGAGCCTGCCAAAAACTTGCAGCTGCACCATTGAGTGCATGCTCATGATTAGCTCAGAGTATATTATGTACACGTGGCGGCCAGCAATTGGCTCGCTGGCTGTACAAAAGGCTTGGGTGATATCCACCCAAGTTGGAGGAGAGCTCGGATGCGCGGAGGGAGAGATCCCCACGTGCACTTTGGAGCCAACAGAGGGGGCCTTATCAACCACCAACGACTCCCCATCGTGGTCGCCACAATGTACCCCAGACCCCATGTGAGCGAGCATTGGTGTGCCTGTCTGCAGTTTTTGTTTGTGTCTGTCTACAGATTGTGCCTACTCTGCATACCTCGTGTATACAGCCCGTAAGTAAAGTTTTTTTTGTTTCAATCACTGCTGCCTCTCGTCCAACTAATTCGACTCTATGAGCGGCCCCATTCCGCCGGCGTTTCTCGGCCCCCACATGGCATCAAAAACAGGATCAGTACGCCGGGAAGCTGGAATGGAGCTGGAATTGGTTGAAGGTTGTCCCTGGCACAGTGGAAAATGCCATGTGCTAGACGCAATGGAGTGAGGAGTGCACATCACTTACCATCAAGCAGGTGGATCGGGTGGAAGATTTGTGAGTGGTTACCTTTTCGCTCGAGGGAGAAGGGGAACCTGCGAACAAGTGGGAAGTGCATCTCCACCCGAGAGCATTTGGATGTGCAATGGGGAGTGAGCGGGTTCGATTTAAACCCTGAGACCAAGGGGGCAGCGAGTCCTCAGCTAGACAAAAGCCAAGCGAGGAAGATATAGCTCTCAGTTGGGAGTTTGTTCACTGTATGCGCTCTGTACAGGAGAGTAAGGAGCCAGCGCTGATCAATTTGGACATGTTGCTACCAGAGTTGAGAGAGTCAGAGCTTTCGGAGCTCCATGGAGAAGTGGAGCCGGAGGGAGACTCCACAGTGGAAGGGACCGGCGCAGAGTACGTGAAGGGGAAAATGCTGCGAGTAATGTTCCATACAGTTACATCCCTGATGCAGGAAAGGACCGAGTTGGAAGCCGGATTGTGTGCCATTCACGTGGTCAAGTGGGTTGCAGCTACAAAGGAAAGCCGAGGTCCCCCGTCATCGCAAGATGGCGGTGAAACGGAAGGGAGCCGCCATGAAAGGGTCAAAAAGGGGAGCGGAGTTACCCACGGGCAGTTACTCCCATGGGGAGTTACCTACTGGGACGCCTTTCTGTGGCAGAGGAGGAGAGGAGCCGCCACAGAAAGGTAGAAGAGGAGGGCGGAGCTATTGGTGGGTGGGCAGAAGTAGCGACTCCACCCCCCGAAATCCCCACAGGCCTGCCTCGGAGCCATGGTAGAGAGGCAACGGGAGACAAACTGCAACCGAGTTCCCCGTCGGATGCAGCGAGGGCTCAGACAGCCACACACCCTGTGGCAATGAGGAGCCAAGTGATGAGTGCAGCTTGCACTACTGCCAGCACTTTCCAAGGTAGAACCTGGACTGAATTACAGGTCCTATGTAAAAGGTCCAAGATAAAGTCAGCAGAAACCCTAGCTATGTGGATGGGACGCCTGGTCGTGGAGTTTGGATCCGACCTGGTAGACCAGCATGAGGCCACCAGATGAGCCTCGTGGAGTGGAGGACATGCTGCTGACATCGCAATGGTGACGTACAATGTCTATTGGTCTATTTTGCTTCCAGCACTTGTTGCAGGTCAGGCCAGCCAGACAGCGTATGCATGGCATGAAGGTGGACCATCAAGAGTCAGTGTGGAACAGATTTTGCAAGCAATCACCGGGATTTCGTACTGCACGTGAAATCCTAGATGGCATGCTCTGGGACTGTCACCATCCCAGCAGCAGGAACTGTGGCCTCACCATTACCTGCAAGATCCTGGAGCTGTTCCAATCACGCTGACGAGTATCGATGCTTGTGCTGAAGTATACAGAAGAAGAGCTGTCATCATTCTCCGAATTTTGTTAAACCCACTAGCCGGACAGCCTGCAAGTGATTTTTTGCTGCAACTTCCGCGACTGCAAGCTCTTGTGAAACCGAGTCAGAGAGAGTCCAGCAACCCAGAGCAACACTGAGCATATGAGTCTAGCCTGTGATGATTCCAGCCAACGCAGAGAACACCAGAGGAACGAGAGATGTTCAGATTCCTGAGGCGTTATTCCAGACTCACGAAGCAGCAGTTGCGAGTTTTGGGCGATGAGGGTCAATGGAACCTAGCATACGAGACGGGGTTCCAATGCCAAGATGAACCAGATGACAAATCATCTTGTGATAATGATTGCATTTTGTGAGACAAGCTAATTAATTTTTCTGAGAGTTTCTTTCTCTACAGGTCAGCCGGAGTGTGCGCAGACCAGATCGGGGAGAAAGAGACACTATTTTGAGAGAGCAGACTATCTCTGCAGGTCTGCTGAGACGCATGTGACCAGACCAGAGACAGAGAATATTTTGAAAGAGGGAGTACCTCAAGAGACCAGGATGCGATGACACCCACCGAAGTCCTGATGATTGAAGTGTTTATCACCAATTTGTTAATGTGTAGTTGTGTTTTGATGGGTTATTGTTTGATTAGATCCCTGGAAAACGAACTTGCTTCGTTGTCCGCTTTTGTTTATACCTGTCTGTGGTATGAACCCGTCAGGCAACGCAATGATTTAGCTGACTCGAATGTGCCCCGGCTACAACTGTGCGTTTGGCAAGGGGGCACCTCAGAGCTGAACGGTTAAAAGATGCCTCAGCACAGCTGCGTTCAGGCACATTGCGAATCCCTGGTGCAGGGATTTTCCCTGCAAGCCGGGAAAAGTCCTTGGTGCAAAATCAGAGCCTGCCAAAAGCTTGCAGCTGCATCATCGAGTGCATGCTCACGATTGGCTCAGCGTAAACTATGCACACGTGGCGGTTGGCAATTGGCTCGCTGGCTGTACAAAAGTCTTGGGTGATATCCGCCCAAGTTGGAGGAGAGCTCGGATGTGCGGAGGGAGAGATTCCCACGTGCACTTTGGAGCCATGGAGGAGGCCTGATCAACCACCACCGACTCCCTGTCGCAGTCACCATGACGTACCCCATACTCCATGCGAGTATGAGCATCGGTGTGCCTGTCTACAGTTTTCGTTTGTGTCTGTCTACGGATTGTGCCTACACCGCATACCTCATGTATACAGCTTGTAAGTAACGTTTTTTTGTTTCAACCACTGCTGCCTTTCATCCAACTAATTCGACTCTATGAGCGGCCCCATTCCGCCGGCGTTTCTTGGCCCCCACACTATCCAGTCCCTTACCTTGACCCCCTCCCCTATGCCCCTAGATATCACTTCTGGACCTGTCCATGTCCAAAAACCTGGCTGGCTGGCATGTGCTCTGCAGGCTCTTTACAGAGATGCACCTTTGGGAGAAAGTGTTTGAATGTGAGCAACAAAGATATAACTCCCTGTAATCCTGAAAGTTTGATCACATAAAAGTAACATTTGCCAAAAATGAGCAAAATAATCTTATTCAAGGCTACAGAAGTCTAAAA
Source organism: Caiman crocodilus (assembly GCA_030014935.1). Classification (NCBI taxonomy): domain Eukaryota; kingdom Metazoa; phylum Chordata; order Crocodylia; family Alligatoridae; genus Caiman; species Caiman crocodilus. Next base: position 145,485,048 of record JAGPOW010000261.1, on the reverse strand, counting down.
TGGAAAAACAAACAAAAACACGGTTTAAAAGAGTTTGCAAAAAACAGTTGAGTGAAGAATATAAACTGAATTACCTTGCCCATGAAGCAAATGGGAAATTTGATAAGTTTTGCAGAAATGCTAAATAATTTTCAATTAAGGCCTTAAAATTGAGGTTTTTTCCAGTACACAGGGATGATCCAAAATAATCTGCAGAAAAAAAGGTGTTATGTCAATACGCTCAGCAAAGACTCTGCAACTCTCCCAGGGGTCATTTGAATAGATTCTCACTGGGTTTGGATCCAGCTGGAGTTGGCTCAGAAGAGAAATTATAACATGCTACAATTCTTCCCAGAGAAATTCATGAAGTCTATGTTAGTAAAGGATTTAGATACCAAGAAGAACAAGCTGGAGAATCTTCCTAACATCTTTCATTCAGACTGATCCTTTCAGTTTAATTTCAACAAAATATCTGAGACAAATGTCTCATCAAGGAAGTTTTAACAGCAAGGTCAAGCGGTGAGGTTTGCGGAAATTAGTGAAACAAAGGTGCCCATAATGTTTTAAAGCAACCTCTACTGCTCTGAGAAGTTTTGTCTTGAGAAATATGCAGAAAACCAGGAAACGCAGAGACTTTGTTTCCTCACCTGACTGACCTCTTCTGAAGCCTTCTGCCTCATTCACAAATTGAGCTATGCCACACGTTGTCCTGACAATTGTCATCACGTCCTTCCAGCGTGGGTTCTCCTCAAACCCAAACCATATTTCTTCAAGTGTACGAATAACTCTGAAAGAATCAAGGACCCAAAAAGCAGGTATTTTATCATAGATCAGGCCAGTAATTTTCTAAATAAAAACATGGAATCCACATGCAGCTGCTGCCTTGTCAATTTGCAGCTAAACCTTCCAGTTTCTTTAGTTGTGTGGGGAGCCCTATTGATTTCAAAGTAAGCAGGGCTCTTGACTAGGTACTTCTTTCCTTAATATCAGTGGAAGAACACTCCCCAGTGGCAACATAAGCAGAGTTGCACTGCATGCAGCTTTGGCTACTAGTGCTACATATTGGGCAAGTAGAGCACAAGTTCTATGAATTCATTACAAAAATAGAGTTGACAAGAAGCTTGAAGTCTAAAAGTAACGTTCTACAAATCATCCGAATGCCTATTTTGTATTAATAATTCACTGCTTCAAAATTCAAAACAATGGCAAACTTTCCTAGATGCCCTGCACAAAAACAGTACCTTGAGTTTATATGCTGCCTTTACTGGTTCTACCATGCTAGTCAAGTGCTATTCCCAAGGGTGTTTTATCATCCGCCCTGCTAGTGCTCAAAAAAGAGAAGCAAACAAAGCAGTCCTGTCAAGTTCAAATTCACTTAGAAATAATAGGTCAGGGAGAAAAATCCACTTTTGACTGATGGGCAAAAAAAGGACCCAAAACTCCCAGATGATAAAAAATAGAAACTAAATTATCTAACCTTTAATATGGTTCTACAAGTCGCACGCTTGGTTCTACCCTTGCATAAACTGATGCCATTTTTGGCTGCAACTTCGATGGGAGATGGTTCAAGCCTACTGGCAAATCTGAAAACAAACCAAGCGTACTATATATATACAGTGGCTTCATGCCACAAAACTGGTGCACAAGGTTACTCATGTTTATAAATGTAATCCCACAACTGTAATCACACGTGAGATGCTGTTTTTGTAACTGCATCTTTGTAGGCCTGAAAGCATCTGCTGGCTGTAAATCTAACTTTACATTAACCGCATTTTGCCTATGATTTTTTTTTGAGGGGAAATTCAACAACATTTCATTATATTTGAGAAAATTTTATTGCTACCAGGCTTAGTGTGCTTATCTCATTTGCACAGATTTCACTTTGGCTTAACTCCTTTGACTTCACTGAAGTTACTCCTCAATTTAGAATGGGGTCAGGGAGGAAGCAAAATCAGGCCCCTTATATCTAAAAGCCATTTGTGATGCTTACAATGAGAGGAGCAGCTGCTCCTGACAAGAGCTGAAATAGACATCCTCTCCAGATGGTGCCTTTGTGCTCAGCAGCTGATTAATTTTACAGTAAGAAGCACTATTTTCAGTGAGCTGCTGTTCTATTTCTTGCCATCCCAAAAACTCTTCCATTATTGAATCTGGCAGGCTCTGTTGTCCGTGAATTACTTTCTGCAGAAGTAAGACCTTTGGGGGAAAAAAGGCAACAATTTATAAACAGCAAAAGGAGAGAGTCTTTGATACTTGGGTCCTCTCTCTTAGACTAATATAACTCTATTGACTCCACTCGCATTATTCCTGGTTTACATAAGTTTAGTCCAGTTGAAAAAGAGAACCTCAAGTCCTTTTGTTTTTCTGGAAGTAGCATAGGCAAACTGGCACCTATACACAAAATACACATCTGGTCTGCATATGTATTGCCATAAGTTTCTTTTAACTGGTTTGATTTTCTGAAGTGCCATACTATTCAGAGTCACTGTCACAGTTTACTTAATTATGTGATAACCATTCAGTTAAGGTGTTAACTTTGGGTGTTAAATGTATCAAAAAAAGACACATACAAAATACTTACAGATTCCTTTATTGACTGGATTTGACTGCTTAACTTAAACGCCTCATTTGAATTGTTGTAATGGCACACAAATCTTTGTAGAACATCTATGACTTCCGAGTTCGGAGGAAGCTGAAGGGCCTTCTCAAATACTGTCAGCAAATCCTCACATATATAGGAAGCATTACTCATCAATGTCTAAAATGTAATTAATATACCGTCAAAATGTAGTGTGTGAAAAAATGGACTTAAATTCATTCTGAGAGACCATTTTCACACTAGTGAACAAACACAAACCAACCATAAAAAGCAGTATGGTGACCCAGTTTATTTGACACACACAACTGTTAGGAGGGACAGGTTACTTATTGTTTTTAAAATATGACTTACCTGCTTTAACTCCCAAAAGAATATTTCCATGTCCAGATGCACTACTCCAACTTCTTGAAGAAAGGGGAGCACTTTTTCCAAGCAATGTAAAAATTCTGTAAAACATGTATCTTTTATTTCTTTTTTTTCTGTGGTACAGAAAATATTTGGGACTCCCAATTATTTGGTTTGGTCTGAATGGAAGAACTGGCTTCTGGACAATTAGACTGCAAAGAATATGGTTCAATCGACATGTAATACCCATCGATAGGCTCTCAATTATGTTTTTGGGTAGGGGGGCCGAGATCAATCCTTTTATCCAAGGGCTCATGTACCACTGCCCTCTGCACTCACAGAAAAGTCCATCCTGTTCTTGTCTAGCATCTACGTGGGAGAAGCCTCACCAGATCAGGTAGAAAGGGAATGAGTCAAAGAGTCATCCCCCTAACCCTAGCCAGCACTACTATCCCTGTGAGCAAGGATATGCACATCCTCCTCTTTAAGAGTGTGATAGTCAGGCTCCTTTGGTGCTCTGTAAAGCACCATGCACAATGCCTGCACAGACTATATAACTCCTCCACCTCTATGCCAGCTACAGTTTTCGATCTACATTTCCCAGGGGTCCTCTAACAGGGAGTGATTTTGGTCCTGTGATCACCCATGCTGTTCAGAAATGGATCCAGCATTTTGCAAAGGGAGGTGTGGTGGCAGTGGACTGGCATCACTGGCGTGGCTGCCCCCTCTCCCCTCTGGGACAGGCAGACCATGCCAGAGAAGCACCAGCTGGGGACTTTGAGTGGAGAGGTGAAAGGCAAGGGGTGGGAATTTCTTACCTGCTTTGAGGACTTAGAGAGGCATCCTTTCCCTCCCCACCCTTTGCCCCTTTCCCCCACCTGCCGCTGACACTGTCCTGGGGGTGAAGGGGCTTCCAGAACTCCTTCAGCTAGGCTGCACAAAGCCAGGCTTGACCCATAATAATAGCAGCAGCAAAAGGAGGGCAGGCAGGTTCCCCCCCCGGCCATGCCTGCTTCTGGTCAGGCCTGAAATACCCAAGGGGACAAGGGAGGAGGCAGAACTTGTCTGCCTCCACCACTGCTGCTGCTGCTGTCCCAGGCAGAGCGTAGCCCCTACAGTGGTGGGTTGGAACAGCCCTGGAGCTCCTCCCACCCCGCCAAGGACCGTGGCAGCAGCAGGCAGGGGAGGGAAGAACAGAAGGGAAGGGGAGGGGACGAGAGCAGAGGGGACATGCCTCTGAGAGTGGAGAGGAAAGGAGAACGGAGAATTTTTACCTTCTTTAGTGACTTGAAATCCCCAGCTTCTGCTCCTACTGTACATTCAGAAAGCGGGGGGGGGGGGGTGACAGAATCATTGAACCACCCTGAAACCCTCCCTGCCCATGTGTTCACAATGCATAGTCAATACAACCAGTTATCCAATTGTAGCAAAACCCTCAGTCTTTTTTTTTTCTTTTAAAATGCATTCCCTGCCCTTCCCCAACCATTTCTGACTTTTTCTCTCCCTCTCTATTCCCTATAGATAAGTATAAGTGCACTAAGACATAAGATAACTTTCAGCATTTTATTTTGGTAGCAAGTTGTATTTGTTTTGTTTTTTCTCCTCCTTTATATTGTATAATTATTATGCTTATATTGATTTTTACTGTTCTATATTACTGTTTTACTGATACTATATGATTTAGGCCTACATATGTAAGTTAGC